>BFEA01000166.1:1130460-1152365 GCA_003427395.1 Chara braunii | reverse complement strand
TGGGAATGTGTTGTATTCGCGAGGAGATGGAGGGGCGATTACAAACTGTTTTCCTGACTACGCCGAACTCACCCCGTTTCGGTGTTACGGGGAACCCCCTAGCGGCCACATCCGTGCTCAAGCTTCCGACGGGGGACATGAAGGAACTGTACTTATCAAGTGGGGGAGATACGCACTATAAGCAGATGGGCGATGCCGGCCATGGGTCAGCAAGTAGCATCAGGACTGAGCCTCTTCAACGGGCCAGTCACTTTGCCTCGCCTCCACCCCCCCCCCCTGCTTTTATGAACAGCAGCAGCCTCTGTTCAATGCCACTCAGGGAAGGACTGACGATATACTTCTAGGAGGCGGGGGCCAAGCCGCTCACGGAAGGTTTTCAGACCGGCTGACAGCCGGTTCCCTCAAAACTTTCCCTTAGGATAGCTGGGCTGTTAGGCAGCTTGCCAGCCACTATGAGGGGGTTCGCTGCTGCCGAAGCCTRTGTTCCGAGAAGAGAGGTGAGCGGCCGTGGAGACAGGGGAAGCGCAGGACAGGGTCGGCGAGTCTTAGCGCGGTGGGGCAACGGGCGCTACGCTAAGACAGTGAGTCGAGGTAGGGGGCGACGGGCCGCAGCGGAGAASTGCAAAGGGARGACGGAGGAGGCTTGCCGCGAGGCAGTGAAGAGGTGGGATGAACCTGGCSGGGCTCTGCACCAGGTACATTCGAGAAGAAGAATSGCGGAAGGCCGAGCCAGGCGCARCAAGAAGAGAGCCAATTTCGCGAAACTCCAAGGTTTTGAGCGRGGGAAGACGGTGAATGGGGGTTTTCAAACGTCGCGGATCTATTGGAGATGTTAGAATAGAGGAAAGATTGGTGTARGGGGAGGAARAAAAGAAAAACGGTGCGCGGTGAGGGCGTAAAAAGTGGCTATGGCGGRAGTGARAAAGTATTACTTGCTCGATTCTCTGTGGAATCAAGCGGGAGAAGGGTCAAAGTGGGGGTTTTCGRGGATCGAATCCRAAGTTAGAATTAGGGGAGAGTTAGTATGATAAAGGTTAGTAGTAGAAGTGGTGCACCGGGCTATGGCGGAGGGTTGGACARAGGAGAAGGAAAAGGGAAAACGGTAGATTCATTCRTTTCAGGGCCAATCCTAACATGTGAATACGGTTCTCCAAGGTTTTGGAGATGGGCGAATCCGAATCCAAGGTTAGTTTAGTGCGAAARTTAGTGTAGTAAGAGAAGYAGGAAAGATTGTGTGCGCGGAGGCATGACGGGAGAAGGTAAGGCAAGGAKTGRAGAGTCGAAAWACCACTCGATTCTGGGTAAAATCGAGTGGAAGAAAATGATAAGGTGGCATACTGAGGGCGGGCGAACACGATTACGAAATTTGTTTCAGTAGGGAATCAGTAGAGAGGGAGTTAGAAAAGGGAGTGAATTTAGACTGGAAAATGCGCTGGATGCATGCGCAGGAAATAGTGGAAGAAAASGGGYGAGGCATGGTGGACAAAGCCGGAATGGGATCGATGGGGGACGACACTATTTATAGGAAGAAAGGCGAATCGGGGGTTTTGACCCTGGGCGATTTGCATAGTGATGTCCGTTTTAGGAAAAAGTGAGTAGGATCGAGGGTATGAGACAAATGTACTRCGCGAAGGCTATGGYGAAGAGGRGAAAGGTGGGAATGAGAATCTGAATCTCGCTCGATCGTTGMTGGATTCGASCGAGGYRGAGGCTAAACTAGGYTATTCGGSCAGGGCGAACGTGATGGCGAAGTCGGATTTTRCGATTGGATAAGGGGGTTAGATGGTAAGCGAGGAGCTGGGCTGCAGTCAGACAAGGAAGCTGAACGGGATGGCGAACGAACCTGGCCAAATAACCGGCCGGGTGCAGAGAGAGACGGGGGGCAGCCCCGGCCTACTGCAGCGAAGCTAGCAAGCCATCGAGGCTGACACGAGTACATACTACCGTGCACAGTCAGTTGGATKARGGGCTGCGMCAGAGGTGTCTGGSCGTGAAGTAAGCGTGTGGAGGTGAGCTTATGGGGACGATTAGAGTTGTGTGAGCCCAGCCTGGAAGGGGGTGCTRACCGGGGCTTAGTGAGGAAGGTGCAGTTGGTGTTTGTGTGAGGCCCGCCTATGGAACAACCAGCTGGCCACGTYGTTAGTGGGGAGAAAGGGGGGGGGCTCGTGCTACTGGATGTAGCCTCAGATACAGGCTGYGTCCCGCGGCTAAGTGCCATGGCACGGTACTCAAGGCGGGTACTGCGGTCGAGGCACAGTTWCTGTAGTAATAGGTAGATAAAGAAGAAGTGAACARYAGGGGTTGGGGCTTACCTGCTGCAAATGACTGTTGATTGACCGCTGTGGGCTACTGCTGCTGCGTACTGGGCACGGTACTGCTGCTGCGTCCATTGACTGTGCACGACCAGTTGCTGCCCTTGCTAACTGAACACAGGCTGTTGTTACCTGCTGGGATGGTGATGCTGTTGCCCTTTGCCGTGTGTGAGTCTGTTGGCGGAGGCTGCTGCGGTTGGGCCTGATCGTCGTTACTACTGCTGATGATACCGTGAGTACGGCGGTTATTTAGAGCCGTGTGATTGCAGCTTCATCACGGAGGACGAAGGTATGGTGTAAAGAGGAGTGACCAGACTTTAAGGGGGGTTGTTGCCGCAATGCGGAGAAAGTGGTTGCGAAGGGGTTTACGGTTGTGATTAAGGGGATCGTTAGAAAGGCAGCAGCCAGCGGCTTGACTTCAGCTTTGACCAAACTGTTGCAGATCGGCCACCATTGCGGGGCCCTCAGGCGAGTGAAGGTATCAAGGCCCTCTCCTGCGAGTCTAAGAACACCTTTCTTGTATCTGAGAGTCTCAATCCGTCTTCTTCTGGCCTTCTCACTCTAAGTCTAGTCCATTGGTGCTGAGAGGAAGGCGGTAGGCGGGATTGCAACCCGTAATCCGCGCCAAGGTCTCTGTGGGAGGTATGCCCACCGATTGCGGGAGCTCTGCCGGAACTCAGGAGGAGTTATGGAGGCAGGGAACTGAGAGGTAATCATTGCCTTCCTCTGTAAACCCAAGTACAACCCCTATCTATACACCTCCCTGGGTGTTGGTTGATTGAGCTGTATGTAACACTTGCTTTGACTTTTAGGATTGACTTTCAGGACACAAATCAGGCCAACTAAAGGAATGTTTGTATAATGGCCGTCTCAGTTTCTTGATTGTCTGAAATCCGATTGTCACAAAGGGATGCATCTGGGGGAAGGTTGGGAGGAAGGAAGTCTGCTTACGATTGAACGGGTCTTATAGGGTCAGGCATTGTTTCTAAGATGAATGACCTGACTGCTATGTTTTGTTTTATTTTTTGAAGGACTAAGCATCGTTTCTAAGATGAATGGCTTGGTTGCTGTGTTTCTTTAAATTGTGTCAGGCATTGTTTCTAAGATGAATGACCTGGCTACTTACTTCTGAGGGGTGTTRCTTGCTTGACTTTTGAGGGCCAGACATTGTTTCTAAGTTGAATGGTCTGACCGCTTTTTTGCTTGGGTGGTTTCTGAACAGTCTCTGGGTCAGACCCAGGTCACTCTGCTTTTTTGTGTGTGCTGAAAAGAGGGAGCTGAGCATTGTTTCTAAGATGAATGACTCATCTATCCTTGATTGTTTTTATTCTGAGGGAGGATTCAGGGTCAGAGGACTAGACATTGTTTCTAAGATAAATGTTGTAAGTCTGAGGCCTCAGGACTATAATGAGAACGAAGGAATATGATTCTCTATAATGTTGTATATATATACACTTATATATGAACAAGGCTAGTCAGACATTTTTTCTAAGATGAATGGCCGGACTATAGCCTTATCACAAGCGAAGAGAGTATAATCAAGAGTTATAAGAGAAGGTAACTTGGGTCGACTTAGTATTATTTCTAAGATGAATTACTCAATCCTACGCTCATTCTTAAAGATTAAGTTAAGAGAAGTATATATAATTTGGCTACTTAAACAGTTCAGGGCGACTAAGCATGGGTTCTAAGATGAATGGCTTAGTCATGTGCCCCAATGAAGAGAAAAGTAGTTGTGCAACCTGTTCGTGTAGAATTAAGGCAGAGGGATGACATTGTTTCTAAGATGAATTACCAATCCCAATGCCCTATGTAAGCCGGGAGTAAAGGGTTAAATAATTGAAAGACTATGAACTATTGTTTGCTAAATTGACTTGGGGATGGCGAGAGTACTTACCTTTGTGGTTTGGCCTGCATGTAGCTGAGTGAGGTTACTACTTGGTCTGAGTTTTAGTTGACAGGTAGTTGCTTTAGAGAYTCACCACGTGCTAGAGCGATAGGAGTTAGCTCAATTTCTGCATTTTCTAGGCTAAGTTTTTTTTTTACTTAGATCAGTTMTCGCATTTTCTGAGATCTTTTGTTATACTTGGCTTTGTATAAATCTTGGTAAGCTACTTTCTCTACGGGAAGCGCTGCCGAAWTTTCTGCAAATCCAAGGAGTTAGTCAAATTTCTCACTTTTCAAAGGTCAACTTGTGTAAGGTTTGTATATGACTTAGTAAAAATCTGGAAAGTCTCCGTTTCTAAAGGGAGTGCTGCCCAAAGTTTTGCTAATTCAGGGAGTTAGAGAAAATTGGACTTTGGAAAGTCAAAGACTATTTTTGGTTTCATAATCGGGGTGATATAAATTCTAAAAAAACACTTTTCCTACGGGAAGCGCTGCCGAAATTTTCCTAATTTAGAGGAGATGGATTATATTTTGACAGATGGCGATTCTGGCGATCCACCTTGAATAGGGGAGATTCTGCCATTGGTCTACCCTTGCTTTGGGCACTGCTTGAGGGTAGACTTAGGYTTAGTTAATTAGGATATTTTGAGTGGGATCGTGATATGGGGATTATTCTTCYATGAACTTATAGATTTAGCCGTGGGTATTGACATGTCTTGTGTTATAGGTCCTCTAGATCGTGTTGATTCAGGATTTGGACTAAGATTCAGCTTGATCCTACGAGGATCATCTCCTGTTATCACTGATAACAGGTCGGTTGCCGATTCGTCGGTTTACGATTCAACTCCAATTCACTCCTGCCACTCAACCTAAAGGCTTTAGCCTTGAGATTTAAACTGTTTTGTTGTATTTTCACTCGGACTTTATTGAATGACCATCCAACAAAAGTACTGAGTATTTATTTAAGAGTTGCACGAGTGAGGCTTCTATGGCTAAAACGAGGGGCATGAGTGCGAGGAATGGTTGAAGTTGACCCCGTGCAGCGGGTGGACTTCTGGTTGAATCTTTGATGTGATTGCAGGTATGGTTGTGGTTCGAACTCTGGAGGTGACTGCCTGCGATTACATGTATATATGGATGAGAGAAGCCCCACTGTGACTGTGAGAAGTGATCGTTCTATATAAATAAGCCTTATGTATATATTTATATGTGCCTTGGGCATGCGCTCAGTTTATTATGATYGTGCGCAAGGGTTAGCCAGATTATGGCTCGAGAGAAAAAGGGAGATCCCTTTTCATCCTTTGTTTTTTAGAGATTTTTATCGTTGGACGTTATAGTCCGTGACAACCGTCAAAGTCAAMCCCCTTGATGTTCGACCGCCACGACAACTTAAAGCTGTCTACTCAACCTCTCTGCAAGGGTGCAGAAGAGGGTGTGGTCTTCAACCGCGCATGGCGGTTATCCAGCGTCGAGAGATTAACCCTCAAGGCGCGTGTCAGCTGACACTTGAGTGTCGAATGCGACCCTCGCGATTAACGGGGACCGCGTGAGTATGAGTACTACATAGTACGCCATCATTGCGACTACTTGCGTACGCTTGCATTGCGAGTCGATATGAGTTAGCCCTCCGTCCGCGCTGTTTTATACTGAGTCTCACGCGCGATGCCTATTCGATTTCCGCGTCGGGAAGTTATGGGACGGCTACTGAAGGGACTAAGAGTATTTTCGCGTTGTTCGATGTGTGTGTGCGTGTGTGTTTTATTTTTGTGTTCGTAAAGTGGTGTGCSCGTGGTGTGTGGGATGCGTCCTAGTCGACCAACGACGAGCCGCGCTTGGGGCTTCAGGCCCCCAAGATGTCGGTTCGCGTGCGGGTCCGACAGACGTATTACCACGCATACCCCCTATGCTACAGCGAACGAGAGACGCCCTCGACTGTTCCACCTCTGCGATTGCAACCGAGTACCTTTCGTACTGTGGACTGGTAGATCGGAGGGGATACGCCCACCGAAGGGAGGTGACAACTCCTATAAGGTGGAGGTAAGTTGTGCCTCGCGTAGGCCCTATCCTGTCGTAGGGGCTCGCGAGAGGTATGGCTGGCGCACTCGGCCGGAGAGGCCTAAGGAAGCTCCATTTGCGTGTTCATGACAAGGTTGGTCCAACTCCTGTGTGACGCGGCCAAGAGGGTCCCGCGCTGCCACGTGCGTTGCCGGACCGATGCGCTCGACAGGTGGCGCCGTTGCCGGGGATAAAGGCTGCCTACCGTTGTCCCTGGTGGAACGACATCCGGGTATGGGATTGTGAAAACTAGGTAAAACGAAAGGTTTTTGTTGAACTTTTATGGTTGATCGATTGAAGGCGTTGGATAGAAAGCGAGTGAGGGTTGAGTGTGTGAGTGGTTTCTGGTTCGGTGCAATAAGATTGGCACGAGAGGGATAAACTTTGACTATGCGCCTACGTACGTTGACTATGCGCGCACGTACTTCGACTATGCGTTTGCGTACTTTGACTAGTATGACGGCAGTTGGAGTTAATACCCCTTCTGACCCCGATACTTGATGGGTTTGGGCGATGATTGGTATGTTTGATACAACTAAGGTAGGATGAGGCGGTATCAACAAAGCTAAGTGTGGTGGTTGTGGGAGTTGGCCGTGTAAGGTGCCCATAATGGCTAAGGGAAGTTACCTGAGCGGTCAAGGATGCAATATAGCACTTTGCTTTAGGACGAGGCATAAAATGAGTAAAGGAAGCCTACTATGTTAAAAGTCGTCAAGGGACTTCGAGGAGAGTTAGGCTAGGGATATTGAGAGCCTGTATAAGTATGAATTATGAATCTTTGAGATTGGGTTCTAAGCGGTTGCCCGAGTTGTATAGTCATAGAAGTTGAGGCTTGCCTTGCATGGTATGTTTAAAATTAGGCGTATAAGGCAGTAAGGAGATGCAGTGAGCACCATGGTAAGACCCCAATAGAAAGGACTACGGGAAGTAGTAGACTTGTATGGCGCCTGATAGTGGAGGGTATATCATGTTATTTATGGCAGACTATTGCTTTGAGTCCCTTCCAGGTTTGGACTGTCCACTTAGGAAGACGAAAGACTTGAGACCATTTGTTTTGAGGATGTCATTTTGAGTTGTATATTGGACTCGCTTATGGGTGTCAGACCTTGTACGCCTAGGTTACACCACATCATGTGAAGTTATACGTTTAAGGAGATATCCTTTTCACGAGTATCTCGTGTGGGTTATCTTATTAGGAGTAAATATGAGACCTTATCAGTCTGTAAAAACTTATATGAATGTCTTTAGTCCAACACTTGGCTCATGGCACGCCATTAAGTTGTATGGCTGGACCGCTCTCCCCAGAGGAGCAGGGATAGTCTAATAACGGAAGGCGCATGCTGGACGTTTGTCTGTGATGGGCAGAACCCAGACAAAGCAAAGGCAACTCAGGATGGCTTACGCACGGGAAGACCCGCGTATGCTCGGGCCAATGGAGAAAGAGGGAGGGCTCGAGGTGTCTTTACCCACGCGGGTCAGGGAAGGAGAGTATATTTCATCATGGTGGGGCGCGATGATGGGCACAGACCTCTTTGTCTGGATCGAGTCTGGGTTCGACGACCAGCAAGAATGCGCAATTGTAAGGGTGACCCTGTACGCCTCAGCCGCCTTTTTGGTCGAGCATGGGATAGAAATGGCACTTGGGCATGGAAGCCTGCTTGCTAAGCCTCTGAGGGTAGCCGAGGCAGCTGCAACAAAGTGGGCGAGGGAAGTGTTCCGTGAAGGGGAAGAGCGAGTACTGACCCATGTAGAGGTCAAGTGCCCTGGAGAGTTCGGGCTTCCATTGGCTCCGCTGCGAATAATCCTGCCTGAATTTATGATAGAGAAGAGTTTTGGTGGGCATGCGAGGGTAGAGGCGGCGGCTGAAGCTGCTCGAAGGGTGCGAGATTGGGAGTATGGGCGGTACACGTGTGAGCTGATATATGGGTTATATTTAGACCGAAAGTTTTCGCCCCCTAGGCAGTGGCTTAAGAATACGACCAATATGGTTGACATATATGCCTTGTCTCATGACCCGAATGAAGGAAATGTAGACTGGGAGGAGATTCGAGCAGCAGTGGGCCGTTAGGGAATGCCTCTTTGTCCACTAAATACACTCCTTTGACTTGGCTGGGGCCGTCTCTCCACCCATTACTGTAGTTACGAAGGTGAGCGTCAGGGTAGGGGTTGAGGCGTGATTGTATGAGTAAAATGATAGATGGTGTAGTGTAAGTGTTAGCAGTTTGCCTTTGTCTGCCTAAGCTTACTTGAATCACTTTTCGATGATCTATTGCCCGCTATGCGTATCAGGCTGCTGTCGGCATCATGGCGGAAGAAAGCGGCTTCGCCAAGATCCTGCGTTGGAGGAATTCGTGCCAGATGAAGGTGTTGTTGCGCGAGGCACTGCAAGAGTCAATGCCTCCAGACCTCCGTGCTCTGTTGTTTCAAGGAAGGAACTTGTCTAGCTTTCTGCATGATTTTCAAGATTTTTGCCTTATGAAGACATGGGGCAAGAAGGCGATGCGGTACATGTTCCCCTTGTTCGTTTGTGAGGGGCTAAGTGAGGATGTATATGCCCTCAAGCAGAAGGCGGAGACGTGGGATGAGTTGGAAAGTTCCCTAAGGCTAAGATTCCCAGAAGATGGAATGAGAGGCCAACGTGGGGAGTGCTCTTTGCTACCAGTTGCGGGCGCACCACCACAGGCAGAATTAAGTGGGCTACAAAGGCAAGTAGGGGCATTGGAGGAAAGGCTAGTGTGGCTGGAAGAGACCAAGAAAGGCAAGCGGAAGGCCTTAGAAGATTCCCCAAGTAAGCCGACTGACCAAGGTGAAAGAGGGGTAGAGAAGGATGACCAAGAATCCCCCCTCTCGATAGCGGTCCCAAAGAGGCGAGCTGGTGTTCAGGCGAGGAACAAAGGCGAAGGATTCATTGAGATAAAGGAGGAGCAGGACGCTGATACGGCCCTGCCTGCTATTGCGCCGGATCCAAAGAGGGGGCTCATTGACGAGGAAACGTCCTCAACTGCAGGCCGGGGGAGACAAAAGAGTAGATGGTGGCCGGAGCAATGGGACAAGGAAGTATGTGCTTGTTGGGGAGGAATTGGCCGTACCCCTCAAGGAAGCGAAGAACAGGGTGTGGCGGGAGCCAGAGGGGAGCTTGAACCTCCTAAGTTGACAGAGGCGCAGCGGGGGGCAAGGAACCTCGCCCAGGGAGGTCAGGGTACCGAAAAGGGGTAGTGCTCTCGACAAGAGGTAGTCATCCCGCGAGAAATAGGGGGCGGATTTGCTAGAAAGGGGCCTTTGGCGGCCGAACAGACACTTTATTGGCAGTGGATGCCGTGCGGGCAAGTGGATATAGGGTCTGAGATTGGGGTAGACTTTTTCAGGGGCTATAATGTCTCCGAATTTCTTGGTAAGTTTGAATAGATAGCGCCCCACTACAAGTGGAGCGAAGAACGAATGCTGGAGGGGATCATGAGGTTTATCCATATAGGGTTGAAGGGTGAGGTTGACAGGCTGGTTAAAGGAGCGAGGTCATCATGGGGGAAATTCTGCGATGACATGAGGCATAAGTACTGGTTAGGTGAGGAGCACCCGACCAACAACGATTCTGAGAGGGTACCCAGGCCTTTGGTAGCCCAAGCCCAGCCCGGGGGGCCGCTGCGAGGGGGCCGTCGCAACTACCGTCGCAGCAAGTGTCGCAAGGTGGCAGGACCAACGAAGAAGGTCAAAGGCAGGCGGCTGGAAGAGGCCGCGGGAACGGAGGGCGTGACAGCAAAGAATGCAGCGGCGGCAGAGGTGGCTTTGGAGGGAAGAAAGCGGGTTGGGGAAGAGACATGTGCAGATATTGTGCCAAGGAAGGGCACATAATAAAGTTTTGTCGGGGGGGAAGGGCCGATGAGGCAAGCGGTCTAATAAGGACTGACATTGAGGGAAATGTTTTCGACAGGACGGGGGAGCGTATCGACCCAACCATCCCTGGGGGAACACGGAAGGAGGTTTTGCGGCGAGATGCAGCATCGAGCACGACCTCGTGAATGTAGTCGTGAAGGAGAAGGGTTTGTGGGAGAAGGGCCTGAAAATTTAAGCAGACTATAAATGCAAGCGGGAAATCCCAATCGTATAGCTGTTGTAGGTAAGCACAACGTACAGAGGGAAGGGATTTTTGTAATAATGGTCCGGTAAGGTAGCGCGAGTTGTAGGCAGGAGGAACCCTAATAGAATAACT
Organism: Chara braunii; assembly: GCA_003427395.1. Classification (NCBI taxonomy): domain Eukaryota; kingdom Viridiplantae; phylum Streptophyta; class Charophyceae; order Charales; family Characeae; genus Chara; species Chara braunii. The sequence goes on along the minus strand of BFEA01000166.1, from coordinate 1,141,904 downwards.
ATATATATGGGGTATGTTAGGTCTGCCTCACATCATGTTATTAGAGTGTCCCAAGTAGATGGAGGACGGAGTGGCCCTGATGGTATTGTTACGAAATAAGGGTCTGTTCTACTGGGCCTATTGACTGAGAGAAGAGGGTATGGGCCCTACGTCGTGTCCAGGCCTGAATGGTTGTATAGGTGTGAGTGGTAAGAGAGACTCGGAAGAAACCTCAGCATGTGGGAGATAGGCCATCTAGCCTGGGAAGGAAGTTGCAGGACTGGTGTATGGGCGACTTCTAGCCTTACTTTTCTTGGGATAGCTGGATATGTCCTGGACTACTTGAGTCCCTCACGTCATGATCAAACTATTTTAGCTATAGCTTTGATCAGGGAGACCGCATTTGTTCTTATGTGATACCAGTGACAATTTCAGTTGAGATTGTTCAACTCCGAGTGTATATATGTAATTTGAGACATTTGGTTCGCGTTGGAGCTCGGGTATTGTACCCCTGTGTATATATTGAGTTGAGGCCTTATCCAAGACTGTCTTTTGTATATGACGATCACAATCACTCTCACATGTGTGGACTTTATCCTGATGAATGGTGATTTTGTGTGGATTTTGTGAGGATGAGTGGATGTGAACTGTCTACTCTCTAGTATACTCGTGCGATCTACCCCCGGGCGGGTGATAGGGCCGAGTATAAGGAGAGGCAGTGCAGTTGTTGTGTGACAGAAGTGTGAGAATCCTAAGAGATGTTGCGAATCTCTGATACTTGAATGCTTACCATGCCGGGTGTTTTACGATTGAGTTGCGAAGAGGGCCCACAAGCAGGCCCCTCAGTTTAAGTTGGCTCGTGGTTGAGTTGTGGAGAGGACCCATAAGTAGGCCTCTCGGGTTGAGTTCTTCTATGTTTGAGTTGTTCTATGATTGAGTTGTCCTATGATTGAGTTGTCCTATGATTGAGATCCCTCCAGATTAAGGAAGGTGGTAATGTTATTTATCGGAAGACTCACCCCCAAAAGGGGAGGTGTTTAAAAAAGGGTCGTGTGATAGCTCGTCCTAGGAAGAGAGGGATGGCTGGGAGACCTGTTGAGAGAGACCCCCTTCGTGTGAAAGGTGGTTAATGGATTTAAAGGCATGGTAAGCAGTGTTTCAACGGATAAAGTCTGACGAAAAGGGACCACGTTTGCTTCAGATGTTTGAGAAAGTCGCAAAAGAGTGCAGGGCGAGAGACGTCTCAGGATGGGTGGCTGCTGGCTCTAATCAAGTCAGGGGTCACGACCTTGTGGACCTAGCGGATTTTGTTTGTGATTGTGCGAAGGATGCCATGCCTTTCGTGGGAGAGCTGGTAAATGCCTTCAGACCCCTGCGTAATCCCGCAGTGGGCCCGTGATTGGTTTTGCGACGCTCCGTCTAACCACTTGTGCTAGTTCTGGGACATAGTAGGGGAATACCAAGCTAAGCGGTAAAGATTAGCACCTCTAAGGCGTAACCCCAGTGGATGGCTGCTAGCCGGCGCAACCTGGTTGCGAGACCGCGGAGTAAGAGTTTAAGGGGAGTTGTCCGCCCCAGGGAAATTACTCCGTGTGGTAGTGAAGGTTGAGAATTTTTGGGAAATCCTGATTGAATGCTTATCAGGAGAAAACCTATCGTTGCGTAACCAACGAGGGTACTGCCGCTAAAATAACAATGCGGTGGGCCATAGTCCTGGTCCGATCAGCCAAGCTATGGTGGACCAAGATGGAGACCTTGCCTTTCTGTACTAGACCGCAGAAAGAGTTGATTGAATATTAAGTATACAAATATACGTATGTGTATTTGATTGCGAGAGATTCCCTAAGAAGGAAGGCGAGAGTGCCTTCAAAGGTCTCGGTTAGGGCCCGCGTCCCTAGTTTTGGCCTGGACTAAGGACACCCAACGAGAAACCGAAGGTTGTTTAGGACCGGGGAGAGGATGATTGAGGAGGTCTTTGGAACTTATGTCGTCGGCATCCTAATAACTGGGCAGTGTGAGCCTGGGTTAGAAACCTGACAGCATATAGTTGTGGAGGCATGGTTTGATGAAGGCCTCTACCCTGTGTCTGTCGGCTAATCGGATTGGTTCCTGTTTTCGTCAACATTTGGAGTGTCAATGGATTTATAGCTTCTGATTTAGCGAAGCGACGGGGATGTCGCTTAATATGGTCCGATAAGCTGTCGGCGCGAATACCCTTACAAGGGTATCTGCCCTGGTTTTTGCAAGTGACAGAGATTAAGTTTGAGTTGGAATTTTTGAGTAGGCTGCGTGAGTTGTAGCAGTCCATCAGCTGAAAGTCTGATTAGAATGTCTAGAGGCAGAGAGTGAGTGGGCGCGCGAGTTTAAGGCGTGCGTGACTTTTTTCATCTTTTTGATGGCTGAAGGGTCGGCGTGGTCGCTGGCCGGAACCTTTTTCTGCTGGTTACTTATTTTCTGATTAAGCTAAGATTAAAGAGATTTCTTTTCTCTTTGATTGGCGAGCTTGCCGGTGACTTGTGCGTACGTGCGGAGAATGACATCGACGATAATGTGGCTTTTGAAGGTGTTTCGATAGTTCGACGCGTCGCACGGTGTCTGTTTAATTAGGCGCCTGCCGACGCTAGACCTTGACTTGGGCCTAGCGCTATTAGTCACGGCGTCGGACTTTCATCAGGGAGATTCAGGGATCGAGGACGAGCGACGACAATGTGAGAGTATCAGAGTAGCGTGAAGGAACTGAGGGGTCGAGGGTCCGGCGATGCTATCCCCTTTGGTTTTGCCGTCAGAGACGCCGGATTGGTGGTGGCAATTTATGAATAACTCATTTTGGCGTCGTACGTCCATTATTTTTCTCTTATATATATATAGACTCCGGCGTGCCGTTGACTTGGACGWGACGCCGGACTTAATGGTCGTCACGGCAGTCGAGGGCCTTGAGTGCGGGCCTCGTTTGGTAGGTCCGCGGGCCGCGCCGTTGCTGAGAAAATGCGGTGCGGTCAAGGCTTGAGTCTGTAAAATGCATTTGAGACGAAAGGGGCGGTAATACTGAATGTATATAACCTACGTTTTAGGTACGGTGGGGCCGCGTGGGAATGTGTTGTATTCGCGGGGAGATGAAGGGGCGATTACAAACTGTTTTCCTGACTACACCGAACTCACCCCGTTTTGGTGTTACGGGGAACCCCCTAGTGGCCACATCCGTGCTCAAGCTTCCGACGGGGGACATGAAGGAACTGTACTTATCAAGTGGGGGAGATACGTACTACAAGCAGATGGGCGATGCCGGCCATGGGTCATCAAGTAGCATGAGGACTGAGCCTCTTCGATGGGCCAGTCACTGTGCCTCGCCTCCGCCCCCCCCCCCCGCTTTTATGAACAGAAGCAGCCGCTGTTCAATGCCACTCAGAGAAGGACCGACGGTATACTTCCAGGAGGCGGGGGCCAAACCGCTCACGAAAGGTTTTCAGACCGGCTGACACCCGGTTCCCTCATAACTTTCCCTTAGGATAGCTGGGCTGTTAGGCAGCTTGCCAACCACTACGAGGGGGGTCGCTGCTGCCGAAGCCTGTGTTCCGAGGAAGAGAGGTGAGCGGCCGTGGAGACAGGGGAAGCGCAGGACAGGGTCGGCGAGCCTTACCGTGGTGGGGCAACGGGCGCTACGCTAAGACAGTGAGTCGAGGTAGGGGGCGACGGGCCGCAGCGGAGAAGTGCAAAGGGAGGACGGAGGCGGCTTGCAGCGAGGCAGTGAAGAGGTGGGATGAACCTGGCGTGGCCCTGCGCCAGGTACATTCGAGAAGAAGAATGGCGGAAGGCCGAGCCGGGCGCAGCAAGAAGAGAGCGAATTTCGCGAAACTCCAAGGTTTTGACCGGGGGAAGACGGCTAATGGGGGTTTTCAAACGTCGCGGATCTATTGGAAATGTTAGAATAGAGGAAAAATTGGTGTAGGGGGAGGAAGAAAAGAAAAACGGTGCGCTGTGAGGGCGTAAAAAATGGCTATGGCGGGAGTGAGAAAGTATTACTTGCTCGATTCTCTGTGGAATCAAGCGGGAGAAGGGTCAAAGTGGGGGTTTTCGGGGATGGCGACCCCGAATCCGAAGTAAGAATTAGGGGAGAGTTAGTATGATAAAGGTTAGTAGTAGAAGTGGTGCACCGGGCTATGGCGGAGGGTTGGACAGAGGAAAAGGAGAAGGGAAAACGGTAGATTCATTCGTTTCAGGGCCAATCCTAACATGTGAATACGGTTCTCCAAGGTTTTGGAGACGGGCGAATCTGAATCCAACGTTAGTTTAGTGTGAAAGTTAGTGTAGTAAGAGAAGTAGGAAAGATTGTGTGCGCGGAGGCATGACGGGAGAAGGTAAGGCAAGGAGTGAAGAGTCGAAATACCACTCGATTCTGGGTAAAATCGAGTGGAAGAAAATGATAAGGTGGCATACTGAGGGCGGGCGAACACGATTACGAAATTTGTTTCAGTAGGGAATCAGTAGAGAGGGAGTTAGAAGAGGGAGTGAATTTAGACTGGAAAATGCGCTGGATGCATGCGCAGGAAATAGTGGAAGAAAACGGGCGAGGCATGGTGGACAAAGCCGGAATAGGATCGATGTGGGACGACACTTTTTATAGGAAGAAAAGCGATTCAAGGGTTTTGACCCCGGACGATTTGCATAGTGATGTCCGTTTTAGGAAAAAGTGAGTAGGATCGAGGGTATGAGACAAATGTACTGCGCGAAGGCTATGGCGAAGAGGGGAAAGGTGGGAATGAGAATCTGAATCTCGCTCGATCGTTGCTGGATTCGAGCGAGGCGGAGGCTAAACTAGGCTATTCGGGCAGGGCGAACGTGATGGCGAAGTCGGATTTTACGATTGGATAAGGGGGTTAGATGATAAGCGAGGAGCTGGGCTGCAGTCAGACAAGGAAGCTGAACGGGATGGCGAACGAACCTGGCCAAATAACTGGCCGGGTGCAGAGAGAGAGGGGGGGTAGCCCCGGCCTATTGCAGCGAAGCTAGCAAGGCATCGAGGCTGGCACGGGTACACACTACCGTGCACAGTCAGTTGGATGAGGGGCTGCGACAGAGGTGTCTGGGCGTGAAGTAAGCGTGTGGAGGTGAGCTTATGGGGACGATCAGAGTTGTGTGAGCCCAGCCTGGAAGGGGGTGCTGACCGGGGCTTAGTGAGGAAGTTGCAGTTGGTGTTTGTGTGAGGCCCGCCTATGGAACAACCAGCTGGCCACGTCGTTAGTGGGGAGAAAGGGGGGGGGCTCGTGCTACTGGATGTAGCCTCAGATACAGGCTGTGTCCCGCGGCTAAGTGCCATGGCACGGTACTCAAGGCGGGTACTGCGGTCGAGGCACAGTTACTGTAGTAATAGGTAGATAAAGAAGAAGTGAACAGTAGGGGTTGGGGCTTACCTGCTGCAAATGACTGTTGATTGACCGCTGTGGGCTACTGCTGCTGCGTACTGGGCACGGTACTGCTGCTGCGTCCATTGACTGTGCACGACCAGTTGCTGCCCTTGCTAACTGAACACAGGCTGTTGTTACCTGCTGGGATGGTGATGCTGTTGCCCTTTGCCGTGTGTGAGTCTGTTGGCGGAGGCTGCTGCGGTTGGGCCTGATCGTCGTTACTACTGCTGATGATACCGTGAGTACGRCRGTTATTYAGAGCCGTGTGATTGCAGCTTCATCACGGAGGACGAAGGTATGGTGTAAAGAGGAGTGACCAGACTTCAAGGGGGGTTGTTGCCGCAATGCGGAGAAAGTGGTTGCGAAGGGGGTTACGGTTGTGATTAAGGGGATCGTCAGAAMGGCAGCAGCCGGCGGCTTGACTTCAGCTTTGACCAARCTGTTGCAGATCGGCCACCATTGCGGGGCCCTCAGGCGAGTGAAGGTATTAAGGCYCTCTYCTGCGAGTCTAAGAGCACCTTTCTTGTATCTGAGAGTCTCAATCCGTCTTCTTCTGCCCTTCTCACTCTAAGTCTAGTCCATTGGTGCTGAGAGGAAGGCGGCAGGTGGGATTGCAACCCGTAATCCGTGCCAAGGCCTCTGTGGGAGGTAGCCCCACCGATTGTGGAAGCTCTGCCGGAACTCAAGAGGAGTTCTGGAGGCAGGGAACTGAGAGGTAATCATTGCCTTTCTCTGTAAACCCAGGTACAACCCCTATCTATACACCTCCCTGGGTGTTGGTTGATTGAGTTGTATGTAACACTTGCTTTGATTTTTGGGATTGACTTTCAGGACACAAATCAGACCAACTAAAGGAATGTTTGTATAATGACCGTCTCAATTTCTTTATTGTCTGAAAGCAGATTGTCACAAAGGGATGCATCTGGGGAAGGCTGGGAGGAAGGAAGTCTGCTTACGATTGAACGGGTCTTATAGGGTCAGGCATTGTTTCTAAGATGAATGGCCTGACTGCTATATTTTGTTTTGTTTTTTGAAGGACCAAGCATCGTTTCTAAGATGAATGACTTGGTTGATGTGTTTCTTTAAATTGTGTCAGACATTGTTAACGGTGTTTTCGTTAAAAATGAAATGTTTTGTAAAAAATGAAAATAATGAAATTAATAAATTTGCCAGAACAAAAGTAAATTTAACAATAAGAGTAGAGGATTATATGTATTCATGTTAACTTGACAATATTTCAATCAGTTCGGAATCTGATGTTCCTTGAACTTAAAGTCTTACATGAAAGAACATTCTGAAAAACCTTGCATGTGACCTTAGAAGAAAATTTAAAGATCTGTTAATATTTGACAGCAAAGTGCAACGGACACTCCAAAAACACGTACAAAAATCCTGCTTAACTACAACAACACAATTAAATGAAAACACGTGCAAAAATTTAATATTAAAAGCAATTTGAAAATAGTGTCACCCATAAACTGTCTAAACACAAACCTTAGTTCGAATTCCGCTGAACTCGGATAAACAAATAACTCTTTATTAATGCAGGACTGGGCTATTCGAACTTAGATGATGTCTCCAGGTCATTGACCGAGTAAGAAAAAAAAATAAAAATGGAAAGCATAAATGACACTACGAAAGTAGGCAAAAAAAGCCTAGTAACTAGATCGACTTAGAGGATAAACTAATGCGATCAAGACAACATTTCAGTCTGTCCTTGTATAAGTTGTCCAATCTTCTACAATGATGGTATCAGTTTGTCCGTCAATCGCCGGATCCTTGTACTCTATATAACTTTCTATTACTTCATATTCGCGCAGCAGGAGACTTTGCAAATATTTGATGGCCGCGTCCACAAGCCCATCCATGAGTGTTTTGAGTGATGGTTGCTCTATGATCCTCCTTCGGAATTCTTGCCGTCGTCGTTCATTGATGTTGTCTGCATTGGAAACACTTGCACTTGCAGAATAGTCATTATGAATAAGGAAAGATACTTTGCATCGACCTCGAACAGTTGCCGCTGCACAAAACAAGGTCATCACGTTGAAATTGTTGTGGCAGCATTTGACTGCTGAATAATACAATTCCGAAAAGGGTGCTAGCACTTCTCGCAGGTATGTTCTCGTTCCACAACACCTCCGACCACAAATATACAGTGACTCTCGAGGGGGATGTTCCCAGTCTTCCGGTGGGGCATCCACACCTCTAACACTGAGTACTGCACTGTCAAAGATCACTTCGGATGTGAAAAAAATTGGATCCATATCATGCCATATATTTCTTCCCCACAGTATGTTACTTGGCGGCCATCCAGTCGTCACAAATGGTTGAACCATTCTGCAACACATGACAATACAGTTTAAATATATATAAATGAAAGCTCAATGACAACTAAATAACGTACTAATATGTGTAAAGAAAAACGATTAGCTCTTCTTCAAAACCTATTGAAAACCTACTGATCTTCATTATCGGGAAGTGAAAGGCATACCAAGGCCTTCTCTCTGACCGATTTTGGAATATGCACTCCATTTTTTAAATGCGATGTCTTTGATGTCCAGCTCCACACAACACAGTCTACATGCTGCCACTGCTGTGATGTTGTGTTGTCTTTCTTCCACGTCTTCTTCCATGCGTTCGAATATTGCACAAAAAGACGTTTAGCAATAGGTTGTGGCACCCAATATTCAATAAAAATATGATTGAAAGTTGACGATTTCATATCGTTGTCTACATCGGAAATGACTCTACCTATCCATACAGGAACTTCCTCATTGATATCATCCTGGGAAGGACGCAAGAGAACGAATTGACCTTTTTCGACATCCACAACTGGGTTGAGCTCCGCCTTTGGACGCTCATTGGCCGGTCCAACGAACAACAATTCCTTATTCTCATTGCTCTTCAAGAGGAAGGCAATATCAATATCATCTGGATCATCCTTCTTAATTTTGTCTTGTGAGGGTCAGAAACCAGCCTTAAGTGAAGTTTTCGCAAACCCAGACCCGTAACGCTCCTCGACTGTCTCGAGGAAAGTTTTCCAGTGTGAAAGAGCACTCTCCTTTCAGAAACTAACCTCATCTTTCATTCCCAACTTTTCGTGCCGCTTGTTCGTTAACCACCCAACAAACGTCTTCACACCTTTAATTTCCGATTCGAAATCCGAATTCCTATCTTCAGTAGGCAGAGAAGCCGAATTCCTATCTTCAGTAGACAGAGAAGCTGACGGCGGAACAGGTGATGGCACGAATGGCCTTTCAGGTCCAGCATATGCTTTGTTTTCATCTCGTTTAAAGCAATATACTGGAGCAGACCATTCAGGAGAAGTGCAATACTTTTTCCACTGGAACACAGGATTGTCATCCTGCATATAAAACCTTAATGCATGTGGACGAGTATGACCGGTCAGTCTCTTGACCAGGAAGGGCTTAACAGCAGCTCACCTATTAACAATTTCATCCATGAATGTGAACGATGAACGTTCTTTTTGAGAACTGGCAACGTGCTTGAAGAGGTGGAGCATGGTATATGCATCGTGCATTTTCAGTTTGCGAGAGAAATGACTGAAAGTGGCATCAACGTCCGTATGTGTGTGTCCCACTAACATAAAACTGAATTCGACTTCTTTGAAGAAACCAAATTTTACCAAAGCTGCAGCGAGTGCCAAAACGTATCTGTTTTTGTTTTCTCTCTAACAGTTGTCAGCTTGTATCCTCAGTTTAGGAGGCAAGTCGCTCGTCGCCTGGATGTCGCGGAGAACTTTCATAATGGATGTCACTGCAACATTAGAGTCATGTGGATAGCAAGGGTACCATGTGTGAACATGGACCGATGGTGAGCGGCCGTGTGCAATAATAGCTGTTAGATTCGTTTTCAACATCGGAATATTTGTGAATGCTTTCGATTTGTTCTCTCCGCCAAAGTGTGGAATGTTGGTCTTACTTTGGTCCATGCCGTCAATGATGATGCACAAACTGTTGGAACCCAGTCTCTTCGACTCATCCTTCCACACCTCATTCGCAGCACGATGTTGGAGCTGCAAGTCCAAGTGTTTCTCGCGTAACGAAACAAAGTACTCACGCACACGCACAAACTTTGCGGAATTGATAGATTTTTTGTATTCAACACATTTCTTGCATTTCGCAAAGTTTTGATCAATGTCATGGAATTTCACATGCCAGAACTGCGTTCTCCACATGTTGTAAAAAACTTGGAGAGAAACACAAGGAGCACCCGTATTGTCGAATTGCGACTTTAGCAACTTATAAATATCAACCTTGTTATAGCAAGCAGGCAATCTCAACACCACTCTTAATTCCCCCTCTTTGGTCTTTATGTCATTAGGCATGTAATCTCTGTTGTCTCGCACGAAGGAGCTTAGTTTTCCGTACATCGTTGCATATGTTGCTGATGTGCGTTTGAGTCCAGTACTGCCATGCTCCGGCATATTGTAGCCTTTTGACAAAGTCATCCTTTTTTTGAGAAATGTATTCCTACATACACCCAGTGTGAAATACCAAGCAGTAATGCACACCTTTCGTCTCCCCACAATAGGTTGAACAATCTCCTTTTCATCTTCTATGAAGGTGAACCTCTTCAACGTTTCAACCCACCACGCATCCCTGCTCTGCTGGTTCTTAGAGTAGTATGCGCTCCGGACACCTTTGATGTCGTCCAGGGTCATTTGATTGCAGCAAACCTGCCCACGCACACTCGCCAATGTTTTTTTGGTGAGTTTTCTATGAACTGATTGCAGAATCTTCTTTGACCGGAGCATTCTGAGACGAAAAGTATAAGGACGCTTCTCTGAGGACAGACGTTTTGAAAAAATGTCATCGAAATCAGAGATTACGTCACAATTCTCATCGTCATTTCGACAACAGTGGTCACTGTTCCGGTCAGCGTACGTTTGCGGAAGATCGGTTTTATCTGGAGAACTATCAGCACTAGACGACACCGAAGCACTTGAATCTGAACCACCTTCATCACCCTCACCAAACAGAAGATATGTGTACTCGAAATCTCGAAGTGAACTCATCGGCACCCATATAACACGATCTACATCGGATGCGTCGTTGTCAGTAGAGGAGGCCTTACCCTCATGACCTTGAGCACTCTCTATATCACAGGTTCGAACCGGGCATCGAAGGACGGGATACGCACTTTCACATGTAGTGTCCGCACACACAATATTTCGTGACCTCTTACGAGCAGGAGATTCCGGAGCATTATCGACATGATCGTGACCACTTCGAACATCTTGTGAACACATTGGCAGGTGCGGTGGAGGAAAATCCTCATTGAGCATTGTATTAGACGCCACACAGTCCATGCTTTCCAAGGTTGTGCTGCAAGCCTGCCGCGGCATAGCATGCACACCACAAGCCATGCACGAGACATGTCTGCGACAATAAAACAGCGGACCACTGTCAAAAGGGGAAAATCAGAGGTCAATGAAATGGAGCAGACAACCATTCCTACACAACAGCGAGAAACACAACCCTACAAATGACCCTGAGAAACACAGCCCTACACTGGACGGAGGGGAACAGGAAACATCCGAGAGAGGATAACACACGACCGTGGAATCTGGGCAGCAATCCTGTCATCAGGCCCAATCCGTGGCAAAGGCGCAATACACGCGAAAGAGTCTGTCCAAGTCGGAGATCGATCGACAGTGGGAAGCGTAGCACATGTCGATTCGGGGCACCAGCAACCGGAAACACAGCGTGCAACAACATTGAAAAGGCGGAGTTCTTGACGCGCAACAGGAAACGCAGCACATGTCACGTCGGGCACCAGCTTTTGAAAGGCATAGACCACAGCGCGCAAAACCCAGCGGGCACCAACAGCGGAACGGTGAAGATTCTGGCGCGTAGCACACAGCTTGGCACGAGGGCATTGATAGGAAAGATTCTATATTAATCCAGTAACTACATCGACTGGACACTTGTGGTAAGCATGGTAATCACCACCCACGCAGAGCGGGCAGGAAAACTGCCACGAGTGAGCAGGAATACCATCGTCGCAACGCGACTGTACCATCGTGGCGAAGCGACCGCC
>BFEA01000166.1:1111786-1130275 GCA_003427395.1 Chara braunii | reverse complement strand
CCCAACACGGAAAGTCCCCCATCTTGATTTCCGGCACGCGTGGCACTCACCACCCACGCAGAGCGGGCAGGAAAACTGCCACGAGTGAGCAGGAAAACCATCGTGGCAACGCGACCGCCTCGCCCAACACGGAAGGGTCCCCCGTCTTGATTCTCGGGTACTAGACTCCGAGGATTCGAAGCAAAATTCACTCAGAGTTCTTTATACGGCGCACGACGTGTTTCTAGATAGCCAGGCTGAGAAGGCAAACGACTGCGGCGACGCCAATGTCGCGCCCAACACGACAGTAGCTCCATTGTATATTACAAGGTGGGGGTCGTGGCGCAATCTCGCAACATGCAGTCAGTGCTACAAGAGACAAAAGGCAATCACCCGTGCACTGTGTTTTGCTGGCGCAACTCGCACTAAACTCTGCGCAAGTCGAAACATAGGTGGGGGTCGAGGCGAAAAAGAGCAGGGTGTTCGACACGACCGTGATGCCGTTCGACACGACCAAGACCACGTTTGACTGTGGCGGACACGACGACCAGCGTGCTCAACATGACGGCCACTGTGTCAGACCCGACGACCATCGTGCCGGACACGACGACCGTCGTCGACGAGCATGTCGGACAAGAAGACGGCCGTGCTCGATACGATGGCGGTCGTGTGCGACACGATGACGGCCGTGTTCGACACGATGGCGATTGTGTTCGACCCGACGACGATCGTGTTCGACACGACAACCAGCGTGTTCGACACGACAAGGATCGTGTTCGACACGACGACCATGATGTTCGACACGACGATGACCGTGTCTGACACGACGACAATCGTGTTCGACACGACGACCGTCGTGTTCAACACGATGACCAGCTTGTCGGACACGACAACAATCGTATTCAACACGATGTAGTCAATAAACAGCCTTGTGGAACTCGCATTGTGATTGTTGTTCTCAATGTGTTATTTCGATAACAATACGCAGTATCTGCTAGTTGTTCTCGATTGTTGTTCTCAATGTGTTATTCGATAACAATATGCGGTATCTGCTAGTTGTTCTCGTCATGTGTTCAGTGGCCAAAAGTACACACGTTTGACGTTGTTGTCCTCATATTGTTTTCCGATTCATTGAAACCCGGGAATGATGACGTGTTTTTGGTCGGCTTTGGACACTGAAACATCGCTGTCGGCCGAGTGTTTGATTGTTGTTCTCATGTTATGTTTCCTTTCGGGAAACAAAAACTCATTGTTCTGATGTTTTGCATGGACAAACATTCTGCAGTCAATGTTTCTCCGTATTAACCAGTGCCTGCGATCTGTTGTCTTGTGTTCTCCTGATCAAGTGCCCCTTCAGGCACCGTCCGCCGAGCATTGTGTCGAACCCGGCAAATGTCGCACAACACATCCCAGTGTCGCTGTCGTGTTCGACACCATGGTCGCCAGACGGTGCCCCTTGGTCGACTGTCGAACGGCGGACGACACTGTCGCTGTCGTGTCGAACACGACGGTCAGCTCCACTACAAGCACCGTTTGGCGACCATCGTGTCGAACACGACATGGACACTGTTATCTGGCGACCAGACGGTGCATGAAGGGCCGATTGGTCGACTGTCGCACGGCAGACAACAGTGTAGCTGTCGTGTACGACACGACGGTTGGTCAACCCGCGTAGTGCCGTCGGGTTCGACACGACAGTGACACGACGACACCCCAATGTCGCTCTCGTGTCGGATTCGAGACGGTGCCCGAAGGGGCACTTGGTCGACTGTCGAACGGCAGACGACAGTGTCGCTATCGTGTCGAACACGACGGTCAGCTTCCCTACAGGCACCGTTTGGCGACCATCGTGTCGAACACGACATGGACACTGTTATCTGTCGACCAAACGGTGCATCAAGGGCCGCTTGGTCGACTGTCGCACGACAGACAACAGTGTAGCTGTCGTGTCCAACACGGCGGTTGGTCAGCCCACGCAGTGCCGTCGGGTTCGACACGACAGTGACACGACGACACCGCAATGTCGCTCTCGTGTCGGATTCGACAGTACTGGAGGACGTCGTGGCACGGCAGTCGAGTTCGACACGACAGTGAAACGACGACGAGCTGGCGGGCTGCGGCCCGCTTCAGTTGCTCTGCGTTCCTATCTACTCTTGTTCTCAAGTGCTGTGGTGCTTGCACGTTGGCAAAGCAATGACTGCTTTCTCGCTTGTGCGTTTTCTTCAGTTGCGACTAGCTGCTCGGCATGGATCCCGAGGGGAAGCCAAGCAAACGATGTACTAGTGCTGGTTCCGGGAGCGTGGAGCAGTCTCCGAAAAAACCGAAGGGGACACCGACGGCTGGCGTGGGGGCTGGCGACACATCGGGGTCTAAGGGCCACCGAACCCCGGTGCTGCGGGATGCACCTTCTACGGGCACTCCTTCCGCCCATGTTCGAGGTTCGGGACCGGATTCGGCTGCGCTGTTGAGTGGTGGGGCTGCGGGTCGAGAAAAGGAGGCTACTGGTCGGCAGGGGAAATCTGCGATGGACGTTGTGCCGAGGCGTAAAAGGTCTGGTGACACGTCCGCTGCAGGTGTGGGAGACGAGGTGCCTCTCGTCGACCACAAAGACAAGTGCTGGATGTTGGACTGGGTGGGTGGAATAGGGGAACCCTCGGGTGGGCTGGTTTTGTACGTGGTGATCAAAGATAACATTGTTCCGATTGGCGGTGTGGTGAAGTGGAGTGGAGGAAATTCACAGTTCGCCATGTTGGAGTTGACGATGGTCGTTAACGCTAGAGGTAAGCGGATTGCGAATGTCAAACGTGTTGCTCTTCGTTGGGCCAAACACGCTGGGTACGGCAAAAGGCTTTATGACATTTTCAATCCGCCTGGGACGGAGAAATTGACGTTGCCGGACCTTTGATCGGTTTTCGCATTCTTCGACAGACATGTGGTCGTAGGGCATGAGCCGGTGGTGCATGCTTCCGACCGCATATCTGAACCGAAAAGCGTGCTTTCGTCGTCTTTGGAGGCGGGTCCGTCGTCGAAACCGATCATTATAGGTGCCCGCCCTCCGCCATCAATTCGGACTATGGTTGCTGCAACACGAGTTCCGAAATCAGGGCAGATCGGGGAGAAAGGTCTGTGTCACGGCCAAATCGTGCCGTCAGCCCCTGTGAAGCGTAGACCAACATCAACCAAGGAACCCGTTTCCTTGGTCCGCCCGCCGCGCTATGAGTTGGCCATTCCTGCTGGGTCCCATTATTTTGGAGATGACGACGAGGAGAACAACAAAGAAGAATGGGAGCGCGATGAAGAACGCGAAGAATGTGAGGAGGGTGGCGAAAAAGAGGAAGTAGAGAGTGAACAAACAATCAGCGAGAGGGGTGGGTCGGGCGAGTTGGAGGGTCGTCTAGGGGTTGAGTATGAGGACAAAGGGCAAGAAGAGGAAATGACCGGCGAGGGAAGGTATGCAGATGTGCATCGGGGTTCCAAACGAACGCAGCTGCTCGCGCCGGGTCATGGGCATTGGGAAGCGGATCCAGGGCGCGGGGAAATGCACCGCGAAGTTGGGGTCGAGCCGGCGCATGACGATGCAGTACGACTAGTTGAGAAGAAAAGGAAGATGAGGCAAGAGAGGAGAAGTGCTATGGACAGTAAGAAAACCAAGCAGGGGAGGGTAGCCAAGCAAGAGGAGGGCAAACGCAAGTTGAAAATGCTGGCAGTTGAGGAGGTCGTCCAACGTACGCGGGAGGCTGAGGAGGCCATGAAGAAAAAACGGCAGCCTAGGAAAAAAGCAACGAAGGGAGGTGTGATGGAAAAAACTTCCGTTTTTCCACCGGACCAGCCACAGTCGAATGAAGACGCTGTGGGCAAGACAGTCACCAGACCGCCCGGTTTGCAGATTCTGCCGCATGAGAATTCTAATTCTTCTGGTCATCTGAGCAAAGGCTTCTTCCTTGAGTTCGACGAGAATGGTAACCAGAGGCCGGAAATGCAGTTCATTTATGTCAAGTTGGACAAAATTCTGGATATCCCTGATGAGGAATTCAGATATAATCAACGCTTCCTCGATCGGGAGCTTATTGATAACCTTTACAAAACAATGGTTGAGCCGAGTGAGGCAGCTATCAGAGAGAGAACGACCGGGGCAGCCGGGGTGAATGTATATGCATTGTACGAGAAGTCTGTCCTTCTGTTGATTGGGCCACATGATACAATGCATACTGACGCTTCCTGTACGAATGTGAGGGCGAGAAGAGTGACGCCCTGCGAATTCGATCTCCAATCCGTGCGCAAGTACTACTGGTACTCTCTCAGTGGTCAACGCAATGTTGCAGCGGCGAGGAAATGTTCTCAAGAACGCCCTGACATCGCCCGTGAGCTCCGTTTGGATTGCTGGATTGCAAGGCCTGTTTACTATCCGGATAGGAGCATGAAAAATTATTGCACCTTGAGCACTTTCCAAAATGCGAAGGACAAATGGAATATTCCTCCGCACCAGATTGCTATCATTAAGAACATACGAAAGTTGTGGCAAGCAGCCGGTCGTCCAGAAGCTATAGGCGGATCTGCTGCTGGCGTCAAAAATAAGGATTACAGAGAGTTTGAGGCGATGGCTCTGCGCGCGACCGGGAGTGATCATTTGGTTACTGTTTTCTTAACAATTCTCTAGCTGCGGAGAAAAAGATAGGAGGTGTCAGGGTTCCAGTGCACTGGATTCAGGGTACTAGAGGACCTGGTTACCTCGTGGCTGTGCGCGATCCGGATGTCAGATCACGGAAGGCTATGTCTACGTTGGGGAGGCGTGAAAGGCTGCAGCTGTTGAGAGACATTCTCACGGGAAGTGTCGTACTGGCTCCAAGGCTAAATAAAGCTTCTCACACTGCCGGACCAAGCGGCGGTGAGCATGGCAAACCTACAGGACCAAGCGGCGGTGGTTCAACTGTCGAAGGGTCTCAGGGGCCTCAAGAAACAGAGCGCAAGGGATCAGGATCGAGTGGTGGTTCAACTGTCGAAGGGTCCCACGGTCGAGTCGAACACGACAGTGGCCTCACATTGGAGCGTTCCCGGCTTGACCGAGCGAAGAGTCATACGGTCGAGTCGAACTCGACAGTGGGATCGAAAACGATCGATGGTGCGACTGGCAAGGCTTCGGGACCTCGATTGGAAACAATGGCCGGTGCGACTGGCAAGGCTTCGGGACCACAGGGGGGCAGTACAACTATCGGCGGTGCTTCACCTGTCAAAGAGTTACGTGGTCATGTCGAACACGACACTCGTCCAGCGGTCACTGTCGAGTCGAACCCGACAGTGGGAACGGGATCAATCGCCGGTACGAGTGGCAAGGCTTTGAGACCAATCGACGTTGTTTCACCTGTCGAAGGGTCACACGGTCGAGCCGAACACGACAGGGGTCCACTATTGGAGCGCTCCCAGCTTGACCGAGCGGAGAAACTCGTGGTTGAGTCCAACCCGACACAACAACGGGGATCGATTGCCGGTGTGAGTGCCAAAACTTCAGGACGAAAAGGCGGTGTGAGTTGCGAGGGCGTGAGTACAGCTGACCAAGTTTGGGCGACTACAATACTAGTGGGCGACAGTGTCGCGATGGAAGTGGATATTACTGGTACACTCACGGAATTGCAGATGCCGTCGTCAACGATGAAGGCCGAAGTAAGAGGCACTTTCCATGACACTTTTGAGGGCGTCAAGAAGGAAGAAACTCTCCATGTATAGGACATCGAAGAGGATGAAGGACATATAGTACTAAGTACACCGGAGCAGGCTGTACTTGTACAACCTCAACAAACGCTTGAACAACCTCAAACACCACAGTCTGCTAACCTCATGATAGCTATCGAGGAATCTCCTATTGCGCCATTGCATATGRAAGGTGTGACARAAGGTCGTGTTGAARAAAAACTGAGAGTTAGTCATCGAGGTGAGCACTTTCTTATCTTAGGAGCAATATCTAATACTATATGCGGATTAGTGGGTACATCACATGCACTCATTTCCCATTGTATCGATCCCTCAGATGTATTGTTTATTTACCTAGCTTTGAAACTGTGCGTTTTCTGAAGAGAATACTGCAATTGTTTCGTATGACGACTTAGTGCAATTGCCATATATTTTGTATTGGTATTCATGAGTCAGTTTCAACAACGGAAAGTCGGACTTGTAACTCGTTATGTTTTATTTTGTCAATCATGCAGGGCGACGAAAAGAACTGTGGAAAACGACACATGTACATTCGCAAAGGAAGAGAGAGAAGAATATCATTCGTCGTGGCTTGCAAGCTTTGTCAACTTTGCCATTATTGCCAAAAAATGAGAGAAGAAGTCGTACACCCATGACATTTCCATCTGTGAAGCCAACTGCCTTAAGGATGTTTAAAGCTGTTGGAATAAGCCTCACAGAAGGGAAGGAATTGCATCGCGTGGGTTGCAGTTTATCTGTTATGGATAGCAGCACTAATGACGGAACAGATAGACAACCAACAACATGAGCTCATATCTATGTAGTCTATCACTTATTTTTGTGTGAAGTCTTAGTCGCTCTATTGTTGTTTATTTGTGTGTTTGTATGCAGTGCATGACCCTTCGTTCCATATTCCTTTAGCAACAGTACGCCTTACTGTAGAAGAAAAGGAGTATCTTGAAATGGTTACCGGCAGCACTGAAGAGAATGAAGAATACGGCATTGTCGATTACAAGGGGAGGTGGAAGGTGGAAGGTGGAAAAGAAAGACGTCATGCTCGCCGCCAAAGATGGAGAATGGTTAAATGATGAAGTCGTCAATTTGTACCTGCTAGCCGTTCATATCACCAATGACTACATCAAGAAGGTGGATTCGACATGTGCAGAAGTGACAAAAGATGAAAGTTTTTGTAGCATTCCATCTGTGCATATTCTAAATTCTTTTTTCTTTCCCAGATTGTCAAAAGCTCAGTCCGCTGAAATCGCATACTCCGAAGGGACGACATGGGTGAAGGACATAAATCTTTTCAATTTTGATTTGGTAATTATCCCTCTCCATTTCGAAAATCATTGGGTCTTAGCTTATGTCAGTATAGATCACTCTGCGTGTAAATTCTGTCTCGTAGACTCTCTCCATCGTGTTGACTACGGTCCAGCCCTCGAAGTTTTGGCAGGTTTTTTCAAAGCGGAGTTTCAACGACAAAATCTTCGGAAAAAATATCATGTGGAGGAGCCTACATCTTACTTTGATACATCAGTAGATGGGATTCCTGCTCAAGAGGATTCTTTTAATTGTGGTGTTTTTATGTTAGGATTTGCATCTTTGCTTTCAAAAGGTCACTTCCCTCCGTTCGGTTTCTCACAAGATAGTATTCCTGATACAAGACTTAGAATAACATTTGACATTTTGTCCATGGTTAGATAGGAAAGTCAATGAGAATTCAGGTTCTAGGTTTGGAAAAATGAGCTTGACATGTTTACTTAGTGTGAACATTCCGGGTGAAAATGTGTATTGTAGGCAATTTTGAAAATATGTTCACAATGTATAATGACATTTCCTAGTCTAAGACTTCTCATCAGTTTTTGATGAGGTTGGCGTGTTTTACTGAGTGACATGTTTACAGAGTGGATTGCCAACAATGTATAATGACATTTCCTAGACTTCTCATCAGTTTTTGATGAGGTTGGCGTATTTTACTGAGTGACACGTTTACAGAGTGGATAGTCAATCCTTGAATGACATGTTTGCGACTTGTGTACGTGTGAACATTCGAGGTGAAAATTTGTGTTTAATTTCCTTCAACAACTTTCATGTATAACCATTGTTTTCTCGTTGTTTGCTTATTTTTCCCTCAGTTCTTTGTGTCATTTTACAATTAAAATAAAAAGTGAACATGAAAACAATTCCACTTTGAACGAAAACACCGTTTGTTTCTAAGATGAATGACCTGGCTACTTACTTCTGAGGGGTATTGCTTGCTTGAATTTTAAGGGTTAGACATTGTTTTTGAGTTGAATGGTCTGACCGCTGTTTTACTTAGGTGGTTTCTGAACAGTCTCTTGGTCAGACCCAGGGTACTATGCTTTTTTGTGTGTGCTGAAAAGGGGGAGCTGAGCATTGTTTCTAAGATGAATGACTCATCTATCCTTCATTGTTTTTATTCTGAGGGAGGATTCAGGGCCAGAGGACTAAACATTGTTTCTAAGATAAATGGTCTAAGTCTGAGGCCTCAGGACCATAATGAGAACGAAGGAATATGATTCTCTATAATGTTGTATATATATACACTTATATATGAACAAGGCTAGTCAGACATTGTTTCTAAGATGAATGGCCGGACTATAGCCTTATCACAAGCGAAGAGAGTATAATCAAGAGTTATAAGTGAAGGTAACTTGGGTCGACTTAGTATTGTTTCTAAGATGAATTACTCAATCCTACGCTCATTCTTAAAGAATAAGTTCAGAGAAGTATATATAATTTGGCTACTTAAACAGTTCAGGGCGACTAAGCATGGGTTCTAAGATGAATGACTTAATCATGTGCCCCAATGAAGAGAAAAGTAGTTGTGCAGCCTGTTCGTGTATAATTAAGGCAGAGGGCTGACATTGTTTCTAAGATGAATGGTCAATCCCAATGCCCTATGTAAGCCGGGAGTAAAGGGTTAAATAATTGAAAGACTATGAACTATTGTTTGCGAAATTGACTTGGGGATGACGAGAGTACTTACCTTTGTGGTTTGGCCTGCATGTGGCTGAGTGAAGTTACTACTTGGTCTGAGTTTTAGTTGACAGGTAGCTGTTTTAGAGACTCGCCACATGCTAGAGCGATAGGAGTTAGCTCAATTTCTGCATTTTCTAGGCTAAGTTTTTTTTTTTACTTAGATCAGCTCTCGCATTTTCTGAGATCTTTTGTTATACTTGGCTTTGTATAAATCTTTGTAAGCTACTTTCCCTACGGGAAGCGCTGCCGAAATTTCTGCAAATCTAAGGAGTTAGTCAAATTTTTGACTTTTCAAAGTTCAACTTGTGTAAGGTTCGTATATAACTTAGTAAAAATATGAAAACTCTCATTTTCTAAAGGGAGTGCTGCCCAAATTTTTGCTAATTCAGGGAGTTAGAAAAAATTGGACATTAGAAAGTCAAAGACTATTTTTGGTTTCATAATCGGGGTGATATAAATTCTGAAAAGACACTTTTCCTACGGGAAGCGCTGCCGAAATTTTCCTAATTTAGAGAAGATATGTTATATTTTAACAGGTGGCGATTCTGGCGATTCACCCTGAATAAGGGAGATTCTGCCATTGGTCTACCCTTGCTTTGGGCACTGCTTGAGGGTAGACTTAGACTTAGTTAATTAGGATATTTTGAGTGGGATCGTGATATGGGGATTATTCTCCATGAACTTATAGATTTAGCCGTGGGTATTGACCTGTTTTGTGTTACAGGTCCTCTTGATCGTGTTGATTCAGGATTTGGACTAGATTCATCTTGATCCTACGAGGATCATCTTCTGTTATCACTGATAACAGGTCGGTTGCCGATTCGTCGGTTTACGATTCAACTCCAATTCACTCCTGCCACTCAACCTAAAGGCTTTAGCCTTGAGATTTAAATTGTTTTGTGGTGTTTTCACCCGGACTTTATTGAATGGTCATCCAACAAAAGTACTGAGTATTTATTTAAGAGTTGCACGAGTGAGGCTTGTATGGCTAAAGCGAGGGGTATGGGTGCGAGGAATGGTTGAAGTTGACCAAGTGTAGTGCGTGGACTTCTGGTTGAATCTTTGATGTGATTGCAGGTATGGTTGTGGTTCGAACTCTGGAGGTGACTGCCTGCGATTACATGTGTATAGAGAAAAAGGGAGATCCCTTTTCATCCGTTGCTTTTTAGAGCTTTTTATCGTTGGACGTTATAGTCCGTGGCAGCCGTCAAAGTCAAACCCCTTGATGTTCGACCGCCACGACAGCTTAGAGCTGTCTACTCAACCCCTCTGCACAGGGTGCAGAAGAGGGTGTGGTCTTCAACCGCCCATGACGGTTGTCCAGTGTTGAAAGATTAACCCTCAAGGCGCGTGTCAGTCGACACTTGAGTGTCGAATGCGACCCTCACGATTAACGGGGACCACATGAGTAAGGGTAGTACATAGTACGCCATCATTGCGACTGCATGCGTACGCTGCATTGCGAGTTGATATGAGTTAGCCCTCCGTCCGCGCGGTTTTATACTGAGTCTCCCGCGCGACGCCTATTCGATTTCCGCATCGGGAAGTTATGAGACGGCTACTAAAGGAACTTGGAGTGTTGTCGCGTTGTTCGATGTGTGTGTGTGTATGTGTGTGTTTTATTTTTGTGTTCGTAAAGTGGTGTGCGCGTTGTGTGTGGGATGCGTCCTAGTCGACCAACGACGAGCCGCGCTTGGGGCTTCAGCCCCCCAATATGTCGGTTCGCGTGCGGGTCCGACAAACGTATTACCGCGCGTACCCCCTATGCTACAACGAACGAGAAACGCCCTCGGTTGGTCCACCTCTGCGATTGCAACCGAGTAGCTTTTGTACTGTGGACTAGTAGCTCGGCGGGGATACGCTCACCGAAGGGAGGTGACAACTCCCGTAAGGTGGAGGTAAGCTGTGCCTCGCGTAGGCCCTATCCTGTCGTAGGGGCTCGCGAGAGGTATGGCTGGCGCACTCGGCCGAAGCGGCCTAAGGAAGCTCCATTTGCGTGTTCATGACAAGGTTGGTCCAACTCCTGCGTGACGCGGCCGAGAGGGTCCCGCGCTGCCACGTGCGGTGCCGGACCGATGTGCTCGACAATGCTACCGGATTATTGCAAGGTAATCGGTGTTGAGAGGATACCCTGGCAAGTGGTTGTCAAAGGAAGTGGTGTCGATCACTTTGGTGACGACTGGGTGCGACAACCTTCTCGTCAGGAGAGCGTACTTCTACTATACGATTTTCTTGGGTATACCGTTCAACTTCACTCAAGGTCAGTCAACCTGATTCAGTTCCTTTCACACCTGTGTGAACCCACACTTGCTTGACCTTATCTCTTTGAACGTTCATTGAAAAGGAACAGGAAATGTGTGTTTGCAGGTATAACGGGGAGTCTGACGAGGGCAAAGGAATGTATGGTGGTCTATGTGTGACTTGACTTTGATTGCAGGTACGGCATGTGGGCCGAGATGGATGAGGGCGGTGATGGTGAAAGAATGATTGTTTTCTCACCTCTTTACTTATGAGTGCGTGTAAACTAAAGGGAAAAGAAGACGACGAGAATGAAGTAGTCACAAAGAAGAGAAATGCAATTTAACTTAGACTATTTTCCCAAGGTCACAATTTCATTTCCGAATAACCCTTTTCTATCTACGCCTGTCGATCTGAATGACTCTTATCTTACAATTTTTTTCCCTTCGTCCAAGTAGCTCCTAACGTCAGGCGGCAAGAGTTTTCTTTGCCTGCCCTGTAGATGTTTTTCCTTTTCCTAGGAGGCATCTGGGGCGGGGGTTCGTTGCCTTAGGGGCCGACCCTGTTATCGACTTAAAGTGGACCGCTTTGCGGGGTGGTACCATGCTGTTGCGGTGGAGCCAGCCCGACTTCTGAGTTCAGGGGTTCACTCGGACGAGGACGAGGGGTATCCGAGACCACCTCCTAGGGGGATGGATAAAAACATCTTCACGAAAGGACTTTAAGTTTTTAATGCCTTGCGTAAGGAGAAACTGCCACAACACTCCTTTGGTGGCCGCTCTAGTGAGCCACTGACGTATGGGGAACTAGTGCCACAAGCAGCCCAGTTCATGTCCTACTAGCCAAACGGAGTGTATTTAGATACTCCCGACGTGGCCGGTCGTGCCATAAGAAGTACGGGCCAGAAGGAAGACAAATGTTTCAGTAATACTTAGTTTTAACTTGATCACCTTTGTCTTCACTTCTTTCAAATGGCTGTGGGAACGACGGTCTGCTGATCTACCTCTGCGATTGCATTTAAAAACCTTCGCACGTGGGTCAGTAGCTCGGTAGGGATACGCCCCTAAGGGTGGTGACGACCCCTTAGGGATGCAAGATTATGCCCCGCAAAAACCTATCCTGTCGTAGGGGACCGCGGGATGTACAGCTGGCGCACCCGGCTAGAGTGGCGAAGGAGCGATGCAACCTCGTCCGTCGCAGCGGCTCGCGAAAAGTTATGCGTCACTCCCGAGTTGTCTCTTGAAGTATGTTTTAGGTAAACTCTTGCGTGACATGGCCGGGAGGACCCTCGTTTTCATGCGAGGGCCGATGCGCTCGAGACCGGTCAGGTCAGGACTTCTATTAAAGTCTTTCGTTGCGCTACTATGTGCCATTTTGTATATATCAGGTTGTACATTGCTTGTTAATGCTCAACTGACATTGCATTGCCCATTCAGTCCTTTTCATCACATTGCGGATCCTTGGCTCTACGTACATTGCCCAAATGGGCAAGTATCAGTTGGTATCGGCCCCCCCTACGTGAATCAGAACAACCTGATCTGACACGTGTGCGGGGACTGTTAATTAGTGATCAACTGATTGATTGATTAATTCATTGATTGATTGATTGATTGATTGATTGATCAATAATTGATTGAGTGATTGATTAATTGATTGATTGATTAGTTAATTCGATCATCCTAATTAGTCCCCAAAATCGCAAATTTTTTATTTAACTGCCAAAATCGAAAAAATATATATTTTTTGGCATCGTCTTCTCAATGCTACTTTCGTTTGTGGAAATCGTAAAATCCGAAATAACGCTGCATTTGAAAATTTCGATTTTTATTTTTTTTGAAATTCGAAATTTCGTTGTTGAGAAATCAGGAATATTTTACGAAAATTTTTGATTTGTGTTTTCCTCTGCAATTTCCTATTATTTCGAAAATTCCGAGAATTTTTTTGTGAATTTTCAAAATTCGTCATTTCGAATTTGACATGTTACGGGAAATCCATCTTTGCAGTCACGTTTTCAAACTGCCCATACTCTCATGTGAATAGTTCCGGAATCGTTTTACTTCTGGAATTCCCTTAATTACGAATTTTTTCATAATTCTATTATTTATTTATTTATTATTATTCTGTGTTAATCATAGCAGTCTCAAAATCCGAATTTCTTTTACTTTTGGTAATTTCGAATTTGAGGGAGATTGGGAGACCTACTGAACTTCAAACTCAAGACTTTATTATTATTGTTACTATTATTAATTTCACGGATTTTTTAAAAAACATTCAAACTTTTCTTTTTGATTAGTGGCTCCTTATCTGGGCGATTTATTCCACCCATCCCTCCCCACCTATGTTGTTGCCCCTCTGGTCTACTCTTCTTCTTAATCTGATTTCTGGATACCCCTATTGCAACATTGGTAAGTTGCCACGTCAGCAAGCCATGTCATCAAGCCAGTCAGCAAGCCACGTCACCAGACCACGTCAGCAACCCACGTCAGCAACCCACGTCAGCAGCCCACGTCAGCAGCCCACGTTAGCAGTGACACGTCAGCAGGCCACGTCAGCAATGACACGTCAGCAGTGACACGTCAACAGCAGACCACATCAGCGGGCTACGACAGCAGCCGAGCAGCGCCACGTCAGCAGCACGGGGTGTCGCGTCAGCAGTCCTCCGATCTGGTCTATGCTCACACACTCGCAAACAGCTGGCATGGACCATAAGTCCGGAGAAACGCCCACAACCTATCAGGTCCGGATGTTGGCTTTGATTACCGAAGCCAAGCAACGGGCGGTTGCAGCAGCAGCCGCAGAGAAGAAGAAGGTGGTGGACGTCCAAAAGGCACATCTGTTGGCGATCGAACAATAGCGCCAGCATAACGAGGTAGTAGCAAAGGTTGCCGATGAAGAACGGAATCAGCGATGAGAGAAGGTGTTCGGCGAGGAGTGAGCCTTACTCATTATGGCATCGGCATGGCGGACCGAGGCCGAAGGTGGCGAATTCAGCGACAGCGGACCACGCATCTCGTTGTTGCTCTCCCACCTCACAGATCTCCTGGCAATGTGCATTGCACAACAGGAGGACATCCATAGCCTCGACGACATGGTGAAGACCTAGCAACAGACGCTGGATAAGGTGAACAACCGCCTTCAGCAGCTGGAGCAACGACCCGTCGCCGCCCCCGTCGCCAACTCCTCCAACATCTCCGACCGACTCAATATATTGGAAGTTGAAGTTGGTGCACTCAAGGACGACATGCAACTACAACAAACCACAACTCAACAACTTGAGCAGCGGATCTGCACCGCCGCCACTCACCGGAGCACGTCACAACGGGAATCGACTCCGAAGTTCGACGGTCAAGAGATCTTTTGCGATGCAACAAAGACGAACCCGATTCCGTGGTTCCGCCAGTTCGAGCTCAAGTTGCGGCTCCACCACGTCTCTGAAGCAAAGCACCACGCGTACTTGTACTCCTGATCGGGGGGCGCGTGCCAAGCATGGATGAACAACCTCTTGTCTAAACACGGCGTGGTGGCCACCGACTTGCATACCAAGATCAACTGGGCGGATCTGAAGGCAGCATGGCATAAGCGGTTCCAGATCGAGCTGCCATAAATGAAAGCCACGGACAAGCTTATCAAGTTCCACCAAAACACGCTGCCAAGCGGCGATTGGATCGTCGAGTTCCAACGCTTAACATCCGTATCAGGCGTACCAATGGGCTTTCTAGCTATGAAACACTATTTCATCTCGTGGTCGTGTCCAACTTTGTCAATGACACTAACTCAAGTCGCAGACATACTCACTATAACTGCGGAGCTCTTCGACAAGGTTCCGTAGATCATCGTCACAAACACGGAGGCCAAGAACCTCTCACCTGCGGCAGGCCCGAGCAGAGAACAACATCGACCGAAAGTGGTCGTGGTCGCGGCGGCAACGCCAAACGAACCCTCAAGCGAGGTCGTGTCTTCCAATGAAGGGGACAGACTCGCAGTCGCCTGGGATGGTGGCCGCCCTGGCAGAGGCCGAGGACACATCAAATCGAAGACAAACACCGTATTCCCCGGGCCCAGCGCAACAACTCAAGATCCCTGGACCCACTATGGTCTTTCGGAGAGCATGTACAAGTTATGCACGAAATTCCGCTACTGCTTGTGGTGCAATAACGATCTACATGCAACAATGGGCTGCCCCTTGATGCCTCACGACAAGGGCAAGTCGGGAAACTGAGCACCGCCGGGAGTTAGTCGACGACACTCCCGACGCCTTCGGAACCGGTTGAGAAAAAAATATATAATACGAATAATCATGGAAAAAATTAAGAAGAAGTATGAGTTGTACTTTCATGGCACCATCACCTTCCTCCCCACACTCCTTGATACCGGACACCTCTCAATCCTTCTACTCATATGCCACTCAGATTGAGAAATTGCCTTACTACCTGCACTATAAATACTCATCGGAGCCAGCGCTATAGGGCCTCCAACCTCGGCATACCGCCGAAGAGTGTACAGAACCTTGAAACAAAAAACGTAGACCTGTACGCGGTGTAGGTTCATATTGCATCACCAGCAAGGAGACCACATCCAACCTCCTATGAAAATATGAAAGAATATGAAAGAAAAATATGAAAGATTCAGAAAGAAAAATATGAAAGAAAAATACAAATAACCCATATAGCGACCTTTGGTCCAGGTACATGCACGCGTCCCCAATCGATAACCAGACCAAGCGCGGTGCCATTGGCGCCACATTCAAATAATGTCAGGTGCTATTACCTAGACCGGCACAAAATATGATAATAGGACTGGGTTCAGCAACGTGTGTAGCTACGAAGAGTTCCCTTAACATGACAACGAATACAACAACGTGGACCGCCAGATCACTGCACTCGAAGTTGCTGGTCCCCGATCAATCATCAAAACCAGGGCCAGGTTCAGCAACGTGGGTAGGCATTATGACGACCGTTCGAACTTGGTGGTAAGAAACGACACACAGAGCGATACCTCACTCAGACCGAAATCTACTGGTACGCGAATATTGTCCGCAATGTTCAGAAGGTGCCTGTCGTACCGAAAGTGGTGACAGACCAAATCCACAGTAGAGATACCCCTATGATTTCATAAACCGATCTGATCCCGAATGAGCTTCCCCAATTGCAACCAGAAGGGTCCGACCACCCTTCTACCCATCCATTTGATACCCGCCAAAATGACCTTGGAGGGGTACTCCAACTTCTGCATCTCAACAACAAGGGTTAATACGGTAAGCAATGTAATTCCACAGTCGTTCGAGTTGTTTTCAATCCTCAGGATTGTGTTAGCTACGGTTGTAAATTTCGCTGCTCTGGGTCCAAAAAAAGAAAAGTCCTTGTAGGTTCGGAAGTTCAGTGCCCCTGCGTCCCAAATCGATCCCGCATTCTTGAATTTATGGGACATGTAATACGGGAAGGGGACTCTTGAATGATGAGACGGGTCTCCAAGAAATCAAGAAGCCCGTTCCTGATATCGGTTCTCACCAACCGAAGGCCATCTGGGTAGCACTCCAGTGCAAGGTTTATCCATGCTTCTGCTTCTAGCTTCTGGTCAGGGTCCATGCCGTCGAAAAAAGAGACAACCATGATGTCATCAATGTACTGCTTCCCAAGGATTAGCTTGCTAAGAGCACCAAGCGAACGGATACACGTGTGCTCACTAAACATACACATCACACAGGCGAGCGAGGGACTCGCTCTCCCGCCCATGGGAATGCCTCTGGTTTGTTTCACTATTGAACTTCATACCAAAAAGAAAGTGTTCTCGAGTTGGAAGTCGGCGAGGGTACAAATCTTACTAAGTCTAATAGACCTCCATCTAGCCTCACCATGAGATTTGTCAAATGTGGCTTCTTTCGATCTCTAGTTCAACCAAATCCATCGAATTCCTTTGTCACGGAACAACCCAATAATCCAATTCACAGCCCGACTGATATGAGCATGTGGTAATTGAGTGAACATCTCCTTGATGTCGTACGTTCGAACGACAAAGTCCGATCCTCACGCGCCGCGCTTGTTAATCTTCTTGATTTCATCCTTCAGATCGCAAATTGACCGAAGGTTGAAGTGAGGCACCTTGATTCCCTTGATCAAAAAATTCAATGCAACAGGCGACAAAAGGCCAGAGGCAATACGAAAGAGGCTGCTAAGAGATGGCACACGTGGTCGTTTCTTCATTTTATCCTTCTCCTCGGTAATAATATACGCATGTTGGAGAGTGCCCTTAGCATCCCATTTAGCAATCCTGTCGAGATGCAGGTCGCTATATCTTGCTTTCATTCTTCTGAGAACCATGTCGCGGTCCTCCCAGATATTCTCGTAGCAATCATTATTTAGGTACATCATCTTGAGGCCATCTCCATACAGCTCGGGACACTCTACCCAAGGGTCAAGTCTCACTGATGTTACGGTCCAGTGGCGGTAAGACAAGCCCATCAAGAGTCTGCCTCACGCTATACACATACTCACTAAATACACATTTTTTTTCAATCTTGACATAAGGTTTACAAACGCCAAACTAGACACTCCGTAGATCCCCAGTGAGAGCACCACACCGTCTCAAAACATCGAGCGCAATGTTACACGCATAATTCAGTGCGTCCTTGGTAGTAAGTGTACCGGGGAATGACATGTTCTTCGTATTATGCAGGAATGGGTGCGTACCCTCAATGTCGCTCAATTTGACCGCTACATGCCCATTCAATCTAGGCAAGTTAAAGCCAATACAAGCTCAATCAAAGGACTCCACCTGTACAAAGGACTTGTGATTGTGCAGAAGATCACCAACCAACCCGGCTTTCGGCTTGACGGTTTTTGTTCTCCGTGCAAACAGGTCAGCACGAGCATAAGGGACTACACTTTCCATAATACATGATTTCACAACACATTCTACTTTATACTTATCAATCGTAGTACAAAAGGGAAATTTTACAACAACAAGCGCGTGGATTAATACCAAAACGTTTCTTGAATACGTTGGTTAGAATACCACGAACAATTTGCCTACCTCTCTGTTGGTTCAGGGTTTTTACCCCATTGTTCAGGTCAATTAACTCATCCAACGTCAACTTCAGCAGATCTTTACGCTTCCAGGGAGCCTTGAGAAGCGCTATTAGCTCAAATTTCGATATTTTCGTCTTAGTCTTAGTGCGCAATAAAGAGGTGATGGACCAACTGCACCCATGTTCAATTTCTGCCTTAGCATCCTTGAGGAGTAGTTTACTACCATCTACCTCAATTTTCGAAAAACCGAACAATAACGCAACTAGACGCCAGACCTTCAACCAACGTTTGCCAGCGTTGTTCTTAATAGCAAACCCCCCTTTCTGTTTGCTTTTTAGTAGCAGTTTCAAAATTCTCAAAAGATCCGGCTCCTGACGTACTCCTGCACTAGGAAAATAAAAAAAATAACGGCTCATCCACAAAGGCTGAGATAGGACGACTCTCCCTTTTCCCTCTGTGTCTACGAGAGTTTCGCCTCTGTGTCTACCATCAATCAGTCAATCAATCAATCAATCAATCAATCAATCAATCAAAAAAAAAAAAAAAAAAAAAAAAAAAA
>BFEA01000166.1:1077980-1106511 GCA_003427395.1 Chara braunii | reverse complement strand
AGCCAGGGTGCGGCCTTAGATAGTACAAACAGGCAGGGAGATCTTCACGAACTCTGGGGGAGGATCTGTTGCCGTCTACGTTAGTGCTTGCCTCCATGACTGTCGACCTCAAGAGTCGGTCGTCATCAGAGCCCCGATGGGCTTGCTGCAAGTGCGTGTGCATAGCGAGCAAGCAAAGGCGAGGGCCAGAGCAGGTGTTGGGCATATTCACACGAGAGAGGGAGAGGGGCACGTGATTGCCAAGTCGGGACAACTACGTAAGTCTGAAGGCTCAGTCGCTGTGTAGATGAGGCAACGCGCCTGCCGCAACTGGAAAGGAGGCAAGCGCAATGGGACACGTTGGGAAAACTGGCCTAGGACGGGCAACTATTGGTGCTCCTGAGAGTCCTAGTTGTGGTAACCGTGTGCAGTGGGCATCATGCTTGTGACTGTGGATTGCCTGAGAGTGGTGGTAGCGAGGGACTACAGCCTCTAGTAGCTCAGCAGGCGACTCAGTTTCCTTCAAACGAGTACGGTGACCCTGGGTTGCACTCAGGAATGGAAGTAACGTGAGACCAGCTAAGGGCTTGTAGACTTACCTGTTGGCCGATTTGATGCTCGCTCTTCGAAGGAAAGCAGTTGAAGTTCTGGAGGATGAGGCTCAGCGCTGTTTTGTGCCGATTGTCACGATATGGATTGCTGCCGGCTATGAGCTGTGCAAGAGTATGCTACTGTTGCTGAGCTCGGACTGCTGCGGGTGGTGAAAGGGCGAGTATAGGTTGACTAACCGCTGTCGTAGCTAGAGTCTGGACTACTGCTGATGACGGGCTGTGCTACCGCATACGACAGTTGGCGCTGGGTTGCGTTGAGATGTGCATGGCTGCTAAGATTGTTGCTGCCGTGTTTCATTGCTAGCGTCTGCGTCTTGTTACTTGCTGCGGAGAAAGCTGCTGCAGGGCTTTTGTATGTTGAGTATTGGGGTGCACTGCCATCCAACGACACGGCGGTGTCCAGGGACTGTGCACAACTGTTGTAGGCCTTGTGCAAATTGGTGTTACAAATACCGTCGCACTTTGTGCTGAGTTACCGTTGCTGTAGCTACGGTGACTGGCTTTATGGCGCCACTATCCCTATATTCTACGACATCTATACATGTGCGACGACAGTTTGATCGGGGACAACAGGGGGGCTGACGTCGGTTGTCTGACTGGAGCTTGACCAAGCGGTTGTTACTTGGCCGCCATTGCGGGGCCCCTCTCCTAAGAGTTGAGTTGTCCCCTTCTTGCATCTCGAGAGTCTGAAACCCCTTATCTTCTGCATTTCTTACTCTGAGTCTAATCCTGTTCTGAGAGGAAGGCGGCAGGCGGGATTGCAACCCGTAGGTCCGCATTAAGGCTCTGTGGGGAGTCGTCCCATCGATTGCGGGAGCTCTGCCGGAACCTAGGCGAGGTTCTGGAGGCAGGGAACCATGAGGTAAACCATCTCTATCTGTATAACCCACTACACCCATGTTTACCTATTCCCCTGTAGTCTGATTGGCGTATGCGTGCGTGACCCTGTGATTTTTGTTTTCTCTTCAGGACATAACCAGACTAAGTAAAGGAACGCATGTATAATGTCAGGTTCAACTTCTTCGTTTGACTGAAAGTAGATTGTGGGGTTGCATCTAAGGGAAGGGTGGGAGAAAGGTAATTTTGTATGAAGTTTGACTGGGTCAACTAAGGGATGGGCCAGTTCCATAAGTTTGGGAAGACTCAGTGCTATGTTTATTTTGAATTGCCTAGAGAACCAGACATGTTCCATAAGTTTGGGTGGTCTAGTTGCTATGATTTGTGAGGGCTGACTGTGGTTGAATTTTCAGGAGCCAGTCAAATCCATAAGTTTGGGTAGTCTGGCGGCCTTGTTTACTTTGGGTTTCTGTCGATTTCTTTTTTGCCTTGGCTTTGAGAGAAATGAACCAGGCTGAGGACCAAAACATGTTCCATAAGTTTGGGTGGTCTTTGTCCAATGCCTCGCACATGTTGGAACCAGAAGGTTATAATTTGGTTATACTTTATTACTATTTAACTTATGAACTGGTTAGTCAGACAGGGTTCCATAAGTTTGGGTGGTCTGACTATAGCTTATCACCAACTAAAGAGAGTACTAATGAAGAATAAAATTGGGGTACGAAGGGGCAGGCTGAATCTTGAGCTGAAGATGATCGGTTCAATTATATGTTACCTCAAAAGACTAAGTGCAGACAATTGTATAAATCTTGGATACTTAAACAGTTTAGGGCGACTAGGGTAGCCTAGTCACATGCCCAAAGAAGAGAAAAGTTGTTGTGCCCTGTGTTTGTGTATACTCCATGACTGAGCTAGACATGTTCCATAAGTTTGGGTGGTCTAGCTTTATGCCCTATGTAAGCTGGGTATAAAAGGATAAATCATTGAGGGACTATGAACTATTGTTTGCTAAGTTGACTTTCGGGATGGTGAGAGTACTTACCTTTGTGGTTTAGCCTGCATGTGACTAAGTGAGGCTGCTGCTTAGTCTGATTTTCAGTTTGATAGGTAGTTGTTTTAGTCGTTCGCCACGTGCTAGAGCCATAGTTGGTTTCAATTCCTGCATTTTATGAGCTAAGTTTGTTTTACTTAGATCAATTCCCGCATTTTCTGGGATATTTTGTTATACTTGGCTTTGTATAAATTTTGGAAAGTTACTTTCTCTACGGGAAGCGCTGCCGAAATTTCTGCCAATCCAAGGAGTTAGTCAACTTTTGACTTTTCAAAGTTCAACTGGTCTAAATCTTATATGGCTTAGTAAAAATTTGGGAACTCACTTTTTCTAAAGGGAGTGTTGCCCGAATTTTTGCTAATTCAGGGAATTAGACAAAAATTGACTTTGGAAGATTGAATATTATTTCTGTTTTCATATTCAGGCAGATATAAATTCTGAAAGGACACTTCTCCTACGGGAAGCGCTGCCGAAATTTTCTTAGTTTAAAGGAGTTAGATTATATTTTGACAAGTGGCAATTCTGGGAAATTCACTCTATACAGAGGAGATTCTGTCAAAGTCTACCTTTCTTTTGACACTTACTTGGAGGTAGACTTAGGCTTAGTTAAATAGGATGATTTGAGTGAGATCGTGATAAGAGGATTTTTCTCCATTGACTTATAAATTTAGCTTGGGGATTGACATGTCTTGTATTACAGGTTTTCTTGATCGATTGATTCATGATTTGGGCTAGATTCAACTTGATCCTACAAGGATCATCTTCTGTTATCACTGATAACAGGTCGGTTGTCGATTCGTCGGTTTACGATTCAACTCCAATTCACTCCTGCCACTCAACCTAAAGGCTTTAGCCTTGTGATTTGAACTGTTTTGTTGTGTTTTCACCCGGACTTTATTTAAATGGTCATTTAAAGAAAAATACTGAGTATTTTATTTTGAGGAGTTGCACAAGAGTGGGGCTTGTATGGCTAAACGCAAGGGGTGTAAGTGCAGAGAATGGTTGAAGTTGACCCCGTGTAGTGCATGAACTTTTGGTCGAATCTTTGATGTGATTGCAGGTATGTTTGGTGATTCGGACTTTGGATTTGACTGCATGCGCTCACATACATATATATACGGCTGAGAGGAGACCCACTGTGACTGTGATAAGTGATCGTTCTATATTAATAACCCTTTATGTGTGTAAATATATATGTTTTTTGTGCTTCGCGTGACCTACCGTGATCGTGCGTAAGGGTTAAACAAATTATGTTTTTGAGAGAAAAATGAGATCCCTTTTTATCCTTTGCTTTTTAGAATTTTATAGTTGGACGTTGTAGTCCGTGGCAACCGTCAAAGTCAAACCTCTTGACTTCTCCCCAGACCCTAGATGATAGAGCTGGTCTCCAGGGCGATAAGAGACGATTGTCACCCCATGTATGAACCTGTATACCACCCGCTCTCCGCAGGGTGCAGAAGAGGATGTGGTTTTCAACCGCCCTAGGCGGTTCTCCAGCGTCGAGAGATTAACCCTCAAGGCGTGTGTCAGCCGACACTTGAGTGTTAAATGCGACCTTCAAGATTAACGAGGACCGCATGAGTATGGGTACTGCATAGTACATCATCATTGCGATCCTTTGTGTATGCATGCATTGCGAGTCGATATGAGTTAGCCCTGCGTCTGCGCAGTTTATACCGAGTCTCGTGCGCGACGCGTATCTGATTTCCTCGTCAGAAAGTTATGAGATGATTACTAAGGGACTAGGAGTGTTGTCGTGTTGTTTGTTTTGTGTTGTTCTGTATTTGTATATGTACGTGCATATGTGTATGTGTTTTTGTTTTTATGTTCTTAGAGTGGTGTGCGCGTGGTGCGTGGGATGCGTCCTAGTCGACCGGCGACGAGTCGCGCTTGGGACCTCAGCCCCCCAAGGCGTCGATTCGCGTGCGGGTTCGATAGAGGCGTATTACCGCGCGTACCCCCTATGCTACAACGAACGAGAAACGCCCTCGGCTAGTCCACCTTTGCGATTGCAGCTGATCAACTTTCGTACTGTGGACTGGTAGCTCGGCGGGGATACGCCCGCCGAAGGGAGTTGACAACTTCCGTAAGGTGGAGGTAAGTCGTGCCTCGCGTAGGCCCTCTCCTGTCGCAGGGGCTCGCAAGAGGTATGGCTGGCGCACTCGGGCGGAGCTTCATGCGGAAACTCCATGTATATTCGCGACGAGGATAAAAACCAACTCCTGCGTGACGCGGCCGGGAGGGTCTCGCGCTGCCCCGTGCAGTGCCGGACCGATGCGCTCGGCAGGTGGCGCCGTTGCTGGGGATAACGGTTGTCTGCCGTTGTCCCTGATGGAACGACATCCGGGTATGAGAAAGTGAGAACTAGGCAAAATGATAAGTTTTCTTTTGACGTATATGGTTGATTGCTTGATGCCTTGACTATCGTTGAAAATATCTTAAAAACTGTGGCCTAAGAATGATTAGCATTGATTATCAGTGTATGCGTAGTCTACTCGAGGAATGAAGTGTTTGGCTATACACTTAAAGTATTTTGATGCATATAATAGTGGTCTCAACGAGCACCTTGTCATCTTAAGTATCTTTTGATAATTGAGCGATATGTAACGTATCTGATGCGGCCGTGGTTGAGTTAAGGCAGCATCCGTGTTGTTGGGTATGTGTATTACCGAAGCAAACCGAGTTGATAACTGCCAACGCTATGAGGCTAGTGACTTATTATGTAAGTTATGTGTTAGGCTTGCTTGGGATGTAAATACGTTAAGTTGAGGCGTCTCCCCCTGGTCAGTAAAGTGTCGTCTTAGAGAAGGTTTCTAGTACGTGAGCGACATGAGTGAGGAGGTGACTGATGGGTGCGAAGTGAGGGGTTTGATTGTAAAGGTCTTTCCTTGAGCTCAAACTGAATTATGGTGTAATAGGTACTGCGATGAATATCATACCTAGATTCATTGATAGTATCAGTTGGCGATGGGGTGAGTCACTTGGAGATTGTCCAATTGTAGCTATCGATAAAGCTAAAGAAGAAGTGGTTATTTGATTGATGGTGTGGCTAACCCGAAGAGAGACTTATGTTATGAAGTATGTGTAATATATATCTATTTGTTCATTTTTATGACGGTGTTATTTGATTGCTGCCATATATGTGTTTTTCTATATTTTGTTTGATATTTGATTGGTGATGTAGGTATTTGATTGATGATGTAGGTATGGATTGCCTTTGAAAGAGGACATAGACGTTGCATGAAACCCACATCTCGCATGGGACCAGAGGTGAATGGGGTGACTCACTCCTAGGGAAGGTGGTTCTTCCTCGAGGGAGTAAGTCAGCGTGTATAATTGTCCTCAGGGAAAGTGCATTCTTGAATTGTTACTCCCTCCTTGAAACTTAAGGAAGCAGTTGTTAGTCTCAAAGATGATAGTGAGACCCACGCCGGAATTATATTCCTGGTTCATTAGTGGGGTGTTGTTACATTTCCTATGATAGGAGAGTAACTACATTATCTGTTGAGAAGAGAGGAAGGGGCTTGTTACCTTGCCAAAGCTATAATGATCGAGTGGAACAGCTACTGCTTAGTGAGAGCGGGTCAGGAGTAGCGACCTAGGCTCGTCTCGCGTTAAGCAGAGTCATCATATTTGTAAGGAAGCGAATTTGTTATTCGTTGCCTTAATAGGTATGAATGGGGTTGTCCATCTGACCATGATTAGGGTCGGTGAGGTGCAAGCGCTGGAATCAAAGAGGGATGCGGTGAGGCTCGATTTTTAGAGCGAGGCTCATGAGTCAAGATGTTATCTTTTGAGGATTACACCGCCCCTCTATAATATATGCTTCGCTTAAGAGTCGAAGGGATATCAATTATATCATGTTATTTACTCATTGGTAGTCCTACTTCTGCCTTATAGAGTGGGGAAATACGCTATTGAGAGTTATCTTGTTGTATGACTGACAGTTGAGTTGACTTCATGTTGTTATTCATAAAACTTTGTCGCAATCTTCAGTTACAACCCTTGCCAATAAGTTGTGTCTATTACGTTGTGATTATTGTTGTAAGTATATATTATTCATCATGGGTTATACGACATTTTGGATTCATGTTTGCAGTAGTCGCCTATGCGACATACGTATATTGTGTCCTTCCTTGATAATAAAAACCATAAGTGGTTGATGGTTGAGTTATGATTTGAGGGATTTATAAATATTTATGTTTTATTTTAGATGAATATTTATTTAAAGACTCTCTTCGGTAACGGCGTTGTTCTGAATAAATTCTTATGTGCTTTCACGAGGAGAACGACTTGATTTAGTAGGGATATATTCTGCATTAGATTTAGTTGCGAAATTCCAGTCGAGCCTCGACCCTAACGCCGCTCGTTGTAGTTCAACAGGTGACGGGGTCGAGGGAGTTCGAGGTGGAAGGTTCTCAAGGGAAGATTGGGGTAGAGGCCGTATCTAAGGCCGCAGTGAAGGAGCGAGAAGGGGGATATGCAAGGCACGCGTGCGAGTTGTTGTATTGCCTGTATCTGGACCACAGATTCGTACCCCATGGTCAAGGACTAAGGAGATTGGTCAATATCATTGATGCTTATGCAAGCTACCACGATCCAGGTGACAGGGTTGTAGATTGGGATGAGGTCCGGGCAGTAGCAGGGCGATAGAGGATGCCCTTGTGTTTTGTCGAAGTACATCCCTCATGAGCTTGTGTATATACGTGTGCATGAGAAGGCTAACTGGTTGTGTGATTCTGACCCTGTGTTTTAGTTTATAGGATCTTGACTATATACAGAACGGGTTGGAAGAGGTGTATATAAGCCTTTAGTGCATTGTGTGTATATGTCAGAACATAAGAGACCTCATGTTAAGTAGGATAAGCAAATTTTCAGGTTTTTGCATCTACTCAAGGGGTAGATTGGGTAGAGTATGAGAGTGCGCCTCGTATATGTATGGGTCGCTAGAGATAAAAAGCGGATGAGGGACGAGGTTGTAATATAGACCTGAGCACATCACGAGGTCATGTATGGATGGGGTTTTACTAGGAGGGATGATTTGATTTTGGTTGTGATATTTGTCCTTCATTAAGACATATACCTTCATTCAGGAATGTCTTCCTACGATTCAAGATGAATTGATTGTGTTTTAGGGGCGGAGTTGATTTTTAACCATACCACCCCGAGTTAGGAAAGAGCACGCGTCTATACGTTTGTATACAGGAGGCTGCTTTAAATTGAGTAGGTCTTGGGTTGTGGTTTCAGGGCGCTATGACCTCGAGAGTTAGGGTGTTGAACCTCTTGCTATACGGGTTGTGCTGAGATACGAGAGAGGAGTATGCACGACGGTTTGATTCAAGGCTGTTGTAAGTTTATGATTGATTGAGACGTGATGGACCTTGTGTTTCGGGTTGGATATTTGGATAGGTCTTGGATTACTTGGATCCCTCTAGTGTGAGGGGTGCGATTACGCCTGTTGAGAGTTGTTTCCGTTTGACTCTGACTAAGGAGGCTATGATTTTCGGGCAATACTAGACCACTAGAGCCAGCTTGAATTGAGATTGCTCGACTCTATGTGTATATACGTAATCCAAAACTATATTGGTTCGCTTTGAGTTGGGGTATTATGCCCCTTAATATATATTGAGTTGAGAGTTTATCGAAAATTATTTCCCTGTATATGACGATCACTATCACTCTCACATGTGTGGTTTTATCCTGATGTATGATGTTTTTGTGAGAGAGATGTATGAGAAACATCTCATATGCTGTGTATTTCGTGAATGTGAATGAATGTGAACTGTCTACTCTTCAGTATACTCGTGCGATCTGCCCACTGACGGGTGATAGGGTCATGTATAGGAAGAGGGAATGCAGTTCGTTTTTTTAAAAGTGTGAGAATCCTAAGGGATTTACGAGTCTTTGAGACTCGGATGCTTGCCATGTCAAATGTTTATTGTTGAGTTATGATGGGTACCCATAAGTTGGTCTCTCAGTTTGAGTTGTTTTATGGTAGAGACGCCTTTTGTGAGAAGGCAGTCTTCTGCTTATTGGAAGACTCATCTTCAGAGAGGGAAGGTATTTTAATGAAAGGTCGTGTGAAAGTTCATCCTAGAGAGAGAGAGATGGTTGAGAGACCTATTGAGTGAGACCTCCTTCGTATGAAAGGTGGTTAGCAGATTCAGTGGCATGGTAAGTTGGTTTGGATGATAAAGTCCAACGAGGAGACCACATTTTTGCTTGGCCATTTGTGAAATTTTTGTAAAGGTCACAAAAAGCTTCATTGAGAGATGTCTTCGGGATGTGTGGTCTTCTTGCTCTGATCAAGTGAGGGGGCCACGACCTTGCGGACCTGGCGGTGATTCTGTTTTGTGATAGTGGAGAGGCTGCCGTGTTCTCTCTGTGTTGTCCCACAGAGGGTTGGTAAATGTCTTTTACGTGTGACAGACCTTTGCGTAGTCCCGCAGTAGGTCTGTATTGTTGCGACACACCGTCCAACCACTTGTGCTAATCTTGGTGGATTTATAAGAGACCCAGCTAGGGGTATAACTGACATCACTAAGGCGCAACCCTCAGTGTTGGCTGCTCATCGGCGCAACCTGACAGCGGGCCCACGTCTCGCCAGAAGGGGTAAAGACTTAAAGGGGTGTAGCCACCCAGGAGGGTTTTACCTGCCGCGGGATGACGTGGGAGAGTCGAGTTTTTTTTAGTCCTGATTGAATGCTTATCAGGAAAAAGCCTATCGTAGCGCAACCTGCGAGGGCACTACCGCTGAAATATCAAACGCGGTGGGCCGTACATCTGGCATGATCACCCAAGATGGAGACCTAGCCTTCCTGTCGTAGACTATAGGAGGTGTGTTGAGATAAAATTTATATATATATATATATATATATATGTTTGATTGTGAGAATTATTGGAGGGAGGCGAGAATGCCTTCTAAGGTCTCGGTTAGGGCCCACGTCCTTGGTTATGACCCTGCTCGCAGCGTAGAGACTAAGGACACTTAACCAGAAGCCGGCGTTTGTCTAGGACAAAAGGGAATAGGACAGTTGGGAGGCCCGCTGAGACTTATGCAGTAGTACATATGTCTAGTGCACCGGCGTCCTAGGGTCAGGACAATGGAGACCCGGGTTAGAATCCTGGCAGCATATAGTTATAAGGGCTTGGATTGTTGGAGGCCTCAACCCTGAGTCTGTCGGCTAATCGGATTGGTTCCTTTCGCGTCAACATTTGGAGTTTTGGATGGGTTTAGAGCTTTTCGATCTTGCGAAGCGACAGGGACGTCGCTTAATATGATCCGGTAAGCTGTCGGCGCGAATACCCTCACAAGGGTATTCGCCCTGTTTTTTTCAAGTGACAGAAAATAAGTTTGGTTTAAAGATTAAGTATTCCACGCGAGGCGAGGATGTGTCTGTGGTTTACATTGGTTGGACGATTGACTAGATTAGAGAGTGTGTGGGCGCGCAGGTTTGAGGCGCGCATGTTTTTTTTTATTTTGATGATTATGGAGGTCAGCGTTGACCGCTGACTAAAGGGTTTATTTTTTTAAAACTAGGGTTAAAAAAATTATGTCTCGTTGATTAATGCGCCTGCCTGTGGCTTGTGCGCACGTACGGAGGACGACGTCAACAACAGTGTGATATTAAAACGTTCCAGTAAGTTTGCGCGCTGCGCAGTATTCCTTTATGTAGGTATCCGTTAAAGTTAGACTCAGACTTGGGTCTAGCACTAGTGGTTACGGTGTCAGACTTTCATCAGCGGGACACAGGGATCGAGATCGAGCGGTGACGACACGAGGATATTGGAGCGGCGCGAGGAAACCGAGGGGTTGAGGGCCCAGTGGGGCTATCCCCCTTGGTTTTGCCGTCGGCGGTGTCAGAACGTCGCCAGCACTCGTCGTATTCTAATGAGTGAAAGTTTCAAAATATCTTTATTATTTTGTAGTGGTATTATTAGTATTTTCGCTCCGGCGCTCCTTGACTCAAGCGCGACGCTGGGGTTGGGGGCCGTCGCGGCAGCCAAGGACCTTGAGCACGCGCCTCTTTGACGACCCTGTCCGGGTTCCAACATGTTGGGGTGTTGGCGGAATTCCCCTGCCCCGCCGGTCTTGAAAGGCGGACCGAGAAAGGTCAATACGACCGAGAGTGGTGGGGTTCGTGGTCGTCGCTTCCCTCTCGTTCCATTTGGGAGGCGTCGATAGCATAAAAAGCGGACGAGAAGTGAAAAACGTACAGAGCGGGTATGTGGGACTACGGCCCGAGGGTGGCGGAGGTTGCTGCGGGTGCACTACCCGCCGGGCTTGACCTACGACAAAAGATTTGATTGTAAGCACGCCCGTCGGGACCCGATAGACGGGACTGCGCCTAGGCACGGTTGGACTGGGACACTGTCGGGAGGCCCGCAGCGACACTGGCTGCAGTGGCGGTTCCCGTGGAACCAGCCCCCACTCAGGCCTTCAAAGTTCTCACTTGAATATTTACTACTACTGTCAGGGTCTGCGCCGGGAACCGCCTTACCTTAACAACGTTGCAAGCTTCGCAGTGGGGCTGGCCCTCCGGCTCACTGAAAAGGCAGAGGTAGGAAAACCAAGTAGCGCCTGGTGTTGTAGCGCCGTCGGTCGGGGCACATCACCCCGACCTGTGAAGATGAGAATTACTCCTTTGTGAATTCGGACCTCCGAGATTCGTTCGGCTATCGGCATCAGTTGGCACCTTCTGCGATGCGTGGGTTAGTGCGCAGTTTGGCAARTAGCTGGGGCAAGCGAGGACCACGGCGGGGCAAGAAGAGAGCATAACAGGGCAAGTAGATAGCTCAGCAGGGCAGCGCAACAGAGATCGGGCGGAGCAGACCGGAGGCTGGGCACGACGGGCAGGACGCATCGTCTGGAGTTGTCGAGAGAGATCGGGCGGAGTGAACTAGAGGCTGGACACAGTTGGGAAAGAGTAGAGAGGGAGGAATGGACCCGGGCACGATTTCGCGCCGGGTACATTCAATGGAAGAAGGAGCAGAGATGACAGCTGACGAGCCTGGACGCTGCGATAGCACCAGTGGGTGAAGCTAGGCAGCCAGACAGAGAGTACGACGAAGCTAAGGCAGCAAGAGGGTGAATGAATCCGGACAGGAACAACGCCGGGTGCATACAGAGTAGAGGAGACATGACTATGGCGGAGGGCTGAGCTCGTAGCTCACCCATTCCGCAACTGTTTTAGGCGGGGGGAAATGGAAGATGGGCTTTTTTTGACCGGGCGAGCGCGCTGGTAGTGTTAGATTAGACAATAGGTTAGTAGAATAGGAGGACAGTGAGAAAGACATCGCGCGGAGCTATGGAGGAAGTGTAAACGAAAGGGAGGAAACGGGGCTTTCTCACTCGTTAGTGGGCGGAATCGGGCAAGGGGAGGATCGATTTGAAGGTTTTGGGCCCGGGGGAGTCCATTAGTGAAGTTAGTTTTGCTGGAGGGTTAGTGGTTCGAGAGTTAGAGGAGAGAGGTGCTCCGGGAGATGGCGGAAGGAGGGAAGGAAGAAAAGGAAACGGGCATATCTCCCCCGATTTCCAACGATTTTGGGCAGAGTAAAGTGTTAGTTCGGGGTTTCTTGGTAGGGCGACTCGGAGTTGGATGGAACCACTAGTTTATGCGTTAAAGTACTGTGTAGGGAGGTAGGAACGAAAGAGGCTGCGTGCGAGGGGAAGGCGTCGACATTTCGGATGAATCTTTCCAGGTTTAAGCCGAAGATTCATGCCGAGTCTATGCAAACTACTGAGGAGAAGAAATACCAGTATTGCCCCTCCTGTTCTCTTCGCCATCTTATCTTGGTCGTGTCGCGGTCACTCTTCGTTGTAGTCGGGGTGCAGCCTTCGATAGTTCAAACAGGCAGGGAGATCTTCACAAACTCTGGGGGAGGATCTGTTGTCGGCTACGTTAGTGCTTGCCTCCATGACTGTCGACCTCAAGAGTCGGTCGTCATCAGAGCCCCGATGGGCTTGCTGCAAGCGCCTGTGCATAACGAGCAAGCCAGGGCGAGGGTCGGAGCAGGTGTAGGGCATATACACACGAGAGAGGGAGAGGGGCACGTGATTGCCAGGTCGGGACAACTACGTAAGTCTGAAGGCTCAGTCGCTGTGTAGATGAGGCAATGCGCCTGCGGCAACTGGAAAGGAGGCTAGCGCAATGGGACACGTTGGGAAAACTGGCCTACGACGGGCAACTATCAGTGCTCCTTAGAGGCCTAGTTGTGGTAACCGTGTGCAGTGGGCATCATGCTTGCGACTATGGATTACCTGAGCGTGGTGGTAACTAAGGACTACATCCTCTAGTAGCTTAGCGGGTGACTCAGTTTCCTTCAAACAAGTATGGTGACCCTGGGTTGCACTCAGGAATGAAAGTAACGTGAGACCAGCCACGGGTTTGTAGACTTACCTGTTGGCCGATTTGATGCTCGCTCTTCAAAGGAAAGCAGTTGAAGTTATGGAGGATGAGCACTGTTTTGTGCCGATTGTCACGGTATGGATTGCTGCCGACTGTGAGTTGTACAACAGTATGCTACTGTTGCTGAGCTCGGACTGCTGCGGGTGGTAAACAGGGCGAGTATAGGCTGACCAACCGCCGCCGTAGCTAGAGTCTGGACTACTGCTGATGACGGACTGTGCTACCGCATACGACAGTTGGCGCTGGGTTGCGTTAAGATGTGCATGGCTGCTAAGATTGTTGCTGCCACGTTTCATTGCTAGCGTCTGCGTCTTGTTACTTGCTGCGGAGGAAGTTGTTGCGGGGCTTTTGCATGTTCAGTACCGGGGTGCACTGCCATCGAACGACACGACGGTGTCTAGGGACTGTGCACGACTGTTGTAGGCCTTGTGCAAATTGGTGTTACAAATACCGTCACACTTTGTGTTGAGTTACCGTTGCTGTAGCTACAATGACTGCCTTTACGGCGCCACTATCCCTATATACTACGGCATGTATACCTGTGCGGCGACAGATTGATCGGGGACAACAAGGGGGCTGACGTCGGTAGTCTGACTGGAGCTTGACCAAGCGGTTGTTACTTGGCCGTCATTGCGGGGCCCTCAGTCGAGTGAAGATATCAAGGCCCTCTCCTGAGAGTTGAGTTGTTTCCTTCTTGCATCTCGAGAGTCTGAAACCCCTTATCTTCTGCCTTTCTTACTCTGAGTCTAATCCTGTTATGAGAGGAAGGCGGCAGGCGGGATTGCAACCCGTAGGTCCGCATTAAGGCTCTGTGGGGAGTCATCCCACCGATTGCGGGAGCTCTTCCGCAACCTAAGCGAGGTTCTGGAGGCACGGAACCATCAGGTAAACCATCTCTATCTGTATGACCCACTACACCCATGTTTACCTATTCCTCTGTAGTCTGATTGATGTATGCATCCGTGACCCTATGATTTTCGTTTTCTCTTCAGGACATAACCAAACTAAGTAAAGGAACGCATGTATAATGTCAGGTTCACTTTTCAAGAGTCAGTCAAATCCATAAGCTTGGGTAGTCTGGCGGCCTTGTTTACTTTGGGTTTCTGTCGATTTATTTTTGCCTTGGCTTTGAGAGAAATGAACCAGGCCGAAGACCAAGACATATTCAATAAGTTTGGCTGGTCTTGGTCCAACGCCTCACACATATTGGAACCAGAAGGTAATAATTTGGCTATACTTTATTACTATTCTACTTATGAACCGGCTAGTCAGACAGAGTTTCATAAGTTTGGGTAATCTGACTATAACTTATCACCAACTGAAGAGAGTACTTATTAAGAATAAAACTGGGGTACGAAGGGGCAGGCCGAATCTTGAGTTGAAGATGATCGGTTCAGTTATATGCTACCTCAAAA
The DNA here is from genome assembly GCA_003427395.1 of Chara braunii. Taxonomy (NCBI): domain Eukaryota; kingdom Viridiplantae; phylum Streptophyta; class Charophyceae; order Charales; family Characeae; genus Chara; species Chara braunii. The sequence goes on along the minus strand of BFEA01000166.1, from coordinate 1,092,209 downwards.
GACTAAGTGTCGACATGTTCCATAAGTTTGGGTGGTCTAACTTTATGCCCTATGTAAGCTGGGTATAAAGGGATAAATCATTGAGGGACTATGAACAATTGTTTGCTAAGTTGACTTTGGGGATGGTGGGAGTACTTACCTTTGTGGTTTGACCTGCATGTGACTGAGTGAGGCTGCTGCTTAGTCTGAATTTTGATTTGATAGGTAGTTGTTTTAGCCGCTCGCCACGTGCTAGAACCATAGGAATTAGTTTCAATTCCTGCATTTTTTTAGCTAAGTTTTTTTTACTTAGATTAATTCTCGCATTTTCTTGGATCTTTTGTTATACTTGGCTTTGTATAAATGTTGATAAGTTACTTTCTCTACGGGAAGCGCTGCCGAAATTTCTGCCAATCCAAGGAGTTAGTCAACTTTTAACTTTTTCAAGTTCAACTTGTCTAAATTTTATACAGCTTAGTAAAAATATGGGAAGTCTCATTTTTTAAAGGGAGTGTTGCCCGAAGTTTTGCTAATTCAGGGAGTTAGACAAAAATTGACTTTGAAAGGCTGAAGATTATTTCTGTTGTCATATTTAGGCTGATATAAATTTTGAAAGGATACTTTTCCTACGGGAAGCGCTGCCGAAATTTCCTTAGTTTAAAGGAGTTAGATTATATTTTGACAGGTGACAATTCTGGGAAATCCACTCCGTACATAGGAGATTCTGTCAGGTTCTACCTTTCTTTTGAAACTTACTCGGAGGTAGACTTAGGCTTAGTTAAATATGATGATTTTAGTGAGATCCTGATATGGGGATTATTCTCCATGGACTTTTAGATTTAGCTTGGGGATTGACATGTCTTGTGTTCAGGTCTTGTTGATCGATCGATTCAGGATTTGGGCTAGATTCAACTTGATCCTACAGGGATCATCTTCTGTTATCACTGATAACAGGTCGGTTGCCGATTCGTCGGTTTACGATTCAATTCCAATTCACTCCTGTCACTCAACCTAAAGGTTTTAGCCTTGTGATTTGAACTGTTTTGTTGTGTTTTCACCCGGACTTTATTTGAATGGCCATTTAAAGAAAAGTACTGAGTATTTTATTTTGAGGAGTTGCACAAGAGTGAGGTTTGTATGGCGAAGCGCAAGGGGTGTGAGTGCAGAGAATGGTTGAAGTTGACCCCGTGTAGTGCATGGACTTTCGGCTGAATCTTTGATGTGATTGCAGGTATGTTTGGTGATTTGGACTTTGGATTTGACTGTCTGCGCTCACATACATATATATATATACGGCTGAGAGGAAACCCACTGTGACTGTGAGAAATGATCGTCCTATATTAATAACCCTTTATGTGTGTAAATATATACGTTTCGAGTGTTTCGCGCGACCTACTGTGGTGGTGCGTAAGGGTTAAACAAATTATGTTTTTGAGAGAAAAGGGAAATCTCTTTTTATCCTTTGCTTTTTAGAATTTTATAGTTGGACGTTGTAGTCCATGGAAGCCGTCAAAGTCAAACCTCTTGACTTCTCTCCAGGCCCTAGATAATGGAGCAGGTCTCGAGGGCGATAAGAGACGATTGTCACCACAGGTATGAACCTGTGTACCACCCCCTCTCCGCAGGGGGCAGAAGAGGGTGTGGTTTTCAACCGCCCTTGGAGGTTGTCCAACGTCGAGAGATTAACCCTCAAGGCGCGTGTCAGCCGATACTTGAGTGTCAAATGCGACCCTCAGGATTAACGAGGACCGCATGAGTATGGGTACTGCATAGTACGTCATCATTGCGATCCTTTGTGTATGCATGCATTGCGAGTCGATATGAGTTAGCCCTGCGTCCGCGCAGTTTATACTGAGTCTCGTGCGCGACGCGTATCTGATTTTTGCGTCAGAAAGTTATGGGATGGCTACTAAGGGACTAGGAGTGTTGTCGCGTTGTTTGTTTTGTGTCGTTCTCTATTTGTATATGTACGTGCGTATGTGTGTGTGTTTTTGTTTTTATGTTCTTAGAGTGGTGTGCGCGTGGTGTGTGGGATGCGTCCTAGTCGACCGGCGACGAGTCGCGCTTGGGATCTCAGCCCTCCAAGGCGTCGGTTCGTGTGGGGGTTCGATAGAGGCGTATTACCGCGCGTACCCCCTATGCTACAGCGAACGAGAAACGCCCTCGACTGGTTCACCTCTGCGATTGCAGCTGATCAACTTTCGTACTGTGGACTGGTAGATCGGCAGGGATACGCCCACCGAAGGGAGGTGACAACTCCCGTAAGGTGGAGGTAAGTCGTGCCTCGCGTAGGCCCTGTCCTGTCGTAGGGGCTCGCGAGAGGTATGCCATGCGCATTCGGCCGGAGCGGCTTGCGAAAGCTCCATATATATTCACGACGAGGATACAAACCAACTCCTGCATGACGCGGCCAGGAGGGTCCCGCGCTGCCCCGTGCGGTGCCGGACCGATGCGCTCGACAGCGGCGACAAGAGATGCGCTCAAGCCAAGACTCAGTTTCCACAAGTTTTCTTGGCACCGAAAGCGATATTCCTGCTTATGTAAGGTACATTCCCATGCCATCACCGAATGCACGACGGCATGGAAAACTTCAGCTTGATTCGCCACCAAAGAAACGGGGCGTCACACATGCAAGGTTACACGGACTTGGTGAGATTAATCAATGAGGGACGAATAACGAACGTGAGCAATCGAAGAATCCATAATCACGATTCAGAATACATTGATGCGATATTCGGACGTCACGATGAAAACTTAGGTAAATACACACAACTCGATTAGGTACAAACTCAATGATGAATAACAATGATTTGAAAACTAGTTGTGAAATAATTGCAAAATAGTTGCGACATTAATTGCCCAGTAGTTGCACACTAGTTGCAAAATTAATTGTGAAATAGTTTCAAGTTGCAAAAATGGTAGCTAAATAGCTGCAAAATAGCTACAAAATAGGTGCAAAATTAATTGTCAAACTGGCGAAAGCACAATCTCAACACGTGAGACCACTCAGCGTGTGAGTTGGCACCTCAGGCTCGTTCCCAAGCCACGGCAAGGTCGAATCTGAAGCTCAGTTCCATGAGAAAAAATATATAATACGAATAATCATGAAAATAATTAAGAAGAAGATGATATGAGTTTTACTTTCATGGCACCATCACCTTCCTCCCCGCACCCCTTGATACTGGACACCATCAAGGGTCTCAATCCTTCTATTCATACGCCACTTAGATTGAGGAATTGCCTTACTACCTGTACTATAAATACTCATCGGAGCTAGCGCTATAGGGCCTCCAACCTCGGCACACCACCAAAGTGAGTACAGGCCTTGAAACAAAAAATGTAAGCCTATACACGGCCTAGGTTCATATTGCATCACCAGCAAGGCAACCACATCCAACCTCCTATGAAAATATGAAAGAATAGAAAAGAAAAATGTGAAAGAAAAATAGAAATAACCCATACAGTGACCTTTAGTCTAGGTGCATGCGCGCGTCCCCGATCGATAACCGGACCAGGCGCGGTACCATGACCGCCATATTCAAATAATCTCAGGTGCTATTACCTAGACCGACACAAAATATGATAACAAGACTGGGTTCATGAACCGGTTGCTTCGCGGACGAATGAAGCACATGCGGACGTCGATAGTCCTCCTCTTCTACATTCTTATGAGGACTATGTTGCCCGACTCGTTCCTACGCTGGGTACTCATGCTCAAGGACAAGACGTGTGTGCGGCATCTTCTCCATCCGAAAGCGGCGACGTATCGTTTTCAAGTGGTTCTTCTAGGGATTCAGCGAGCGAGTTCAACATAGAGGTATTGGACCCGCTCACGTCCGAGGATTTCGCATGGCTTCCTCTCTCGACCACGCTGACGGATGACGAAGTTGCCGTGGGGTACATCCTTGCGTACGTTACCAAGTTGGCCCGCGAGTTTCGCAAGCAGCGGTACGATGACAACAACGCACCGCTCCTCTATGTCCGCATCCAAGTTGAGCAAGCGTCCTGCAACACTTTGCAGGATAGTGGCGCTGTCGAGGGCATCGGTCCCGCACGGGGACCCTCCCGACCGCGTCACGCAGGATTTGGCAGGACTTGTCGCGGAGAGCGTTTGCCGCTCCGGCCGAGCGCGTCAGCCGTACCTCTCGCGAGCCCCTACGACAGGACAGGGTCATGCGAGGCGCCACTTACCTCCACCTGCGGGAGCTGTCACCATCCCTTAGGTGGGCGTATCCCCGCCGAGCTACTGAACCACATGCGAAAGCTTTTCGTATGCAATTGCAGAGGTGGCCATAGGGGGTATGCGCGGTCGAACGCCCAAAATCGAACCCGCACGCGAATCGACGCACTGGGGGAGTGAAGTCCCAAGCGCGACCCGGCGTCAGTCGACTAGGACGCACCCTACACACCACGCATTACGCCACAACACTCACACTTACCACGCATAACACATGGACACACACAAAACAATCACTACAAACAACACCACGACACAACAATACTCATAGTCCCTTCAATATCCGACCCATAACTCTATGCAGCAAGAATCAGATAGGTATTGCGCGCTGGATTTTCCTTATCAGTACCGAGCGAGTGCATGACCTCCTCATATCAACCAGCCATGCGGGCATACGCAAGCACTCGCGCTGATGGGGTACTGTGTAGTACTCGTAGCCTCGCGGCCCTTGATAATCTCGAGGGTCACATTCGACGCTCAAGTGTCGGCTGACAGGCGCTTTGAGGGTTACTCTCTCGACGCCAGACAACCGTCATGTGCGGTTGAAGACCACACCCTCTTCTGCACCCTGTGCAGAGGGGTTGAGTAGACAACTCCAAGCTGTCGTTGCGGTCAAATATCAAGGGGTTTGACTTTGACGGCTGCCACAGACTACAAAGTCCAACCATAATAACTCTAAGAAGCAAAAGGTCAAAGGGAACTTTTTTTCTCTCAGTGCAACACCTACTTAATCACTATGCGCGACCTTAATGGGTCGGGCGAACACAAGAAACATGATATAAAAGTCATGAGATAGAAGACGATCACTCTCACAATCACGGTGTGGCTTCCTTCAAATATATATATACACATAATCATACACAAAACCAAGTCTGGACTTCAATTCACAGAACATACCTGTAATCACATAAAAAAATTCACATCAACAGATCACACACTACACGGGGTCAACTTCAACCATTCTTTGCGCGCACACCCCTTGCTTTAGCCATACAAGCCTCACTCTTTGCGCAACTCTCAAAATAAAGTACTCAACATCTTTATTAAATGGCCATTCAATTAAAGTCAGGGTAAAAACACAACCAATAAATCAAACCACACTGCTAAAACCTTTTAGGTTGAGTGGCAAGAGTGAATATGAGTTGAGTCGGAAACCGACCTGTTATCTAAGGATAATAGAAGGTGATCCTTATAGGATCAACTTGAAGATAGTCAAGCCTTGAATCAATATGAATAAAGGTGATTTGCAATGCAGCACAGGCCAGTACCCAAACCATGCTTGAGTGATCAAGAAATAATTTTATCTTCCTAACTAACATCTGATGTTTATTTAAAAATGTAAGAAATACCGGCAGCATATCCCCTAAATAGGATGGATTGTCAGATTTCTCCCAACTGAAAATAATCGAACTCTCTCAATTCTGCAAAATTTCGGCAGCGCTTCCCGTAGGAAAAGTGTCTTTCCAAAATCTCTATGAGTCCAAAATGACTAACTCTTTCAGATTTGTAGAAATTTCGGCAGCGCTTCCCGTAGGAGCAGGAGGCTGCCAAGATTTATACAAAGCTGAAATCAGAAAGACAAAGCAAAGTTATACTTGGGACTAACTTCTGACACTTACTTGGAAGGTAGAATCAACGATAATATGTACGACCTCTTGATGAGGTTGTGCGATAACACTGATCCTAACTCCTAGTAGAGTCAGTCCTATCTTATCCCAAACTTTCCCTCCCATCATCCATCCTACCTGCCTATAGCTCTAGCACTCAGCGAACACCTAAAGCAACTAAACTATCAAAGAGATGCCCCAGAGTGAGAGTCCACAAGCATGCATAACCAAACATCTCTCACAATCCCACATTAATTTAGTTCAAGTAGTTCGTTAAATCGCTTAGTTCCTTCCCTTTTACGTCCCCCTTTCCTATGGCATACGGTCAGACAAGGCCCTAACCCTAGGGTATGCCTGACCTGCCTAGGTACACAAGTAAAGTACGCACATTTGGACTGCCCTAACCCTAGGGTATGCCCAACATAACATGAGCTGTATACGTAAGGCATATGACCAGACCGCCCTAACCCTAGGGTACGTCTGACTTCTGCCTAACTGACGACAAATAGCATAGAACTGGGCTGCCCTAACCCTAGGGTGTGCACAATCTGCTTTAAACAAAGTCACATACGACATCATTCTAGACCATCCCTACCCAGGGGTAGGTCTAGCTTGCCTGAACATAAATACAAACGACAAAAAGTTGGACCGCCCTAACTCTAGGGTACATCCAACCCACAACACATCTACGACAAAAGCATATCACTAGGCCGCCCTAACCCTAGGGTACGCCTAGTTAGCCATACAGCTTAAGTTACATAAGGCAATGTGATCAAGCTGCCCTAACCCTAGGGTGTGCCTGATCTGCCTGAACAGTTATAAACTCCGAAACGCTGGACCGCCCTAACCCTAGGGTTAGGCCTTGTTAGCCATACAACATAAAATAGGGTACAAATACTTTCACAGACTTTAAGTTTTTCCTTCTCTTATTAAGCAGTCGATCGAACCTTTTTAATAAATGGAACTTCCGATCCTGCCTCATGTCTAGAAGGAAAAATAAAACAGATTTATACTAACTCTCTGCTCCTTAGTGTTATCATGAGCATATAACTGAACCGCCCTAACCCTAGGGTACGTTCAGTCTGCCCAGTTACCTTTGTTTTACTCTTCATCTCTTTCCCTCTTCCTTAGTTCTACCTGACTTACTGACTKRCTTTCCCCACCCGGGGTGCCCGTCTGTCAGAAGTATAAGTTCAATAAAATATATATATCAAAATTTATATTTTTGGTTGGCCAGTTAATTCGTGGCTTATGACTAAGTCGCCCTAACCCTAGGGTACGCTTAGTCTTATGTAGTTATTCCCTCAGAAAAAAGATGCACCATAAACCTAGTCTTAGTGCTATGATTATTTTTGTACGCTTAGTCTTATGTAGTTATTCCCTCAGAAAAAAGATGCACCTCAAAGATCATACAGTCAGCCCAGCAAACAAAAATAATCATAGCACTGAGCCCACATCAACCTAGAGGAGCTCAGCCTTGGTTTGACCCGGTCAAAGCATGCATAACACCTTCATCCCACCTTCCCCCAGTTTACTTTGTCTGAATTTGCTCAAAGTATCTGAACTCTCATATATACTTGTTGATTTACCTTTCCAAAAACATGTCCTGACATATATAACAAAACAAAAAGCAATATCCTTACATAGTTGTATTCAGATACTCAGGGGATAACAGTTAGGGGAAGGGATCACACACGTCAAACGAGAGTTATACCTGAAGTTCCCTGCCTCCAGAACCCCGCCTGCGTTCCGGCAGAGTTCCCGCAATCAATGGGTGGACCTCCCACAAGGTCTTGCTGCAGTCCTACGGGTTGCAATCCCGCCTGCCGCCTTCCTCTCAGCACCTCAGACCAGACTTAGAGTAAGAAGGATAGAAGTAGAAAGTTCAGACTCTCGAGATCCAGGATGAGACAACTCAACTTACAATGAGAGGGTCTTGAAATCTGGATGTGCCTGAGGGCCCCGCAATGATGGCCAAAAAAATACGCAGCAAAGGCGGTCATCTTGCGGTCTAACAAGGAAGACTCGCGCCCATACGGTGCTCCAGGTCGCAGCAATAACCCCCTCTCCAAGCCTGACCACCTCCTTCAAGTCACACCACTTCCCTCCGCCAAACCGCAGCCGAATAGTTTAGAATGACCGCATTTGGACAGAGCATACTCCCTAGCCGACCGCAGCAGGGAGCGGCTATGGCATCCGCCGCTGCTGAAGTAGTTGCACCATTACTTAGAAGCTCAGAAATGTCGCCGAAGCAGATCCCAACGGTTGCCCTGAGCTACAACGCCCTCTTGCAGAAACAGCAACACGTTGTTGCACGGCCATACCCAGCTCCATGCTGACTGTAGCGGCCAATTGCACACTAATAGCAACATTAACCCACACCGCAACAGCCGGCTCGAGCATAGTAGTGGCGGCATCAGGTCGCTTGCCAAGCACATCAGCAACACCCGAATACGCAGCCGTAGCACTATCAGCCTGTCCAGCAACACGATTATACCAGTCTGAGTCGCAGCAGCCCCACTGCTAAGAGAATCAACAGCTCTAGCAGAAAAGAAGGAAAATGACAGCAGTGATACTCCCCAATCATCACAACACCAGTTGTTTCATACGGCGCTCGATAGCAGCTGAATTTAACAAAACACTGTGCGCACATTAATCGTGCACAGCAATAAAAGTGCAGCAACCCTCGAACTGGTGCTCAGTCAAGCGCACAGTGACTGCACTGTAAGTGTACTGTGAGTGCGTGGTCAACAATTGAGTACGATGGCAACTTTAACAACCGCTGCGTATACTGCAGCAAACACAACAAAGGCAATCTGTTAAACCTGCCAGCAGCAGTCCCTGACGTCCATAACAGCAGCTACTCCGAAACTGAAACAGCACGAGTGCCGCTTGCGGGTGCTTGCCGACCAGTCAGTCAAACTGTTGGAATGGTAGCAGCAATTTGGTCAGGTAAGCACTCTACCCTTTCTCCCCCTCACTTCGCACACGGTCTGAGATGGCGGCTTCACGTCATTTGCACAAGTGCTCAGTCACCTAGGAGGAACGAACTTGCCGTACATGCTTGCGTGCGACCACCCACCAATTTGTGCAAAATGAGAATGACTCAACCGCTAGAACATGGAAAGATACAATGCAAAGTGGGATGAATGTGGCCTCCTCCTCCCTTACTCTCCTTCCTGCTTACTAGACTCTCTTTTTTTTTTTTTTTTTCTCTTTTTTTTTTTTTTTTTTTTTTTTTTTTTTTTTTTTTTTTTTTTTTTTTTTTTTCTCTCACACCTTGGCTCAATGGAGCAGTCATGGATAGCCTGCAGCAGCAAATGGCCTCAAACCGCACTCAAACAGCACGTCGAACTACCTCAGAGAATGTGAGCACGACCACGGCGTGAAAGTGCTCCTCGACGACGGACGTACAGGATGATAGCACAGTCACATTCGCCGAGCGGAAAAGCAAAATGACACGCCTTCGAGCTGCGTCTCATTTCATGCCAAATGCATCAATGAGAATGGACCTTCTGCTAAAACATGATCCGATACTCCATCCAGTTTTCCCACCTGTGCCAACACATTGCTCAGCAGCGCAGTCCAACTTTTAGTTCTCCTCTCTTCGTCAGCTCCTGGCCGCAAGTAGTACACTCTCCCTTTCTCTAGACAATCCCAATGCATGAAGGCACCTGGTCGTCAACACGGCCAGGTTCACTCGAGGCCAGGAGGGGACAACGGGCAGGGTGAAGATCACGAACGTGACTAAACAGCAGCAACGCCGGCAGAAGCCAACGGACACGATGACGACGAGCAATCATCATAACCGTGATGATGTCCATGCAGATTTTTGACCGGGACCACGATGATAATGGCACCAGGAACGTGATGGGGACCGGGAGGAGCAACGTCGGGATCGCTGCACTGCCCCCTTAAAATGTGCAAAATGGGAATGAATCTTCTGCTAAATCAAGGCCAGATTTGTATCCGCTGCTGATGGCCGTTCTCTCTCTCGCCCTTACTCCCTCGCTTCCTCGACTCTGTGCTCCTGATCGCCCGCGAAGAAGAACAACCCACCATGACGAAACAAGGACCATCACCATTGTAATGAGGAACACGATCATCTGATGCAGATGCTCAATACTACGTGAGGAGGTCGCCACGACAAGCACTCTCGTGAAGGTAAGTGCCTATGAGATCGAATCTTCCGCTAGAACAGGAAGGTTCACGCTCAGGTAAAGCACTTGGACTTTCTCTCTCTCTCTCTCTCTCTCTCTCTCTCTCTCTCTCTCTCTCTCTCTCTCTCTCTCTCTCTCTCTCNTCTCTCTCTCTCTCTCTCTCTCTCTCTCTCTCTCTCTCTCTCTCTCTCTCTCTCTCTCTCTCTCTCTCTCTCTCTCTCTCCCGTAACAGACTTTAACATGGAAATGTGCCGGCCGTTTAACGGGGCCAGGTACAAACAGATCAAGAGGACCACGCAGCGGACTGAAAGAAAAGGGAATCAGTAACAGCCACGAAGGTGAATACGACGAGCTAGATGACGACTACGAAGGGCAATCGGAATGAAGACGAGCACTCAAAGAACTGTGGGCTACGACCACTCTGACCGTAATGGCCCTTAAAACGAACGCAACGATCCTTCTTAGGATCGTAACAGCGGGCAGCCTGCCAAAACAGATGAGGGAGGTGAGCATGCCATCATTTTCCTCCCTACTGGCCTGGTGCATTCGCGGCAAAACATGAATGAATCCTCGGCTAAAATGCGGGCACATACATTCCTTTCTTATCACCAGAGCTCCCGCTTCCCACTCGCGTCGTAGAGCCACTACACTGGCCAGGTAAGCATCTCTTCTACCTTGTCTTCTCCCTGCTTCCTCTTCCTTAGTCACCCATACTCCTCTTGCCTTCTCCTCGTCAGTTTCCTGTTTTTCCGATTGCGTTCATCTTCCCTCGTACCCCGCGCACCTCTGTTTTTTACCACGCAAAAACTAGCACTCCAACCCGGAATCTAACACCGTGATTCATCTCGCAATACCAAAAAACCCCGAAATCGAGTCTTTGCTCGCTTGATTCCGCTAAGGAACGAGCGAGATATCTGTTTTTGCCCCATCACATCCACTTTCTCTCGGCACCTCCGCGCATTCTTGTTCTCTTCTAACTCTATTCCAACTATACTAACGCAAAAACTAAAGTGACCATTGCACTCGCCCTGCTCAAAAACTTCTAGTTAGCAACTCGCTTTGCCCGAATACATTAAGGATCAGGGGTGATAGGCTCTTCCATCCCCCCAGTATTCTTCCTCCTTCATCGAAATCCCCCTCTCCGAATGCACCCGGCACTACTTTCGTCCAGGTCCATTCTTTTCTTGCTGGTCTTCGCTGCCTTGTCTCTCTCGTCGTCCCTTGTCTCAGTCGGTGCGGAGCTGTGCACTAACCCAAAAACCAGAACTGGTGTTACTTAATACAGACAGCAGGACGATCATCACGGAGCCAAAATCCGCTAAGGAGTGTGAAGCAGCCCACCTGCCGCATCAGTCAGCCCCGTAAATGGGTGGAACTGAAACGTCCGACCTATGCTGGTCCGTGGCGGCGACTCCCTACGCCGTGATGAGTAGGAGTGTGCTGGGCCTACTGCTACAGCTGCTGCGTCGGGTTCCATGTGATCGGCCGCTGTAGCGGCCTCCTCCCTGTTGCCCTTTGGCCGACTGTGCCCAGGGTACCGTCCACCATCTTTCAGGTCCAACGGGCATGGTTTGGGTCACACTGCTGTACCTTTTCAGATGGAACAAGGCCCTGGCCACCTGTAGCAACAGCAATTTGGTACTTTGCTGGTCACACAGCACTATCCACAAATTGTGCAGAAACTCTTGTGAACAATTTTTTATCAATTCTAAAAAAATAATGCCAAAAATAAATAAATAAAATAGGGCATCTGCGGTCATCCTCAGATGTGACCGCAAATTCCCTTACCCCGTGGCTACACAGCTAAGGCTGCTGACAAATGGGCACACACAAAATGGTACCTTTAGGACCTCGGGAAATCTGTGTGACCGGACCCACGCCTCACCGGCCCCAATGGGCATGCTCGCACTCAAACCTCTCACAGCAGATCGCGGGTGACGGATGGTGCACCTGCAGAGAACCCCTCCTCAGTGCCTGTGTGCCTGCTGCGACGCCTGCTGCGGGAGCCTAGGTGGAGCGGGTCCTAGTGCAGAGCTTGGTGGTAGTAGTAAATATACAAATGAGAACTTTGAAGACCGAAGTGGAGGAGGGTCCCATGTGCACAGTTGTGCATTCAGCACCGCTGCAGACCTCCCTACAGTGCCTTGGGCCACTCCGCCCAGGCACAGTTCGCATCTTTTTGGTCCCAACCGACACAGCAGAACACAGCAGACGGCACACTTTCAACAGGCCCCGCCAGCCTTCCGAACACGCAGGAACCCGAACGGGCCCCCGCCAAAAGAAGCGCGTGATCAAGGTTCTCGACTGCCGTGGCGACCACTTCGTGGAGACTGCAACCGCTGGCCCCCTTCAGCCCACGCTGGCTGGTACCCCGCAAACAAACCTTAGTACCGACGCTAGTGCCGCGTTTTAGAAATGGGACCGGTAACTAAAATAACTGAAAAAAAAAAAAAAAAAAAAAAAAAAACAAAGATGCGAACACCGGGAATCGGTGCTTTGGGGAATGGAGACCATCGGCGCCCGTGGTCGGCAGCAAAACCGAGAGGGATAGCCCCGCCAGGGCCTCAACCCCTCGGCATCTTCAATCGCTCCAACACTCCATCACTGCCGGTCGCCGCCCTCGATCTCTGTACCGTCGCTTTGAAAGTCCCATGCCATTACCAATAGTGCAAGTAGCCACGACTGAGATAAACCACTGCAAAATTCAATATAAGTTGTTGCCGCACAGCACGCGGGCCTACAAAAATACATCAAGGCTACTCCTCTGCCCATGGACCAAGCTCACGACTGCCGACCTATGACGCCCGCCGCTCATAGGGCCTGGCTCCGTCCACGAATGTCAACCTCCCGCATCTACCGCGCGGAGGTCACCGCTTGCATTCTACTTTCTCTCGCTCACCCCAATTACTACCCGAGGCAACACCACTTCTGATGACGCATGCCGTATGAACGCAGACGTACCATGGTCACTTCAATAAAAGAAAAACTTCTCCTAGTCTTAATCAAAGCCAAAAAAAAATTGTCGGCGGAAACACCGACTCCATAGCATCAAGAAAAAATCATCACGCGCGCCTCAAAACTGCGCGCCCATACACTCTCTACTTCCAGTCAACCATTCAGTCAGTGCGAACAAAACGTAACTGCGACTCGCGCAGTGTACTTAAATTAAAAAAAAAAACTATTTTCTGTCACTTGCAAAAACCAGAGCGGATACCCTTGTAAGGGTATTCGCTCCGACAGTGCGTCTCACAATTTCATGAGCCAAGCCTTTATGCAAAGGGTTGGACTAGGCGCAGAAGTTCGAAGGAAGACAAACCCAACGGCGATCAAGTTGTAGGACGAAAAGACGCAAGTTGAACAACCTCTTGACCCGCTATATCGAAGTCGTCCCGGTGTATTTCGCACCTCATGCATGTGAACCGGTGACGTTCGACATTTTGGACACAGACTTCGATATCATATTGGGAATGTCTTGGCTTGCAAGTGCGGATCACACGGTCAACTTCCAACAGCGGACTCTTATCGTCCTGGACGCCTTCGGCGCTGAAGTACAGTGTACTATTCCTCTTCCGCACCCTTCGATCCGGTGCCAACTGATGACGGCCAAGTCGTTCCGAGCTACTTGCGCTTACGAGCAGCCCGACGAGATAGGCCTATGCTTCCTACAGACCATCGCGGTAGCCGACTCTTCCCCTACGGACTTGTCTTCGGACCCCCGTGTGGTGCAGTTACTTGACGAGTTCGCCGGCATCTTCGAGTCGCCTACCGGCATGGTGTCGGATCGGCCGATCTCTCATGAGATCATTCTTGAGCTATGTGACCGTTTGAACGCGCCAAACACGCGTTCGCGTTCCAACACCCGCATTCAAACGGTCGTGGGTCACGTTCATATGCGTTCAAACGCGCTGTGCGCCACGTGGCACGAATCTATCGAACGTGACCCACCCTGCCATATGAGCGCATGGTGGACTACGGGTAGGGGGATTTGGATTTTCAAAAAAAAAAAAAAAAAAAAGTGTGGCAGTGTATGTTTCCATGTACTAGCTGTAGATTCAGTCGATTTTGCTCATCAGATCGATAGAAGTCCCATGAGGTAGACCACGTTGTTGGAGACTTACCTGGCATACCTGTTCTCGGAGCTCTCCTCTCTCTTTCTCTCTCTCTCTCTCTCTCTCTCTCTCTCTCTCTCTCTCTCTCTCTCTCTCTCTTTCACACACACACACACACACACACACACACACACACA
>BFEA01000166.1:1052842-1063743 GCA_003427395.1 Chara braunii | reverse complement strand
GGACGATACGTGGCACTACAAATGGAGCATTGTTCATAGTCAATTCCAGTGTCCTCCCCCCCCTTCCCGTGACACGGAGTTCCGCCCGGACTCGAGACTTGGATCGTCACCCCACAGATCTCCACCCCCTCCCCCTCCCCCCCTCCCCCCCCCCCCCCCCCCCACCCCCCCCCCGCCCCCCCCCGCCTCGAACCCCCCGCACCCCAACTCACCGGCGGGCCCATCTCCCCCCCCCCAGCCATCATTGTCGCCTGAGATCTTAGCTCGGGAACTGCACCTACCCCATTGCCCTCGTTTGTGACAACTAATCGAAAATGGCCTTTATCGGACCCCCTCTTTGTGGAGGACAAAGTGTTGGTCATCCCCATTCGGAAAAAGAATTGGAAATGGGAGATTGACCTCTCAATGGCAGAGCAAAACGATTACGCCACCAACCATGGAGAGCTGGTTACATTGCATGGTTGGAGACTGTATCAGGAACCAGAGGGGACGGGAACCTTCCGGTTAAAAGAGGCCAAGGAGTTTGTTACAGCGCACTACAACATTGATCAGAGTAGGCTCTGGCTCTGGCAGGATTGCAGAAAACGACCTCTATGTCCTCTTCGATGAGAAAAAAAAAAAAAAGGATCTCGTGTGGGTTTCCCACCATACCTTGCTGGATCTGCCGCTCTCCAAGGTTAAGCCCAATCACGTCTGGTCTGACTCGGATCTTCTTACTTGCCTGTGTTCCCTACTTCGGAAAAACATAATAAATGACGGGGTGGCATGGGACCAGCACTCCTAGCACCATCTGTAGTCTTAGCCATCATCAGTAGCACTTGTGTGAAAAATGGACTGGATTAACGCGCTTTACGGCCGTAATTGAGCTTGGCACAACACCTTCCAGTTGGCCGACTTAGACCTAAGGTCTATAATGTTAACGGGTTGGTCACCCTGAACCCTGACAAAACACACGCAATATGAGACCTGCTGCGAGGGGTGGGGGGGGCCACTTGGCCAAATGTGTTGTTTGTCCAAAAAACTCATTTGATGGACAACCCGGACCACTGCAGAGCCCATAAGACAGTCTGGCCCTTTGAGCCGTACCGTGCCCATACACCCGGACCAACAAGGGCCGGGACAGCCATTTGGATCCCACCGGACTCCCGCCTGGACGTGCTATATTCAGAACCGGACACCGAAGAGGGACACTGGGTTTCGATCCTGGGGACACTGGAGTTGGAAGTTATTTGTATTTTTTGCATATACGCGTCGAACACAGCGGGAAGCCTCCTTTGAGAAAATCCAAACCAAGATACCTCAGGGGATCCCAGTGATCCTAGCATGAGATTTTAACGCCGCCCTAGACTGCTGGCTGGATCGCTGGCAGGTCCCCAACTTCATGCTACGCCATGCAGAGGAGGATGAGGTCATGCTCAATCGTCTGTGTTAAGCCCTTTCTCTTTTCGATTCCGTCAGGCGGGCATTCCCTACAAAACACACCTTCACATGCATCCGCAATAATAATCGTGCTAGGCTTTCCAAATCAATGATAGATTTGATCCTCACCTCGGAGGCCATAGCGGGGAGTTTAACATTAGCAACAATCTTGCCTTCCAGCCCATACCCGAGTTTGGACCAGAAAATGTGTATGATAGCCCTTACTTTTCGAAAACGGTTAGACCAAGGGCCCGACTTTTACGGACTAAACACATCCTTGCTTCGACTTTCCTCTTTCCGCCAATACCTAACCCAGGTGTGGGCATACTAGACGGAATGTCACCATGAGTTGCCATCCCCAGTGGAATGGCTTAACAACGGCCTGTTTTATTTGACCAGAAAATGCAGCGAGTTTTCCAAGCAACTAGCCAGGCAACGATATCAACGGGAAATTTATCTAATAACTCAACTTCAAGAGTTAGAACAGCAACACAGCCCGCTGATGGCGGAACAACACACACAAACCATCACTGAGGTAAGAGAAAAGTTTCTCCAGTTAGCACAATACCACTGGCAAGGCGTCAGGATCAAAGGTAAATTGTCTAAGCATTCCACTGAAGGTACAATGGACACCCATTTTTTTGGCATTGCCCATGCCAGGACCAAACATACAGTGAAAACAACACACCCAGACCGTCATTGAGCTAAGAGAAAAGTTTCTCCAGTTAGCATCATACCGCTGACAAGGCGCTAGGATTATAGGTAAATTGTCTAAGCATTCCACTGAAGGTACAATGGATACCCATTTTATTGGCATTGCTCATGGCAGGACCAAACACATAGTGATGGAGGCCCTGTATGACCCCGCACGGCCAAAGGGGCTTCTCATCCTTACTACAGCAGGCTGCATGAAGATAGCCCGCGATTTTTTCAAAGACCTTTTTGCATCCCACATCCCCCCAACAGACGAGGGCACTAGGCTGCAACAGATTAAGGAGTTTCTCCTCCCAATGACTAGAACCCTCTCCCTCGAACAAAGAAACCGCCTCGAGGCCCCCCTCACTAAAGACGAAATATGAACGACCCTTCTGCAGATGGATGAGGAGAAAACCCCAGGATCGGATGGTCTTCCCAAGGAATTTTGGGATGAAATGTGAAATTGTCTCTTGGACTATTATGACAAGGTACGGCGCACAGACTGTATGAGAGAACTAGTGTGGCAAGGAGTGTTGTCCCTCCTGTATAAGAAGGGGGACAGACACAATATTCAAAACTACCGCCCACATACAAGCTGCTAGCTAAGGCGGCGACAAACCGGATGATCCCAGTCTTAGAAGAGGTAATCCATTCGATACAGACCGAGTTTATGTAGTATAGGAAGATCCAGGAAAATATTCTCCTTGTCCATGAATTAGTACAACTCATCCGCCAATCCAAACAGAATGCAACCTTCATCTTTATAGAGGTGACACAGTTAAAAAGTGTAGTCTGCATGGTTAGGTGTCCCCGAAAATGTGGAACCTCCAAGTGACCCCCCCACTGGTTGAACATGCAAATCAGACACTTCCCGAGGCATAGAGCCCAGCCGTTACTACCACATGGATCTTAAAAAAAAAAAAAAAAAAAAAAAAAAGGCATACGACCACGTGGACTGGTTATTTCTGGACAAGCATCTGGAAAAAATTAACTTCAACCCTTCTTTTCGTCGGTGGGTGAGTATTATGCACCGAAACGCCACCACAAGGGTGCAGGTCAATGAGACTCTTGCACCCTCGATTCCACTAGAGAGATTGGTACGGCAAGGTGACCCCATTGCACCCTCTCTCTTTTTGGTTATCATGGTAGCACTGTCCGTAAACCTGTGAGCCGATAGGGATATTACTAGAATACGAATATCTCGCATCCCGGAAGAGGTCGTTCCGGTATGTTCCTTATTTGCAGATGATCTGATAGTAATGATCGACGAAATGAAGGAGAAAATGGAGGAAGTTAAGCGACTACTCGACAAATTTGCAAGCGTCTCGGATATGGAGGTGAACTGGGGCAGCAAGACCCAAGGGCGGTGGATCCACTATCAAGGGGGGAGACCCCTGATGCGCCCAAAGTGAATTGGTTTCCACTGGAGGCCCCGGGTCGTATCCTCAGAATCTCAATGCCTGCCCAGGGACGCCCTCCGTCGAATGACAACTGGATCAGTGCACCGGCCCTCACCAAACTAACCAGTTGGCGGTGCAAGCACACCTCCATCTTCGGCCGAGCTCTCGTCACCAACTATGTGGCATTCGCCATAATGTGGTATAAATCGGTGCTCTGGCCACTGAGCAAGACTGCTTTGCAGGCCCTGAAATCCAATGTTGCAGCCTTTTTTATAGAAGGAAGATGATGAACGAGCAAATGTGATCAGTCGGTAGCGTGGGAGTCGGTGATTCAACCCAAAAAGGGGGGAGGCCTGGGCATTATAGACCCGCAAACCCAAGTACAGGCCCTCCGTCTCTAGTGGGTTAAGAAACTAATCCTCCCCTTCCTCCCACTGGCAGACCCTTGCTCTAGAGCAGGTAGCTCGACTAGCATCCCCGGGACCCCGACCACCCAAGGGGTGCACCCTCCAACCTGGTTGGAGGACCGTTATTGGTCGATACCTCGGAAGATTCTGGGCCAAACGGTGGATAGCTTATGGTCGTCCCTCTTAAAAAGTTGGCGACGGCTTCCACCCCCAGACAGACCTGGTCCTGACGGATGAGCATAAGTCTTTCGTCAACCACTTTTCTGGACCCGGTAGATCACACCCCATCAAAGACAGGTACTGTGCAGCTCGGCGGCACAATGGAAAAGATGGGTTAAACACGAGGTGTTTCAGGTAGGACAACTATGGGACCAACAAAGAAACGATGAGAAGACATCTACCCAACTACGTGATACTCTCTGATACTGCCACCATATTGACCAACACCTGGACATGATTATCGACCTTATCCCGCTGACCTGGTATAGGCTACTTAGGTGGGGACCCACACTACAGGAAGAAGATTGGATTGACGTTATAGGGGACCAGGCTAGGATTGGCCGAATCCATGTGGTCAGAGCCTCAGATGTGTTGGTGGAATACTACGAGATCGGCCCGCGTAATTCGCTAAAAGGATCCCGAAACCCTATGGAGTGGAGGGACAAAACCGAGGTCTTCCGGGTGTGAGTCTTGGGGGAAGGAGAAGACAACACAATTTTCTAGCCCCACACTCCCGTTCATGAACTTGCCTTTGACCCTCAAGAATGGCAATGGAAGATTGGTGAAAAAGCGGTGCGAGCTACCAACAAAAGGATTTACCTCCACAGCCTGTCGGTCAAGTCCACGTACAGAATGCTCCATCCCAAACGACCGCTGCGAGACCGGATAAATGACCGGTCGGCCAGACACCTCAATATAGGTCACTCCCTTATCACACCGATCCGATGGTTTGCCGACAACAAGCAAGCCAGCCAATGTCGCATCTTTACAGTGGCAGATCGCCCACCGCTGCCTCCCAACTAATATCTGGCTTGTTGACCACACACGCCTAGAACAAAAGGGGGTTGCAACACCCTGGTGCCAGCGATGTCTAACAGCCTTCCCCCCACGCAAGTGGAATGAGACCATTGAGCATGTCTTCATGCAGTGCCCGGTGGTGGTGCTGACATGGTAGTGGTGGGACCGTATATGGCGCAAAATGTTGCCAGATAACCCCTGGCCATGGTCCTGGCAGGCGATATTGACAGGACACAGTCCAGCTATGGCTCAATCCTCCTCATTTACATAAAATATGTCTAGATTAGGCAGAAGATCGTTCCTCTTGGCCCTCTGGGGGCAGCGTTGCCTACTAGCAATGGAAGCGGTCAGGGTACACACGTGGTTATCGGGGACCCCCCAGTTTCAGCTCCTGGGTAACAGGTCCAAAACTGAAATCAGGCTTTGGGGGTGAAATTTTATGTTTTTTTGGGTTTTTGTTTTTTGCCTATTTTGTTAATATGGTGTGCACTCTATGGAATGATGCAATTTCTGGTTAAAAAGGGCTTCTGGTTTTCTTATAAACAGCATTAAAAAAATGCTGAAATTTTGGGTCTCCGTTAACTGCCTCTCAGAAGGGGGGGAACTGGCATAACGGATCAAAGAGCAGATCCAGCTTGAGCTCATACGAGGATGGCAAGCTCTCAAAACACAGCTGGACATCTTCCGCGGTAGTCAGGACATCAAGCGAGCACTCACAAGTTTTGCGCAGAGTGGCTGGGAGGGAACCGAGGGGTATGTTGCCTAGATACAGTGGGGAGGGGACTGGAACACTGGGACAAAGCAAGAGCAAGAACCCAGGCTGCAAAGATTACAGGCTTCTCTTCAACGTTGAACCCTCCTTCCCCATGAGACCACCTTCCAACTTCCTGGACCCTTTCCCGCCCCACCCTCTCTCTTTGGTCGAAACTCTTCTCTGATACTCACGGGACATCATCCGCCCCCAGTGCCCCCTGGGGGTGGACGGTACCCCGCCGACACGGCACGGAAGACTATGGACAGCGGCGGTGGTCGGCGATGATAAGCAGCCTGTTTGAGAAAGAGAGAAGGATCATTGTCGAAGCGGTCAAGGCGGAAGTGCTGATTCTACAATGCTGTATACAGCCAACTTAAAAAGTCTAGTCTCTCTTCAAATCCGCTTTAAATCCTCATCTATATTACCGCCTGAGTTGATAAAAGGGGGGAGGAAGGAACTAGTGGGCAATAGCAGATATCTGGCGCCTGACACAGGACGAAGAGGTTCTCTCCCTTCTTTCCAATGACCTGCTCAGCCAATCTTCAGGATTCCAGAGTAATCAATGCTGGAAGGTACCACTCAAGATTCTTGTTCTGATACCATCCAAAGCCATTCTGTAAATGGGACGTTGGACCCACTTTCCAGCAGGTGATGCTTCCCACCAATAGACGGAGCCTCTCCACAGGTGCTAGAGGTGTCTGCTCTTACCAGCACCACTAGCACCGAAGGGGGCGTTTAAAAAAAGAAAAAAAAAAAGAAAAAAGGATAATTTTGAAAATGTCCTTCGGGCCATCCGTTAAAATTGGAACGATACACAGAAGATTATTAGCATGGCCCCTGCGCAAGGCTGACACACATAAATCGAGAAATGGTCCAAAATTTTGGTCCAATTTTTTTTTTGGGTTCTCGTCGGTTTGAACTTTCAAAAGAAAAGAAAGAAAGAAAGAAAGAAAGAAAAAATATATATTTTGAAAGTGCTGGCTAATAGAATGCAGAGGGTTAGTGCAGACTTGCTTCAACCCGATCTAACGGGCTTTGAGACGGGTCGGTACGTCTTGAACATGGTGATGGCTGTGGTATAAGGGATGGAACTTGTTGCTCTATATAATTTGCTGGTTGGACTGTTGCGTTTTGGGTTTTGAGAAAGCTTATGACCATGTCTCCTGGCCCTTCTTGAAACATGCTGCTGTTGCATCGCTTGAATTTTCGCCCTGCTTTCTGCAAAGCGGTCTGGGCCTTGTTCACGAATGACTCGTCCCGCGTCTTCGGGAAATGTATGGGAAGCTCTTTTCACCCTTTCCTCTTTCCAGATCGGCGTCAGGGTTGTCCTATGGCCCCTTACCTTTATATTCTTTACATACTAGAAGTCTTTCACTCCATGATTAGAGATGATGATAGGGTAGGGGTACGTTAAAAAAATGTGAGCGCGCCTCCGGTTAGCGCTACCCCGCTGACGCAGCGCTATGCAACCACCGAGTCCCATCGTTTTTTCCTGTGGGAATCCCACCAGGCCTTGACCCCGCCGGCCAGCCGGCTGCCCCTCCCCGTGAGCAGCGACACGCCCGTTTTTTTCGAAGTTTGAACGTCGTGCTTCCCACGTTGCCATCGCCACTCAACAACAGGGAACTCGCACCTCAACTGTGAGCATTCACCATCGCCTCCCAAGAATAGGGAGCTCGTGCCTCAACCGAGAGCACTCGCCACTGAATCGACCCGTGACGCTCAGAGTCCCGAGGTGCCACAACCAGCGCCTTTGAAGCCGCCACCTCCATTGAAGCCGCCACCTTCATCTGACTTTGAAGCAGCCATCCACAAGAAGGAGACTGGAAACCGTTGAGAAAGTACAATGCCATCCAATTGCAAAAAGAGATGTCCGGGGGGCGAGCTCCGTACCAGTCCACCGCCCTTGTGATGTTATCCCATTTTTGCTGGTTGTTGAGGACTGTGGGCAGGCCATTGATGTTCCATGACACCACTTCAAGTGTGGCGTCTGGGTGACCGCTCTGTGAGCCGGCGCTTCGACCTGGTCGTCCATTCTTCAGTTATGGGAGCGATTTTGAGATCAACTCTTGGCGGGACGGTCCTAATTGTTGACATACAGCATCTCCTTCTTCTGTGACAGGGCGGTGACCTTCTTGTGCCAGCCTGCTGCATCCGACAGGAACAGCCGTGGCAAGAAACCTGATGCTATACTTCTCGGATGGCAGGAGAGAGGTTTTTTGCGGCACATGACGTTCTCTCTTTTCCTGAACCACTTGCATCAGTTCTGGTCGGATTTCCTTTTGCTGCCAGTTCCACGACACACTGGGATTCTCTGGCGTCTTGCTCACGGAGCGGTCCCGACTGCCTCCTGGGTATCGCTGTACCCGCATTGACAATCCTTTTTGCACGTGCTGTGCATCAGATTATTTTTGGAGGACCTGGAACAACTTTGGATTGGCTGCCCGCTGGCTGACTCCTTTCGTCAGTGATGGAGGGCACATAACCCCTTTGCTGGACCTTTGGCATCTGTGTAGACGGCTGATACAAAACTCTTGGGGTACCTTGTGCATGGATTCTCTCTACCTAACAGGTATATGTAGGAAGCCAGCAGAGCGGCCCTCCTTTGGGAATTGTGGAAAGGGTGCAACCTAGTGGTCTGCTGCGCTGAGACCATTACGCTTCAGGAGCATTCCGCCTTGGCCAAGCAGGCTGGCTGACTCCTTTCGGCAGTGATGGAGGGCACATAACCCCTTTGCCGGACCTTTGGCATATGTGTAGATGGCTGATACAATACTCTTGGGGTACCTTGTGCATGGATTCTCTCTACCTAACAGGTATATACGTAGGAAGCCACACGAGCGGCCCTCCTTTGGGAATTGTGGAAAGGGCACAACCGAATGGTCTGCCGCGCTGAGACCATTGCGCTTCAGGAGGTTGCCGCCTTGGCCAAGCAGGCTCTGAGGCTGGCCACATCCGTAGACTGGACTTTTTTTTTTTTTTTTTTTTTACGCCCCTTCCAGTGTTAGAGGTGCTGGTAAGAGCAGACACCAGGAGAGGCTCCATGTATTGGTGGGGAGAAGCAACTGCTGGAAAACGGGTCCAGCATCCCATATACAGATTGAATTTGAAGTGTGTCAGGAAAAAGGTTGTGTAAGACTCCTGCCAGCATTGATTACTCCGGAAGCCAGAGGATTGACTGAGCAGTCCAGCGTCCCATCATTCATCATGTAGGCCTGTCAGCATTGATTACCCATGCAGGGGATCTACCGAGCAGGCGGTACGGCACGCTGTTTTATACAGAAAATGTGTGATGAACTTCGCTTGGAGACAGCATTGCAGAGGCATCTCTTCATCTCTGGTTCGGCCGCCAGATCAAGCACCTCTTTCTAATGTGACTGCGCTATCAACTATAAATCCGGTCCTTCCCACACTTCCTGTCGACTGGACGAGGAGGTTGCTAAATTTGGATCACCTGCGAAAGGTTTGCAGTGGCTTAGGCAGCGTTGGGCTTCCTTCCCGAGCCTGGTTAGGTTAGATGCAGTATCAGTTACTTCTACTTTTGGTCTTTTTTCTGCAGCCCGTTTGAGAGGCTGGGTGCGCGCAAGTTGTCGTGATTAATGGCTCCGGTGTTACAAACTGATGTATGTTCATATGGGACGTTGGGCCCGGTTCCCAGCACGTGCTGCTCCCCACGAATAGACTGCAGCTTTTTTCTGGGAAAAAAAAAAAAAAAAAAGGGTGACGTGRGGAGCAGGTGATTGTTGTGAGGGTGACACTGTTGATCTTCGTTGGGGCCACTTGGTCGGGTGTTGTATGCCTTTTGTTGGGGGGGGAACGGGGCTCCGAGCTCCCATGAGAGCCGAAAGAATCACTCGACTGTCCCTTCATTCCTGTTGTATTGTTGGCCTTGGGCACTGGGCCCCAGTGGAAGCAGCCCCCACACTGCGATGGTTGGGGGGCAAAAAGAAAAAGGGAAAAAAAAGACATTCAAAGTATTTGACTCAAAGACCACACAACAGGAGTGAGATCCCACTAGCCATGTATGTGGATTAGTGTGACGGGTGCGGGACAGGTGGGGAACAGGTGGGTGGCAGCGTGAAATAGGGAAAATAAACGCAAAAAAACATTTCATGACCAAACAAACGAAGAAAAAACTGCTAAAAAAGAAAAGAAAGTGCTCTTCTCACAGATGGTGTCTGCTCCAGGCGGGGTGTCAGATGTCACGGTATGCGATGAAGCCATTCATCTTGCCTTCGCTGTGAGTGAAACGTGTGCTCTACCGCTGATTCCCTGCCGAATCCATGATGCCTGACAGTCACACACCTTAAACACTAGTCCACATACATCGGTAGTGGGATCTCGCTCCAGGATGCCGAAGGAAAGGCCTTGATATCTCAAGGCCGCTCACCTTTTTTTTTTTTATATATATAAGTTAATATAACCACCAGTACTTCCTAGTGTCGTGCCCGTTAACGCGCCACAATTTTAGGAAGCGTACGGGCCACTACAGGAGCGCCCAAATTCATCCGACTAGAAACGTTTCTAGCCTTTTCTCTTCCCGGCCGATAACTGGGCCAAGTACTGGTGGTTTAAGGCTGTATTAGTATATTCTTCGACCTTTCACTATCTACCTACCACTACTACTAAGCCTATACAGAGGACCCCTGCAAGCATAGCTACCTCTCATGATGCATGTTGGCACCTGCCCTAATCGGCGGTGGTCCACGGTAAGTGGCTCGCCTGCAATGAAAGGAAAACAAGAAAACGGAAAGTTTTCGAAATGCCCCTGAAAGTTGCATTTATTTGCGAAATACCCCTCTGAGGGCTGACTTACCCTGATTTGCCCCAAGCGTCGTTTGGTATGTCACGCTGACAGCATGAACAATGAATATGGCTGTAGTCAAGCTTCCCAAATGCACACCAAGCCCAGAGAGAGAGAGAGAGAGAGAGAGAGAGAGAGAGAGAGAGAGAGAGAGAGAGAGAGAGAGAGAGAGGAGAAGAGAGAGAGCAGTTACGGACCCCCGGAGCATTCGCGTTGCCATTCCACGCCATCGCTGAAGGCGAAGCCACACGACGGTAGTATCACTCCTACCTCGGTTACTCCGTGAAAAAAAGTATGTCAAGCTGACAGCATGAAAAATGAAGATGGCCGTAGTCAAGCTTCCCAAATGCACACCAAGCCCAAAGAGAGAGAGAGAGAGAGAGAGAGAGAGAGAGAGAGAGAGA
>BFEA01000166.1:1036477-1047747 GCA_003427395.1 Chara braunii | reverse complement strand
AAGGATCAATGGTTGATAGGGGGGGGGGGGGAAGGGGGGAGAAGTTTGCAAGGATCAATGGTTGATAGAACTTTGAGAACTTCACACGAGAATCACGAGATCCATGGATTTTTTTTTTTTTTTTTTAACTTTTAAAACCGGCTCATGCCATGGAAGTTTCGAAGATTGAGGGTTAGATCGGCATCGAAGGGCCAAGTCCCATTAGCAGCGTTGAGTTTCCTCAACGCCTGAATGTGGACGTGTTTGTGGAGACGTGCAGTTGAGGAAACTCAACGCCATTTCTGCATTTCTCCACAAACACGACCAGAATAAGGCGTTGAGGAAACTCAAAGCTGCTAGTGGGACTTGGCCCCAGGTACAGGATCTAGCGAGGAACAGCTTACCGTATGGTCATTATAGCTGTATAATTTCGGGGCAACGTTCAGTCAGCGATAATAACCGTACGGCGTAAAGTCTATTTGTTTGTTTGTTTGTTTTTTGTACGGTCTATTTGGGGGAGTTCGGTAGGATGACATCTTGACAGGAACAGCCTATGGTAGGACAACACTTGGGGGATGAACAGCCTACAGTCTTCCTCCGAATATAACATACTTGTCGTACTGTCATTATAGTTGTACCTAGGGCAATGTTCACTCTTATGTACGGCGATAATGAACGAACGTCCCTGTATGTTCTATTTGGGGGAGGATGGCAGGACGGCATCTGGCGAGGAACAGCCTAGGATGACACCCTACCATCTTCCCCCGAACACAACGCACCCTCATTTTGGCTGCACCAGACGGGAAAGAACGCACCTTCATTTTGGCCGTTGCAGACCGGAAAGATAGCTTGTATACATTCATAATCAGTGGTGAGGAACAGCCTAGGATGCCACCCTACTGTCTTCCCCTGAACACAATGCACCCTCATTTTTTGGCTGCAGACCGGAAAGATAGCTTGTATACATTCAGAATCAGGGTGTGTTATGTTCGGGGGACGACGGTAGTACAAGATTGTTCTGCTAAACTCTGACAGTACATAGCTTAGGCACTCAGCGCCTGCTTTGGCAAGCGGAGTGAGTGCCAAGTGAACTCTGGGTCAATTTTTTAACCCTTGATTGTCAAGGGTTACTACTGTCTTAACCTGTGTAAGTTAATTGCCAGGTCTAGTATTGTACAGCTTTATATGACGGTGCTCAAACCTAAAATAACCCTGTAGAAATCAACGGATCGAACTCTGGTTTAGCATGTATCACCACTACTTGGAAACAGCTTTAATTAGCATGTTGCCTCTATTTTTTTATTATTATTATTTTTTAATGCTCTCTCTCTCTCTTTTTTTTTTTTTTTTTTTAAATCCTTATAAAAGCAGGAAACCGGGTCCGGCGTCCCTCACAAAGACCGACCGTTATGGCATGATCCCGGCACTTCGGCCAGGTTCATGCCCCGGTCGCAGTCAGCAATGAAAACTCAAAAAATCAACAAACTCAAAACACAAAAGCACAGACAATTTCAATGTTCTTAGGTCATACTATGTACAGACTAAGTGAGATCCTATTGAGATCCTATTTATAGCGTATCCCACAGTACAAAACTACACAGGTCTGCAGAGCTTATGCAGTCTATGTGAGATCCTGTTTACAATGCATTCTACAAAACTACGGGAGAGTGCTGCCACAGACTAGGAAAGAAAACATAGAAGAAGCCTCAAGAAGGCATAAAAACAACGAGCACAAATCAATCAGTACAAAAAAGCAGCAACTGGCCAAAGTTGTCAAAGGAAGAAGGTAGAGAATTTCAGCTCCAGGTGCAGTGGAGGTTGCTGTTGGACCGTCAGCAGTCCTGTGAAGGACTGCCATCTGGTAACAAATCGCTTTGTCGCTTTAGCTGTGAAGCCTTTGTTTTGTACTTTGTAAGTCCAATCAGTGTGGATTGCCTTCTTGATCAAGTACTTTATCTCCACCCGAACCATTGGGGGCGTGATTCTCTCCCCCCTTCTGGTTGCTGAATTCCGTAGTGTCCATAATGTCCAAAGAATGGACGCTCTCAAAGTTTCTTCTGCGTAGCCAAGCTGTCCCGGTACTTGCGTTCGTCTCGATGCTGACCCCAGCAGCACAAAATCATCAGTCCATCTTTCAGCTGCTGCCGGCACCGGCACCAATGAACTTCTCCACCATGCCCACAGAGGACGGGCCAAGTCACAAAACAAACAGAAGTGTTGCAGGTCTTCCAATATCAATCCCGGACACAGCTCACAGCGAGGCGAGGGCCTTGTGCGTTCTTCTGGCACACCACATCGCTGTGGGAAGGGCTTGATGAGCAATCAACCAGAGGATACCTGAATGCTTCACCACTGACAGGACCATTAACAGTTTCCAAAAGGCTGGCAGTGCAGCTGCCAGACATGGCAAAGAACCCATTATCCAGTTTGTGGCCATCCATCTCCTGACCACAATCCAGTTTACATCCAGTTTTGGCCTAGCAATTTGGTGCCCCATTCTAACTGTATAATCATGCAGCGGTACATAAGCTCGTCTTTTGAGTGGGTGGTCCCATTCCCAATTTCTTGGGTCTACTGGCAATCTATAGGCCGGTACTGACAAGAAATAGGGACGATATATTTTTCATTGGTTTCCAGCACACACACAGGAACCAGCTGGTCTGCTGAGGGAAAAGCCCTGTCGGGGCAGTGTCGTTGCATCACTGGGCCCAGAGCGGTGGCTGCATTCTCGGGTTGCCAGGCGGAGGCATCAATCACCTGCGCGGGGGGGGGGAAATCCACCCGCCAGATGCAGTCAATATTTGGTTAAAAGAAACTTTGGATGGTGGATATTTATTAAATTATTATTTAGTGATTGTTAGTTTTATTTTTTTATTTGGACCATTTGACATTTGTCGATTTACGTGTGTCATCCTTGCCTAGCTAGCGGCCATGCTGATCTTCTTTTTGAAAAACAAAATAAAAATAAAAAGAAGAATTCCATATTCATATAGCCGGGAAACGGGTCCCGTGTCCCTCACATCATTTGCTGCGGTCAAACGGGATAAGCAAGGCACTCCCGATCAAACCTATCCCCACCACAGCCCCACAAGGTTACGAAACCGATGATCCCAATCCCAACCCTAAAACAAATTTCGCATTCCCTAATTTAACAAAAGTCAATTCCTAATCTATCCCACATGATTCGGTCAAACGGGCTAAGCAAGGCACTCCCGGCCAAACCTATCCCCACCACAGCCCTACAAGGCTACGAAACCGATGATCCCAATCCCAACCCTAAAACGAAATTCGCATTCCCTAATTTAAACCAAAAGTCAATTCCTAATCTACCCCTTCTCCAAACCACCATTATCAAACAACCCTACTCTAGTGGAATCCAAGCTAGATAACAAACTACCAACCAAAAACCCACTACCAACCAAGAACACAAACAAAATCCCCAATGGTGTCATGCACTTACCCACAGACTAACCACGAGGTAACACTTCGGCAATCATCTTAAAAGCACTAACACAATGGACACCAACCCTAATTAAAATTAGCCCACTTGTCGAATCACCAGTCCACAAAGTACCAATTACACCCCCGAACAACCGTGACCGGTACTACTCTATACTAACAAGACTTAGCCTAGTGGTTAGAATCTAGGAGAACATAATCATCTATACTCACCACAGAGAACACAACGCTTCATATTTAGGGAAACACGGTCAATGATTCGTCAGAGCACCAGAAATCAGAAAATCTTGAGCAACACCCTGCCCGAAGTAGGAGCAAAGGCAACAGTGTACAACCCCGCTCCCAGCTTGAAGTCCGTTGTCAGCAACGGTGGACGATACCGATCATGGAATGAAGTCCGTCATCTGTCTCCCGGATGTCGACGTTTATCGATGCACTCTCGTCCCTCATGTCCAGCTCTTCATCCAGATAAAACTGCATCCGCTCCAGCAACGCAATCGTTCTCCGTATCTATAATCAGTGGACAAAGCCCCTGATCAGGTCGTAATACTGATATGTACGATGCGCAGATCCTGCCCGTTGACTGACCCCACATCTCTCTCCTTCCTTTTGCGGCCAATCTAGGATTACCAACTTTCGTTGGCCAAGATTAGGCTATGGCAGGTGCATGGTTGTGCTCCCTCGAAGCGGCCTCCACCTCAGTGCCCACACACTCTATCACCTCTCCGCCTCCGCCATACCCAACAGCAAGTTCTGGCTTAAGCGCAGCTTATCCGCAGCTGCCCCCGTGCGATCCCCCGCTGCCCGCACATCGTAATAGTGACGCTCTAGCGCAGCGTTACCGCTGCGCTAGCGCGCAGACATTTTTGCTAAAGAACGCTTATCTTTGCAATCAGACTCGACTTATTCACGCTTTTCATGCACGTGCACAGCAACACACAACTGGCGACATGCGCCCACACAGTACACAAAGATATGTCTTCCAGGTAAGTTCGCTTCCACTGGCTATGGCTCACTGTTCACATTTTGGATCACCCTGGATGTCCCACACGCAACACTCTGTAACCACACGCAACACACACACACACACTACTATAGATATGGCAGCGCTAGCTGCCACTACCTTATCGCTACACTACACTTCTCTGCCCACTCCTTCTTCGGGCATACTGCAGACCTCCTCGCACAAGCTGCTGAGGCAGCGCTTCCGCATGGAATCCGCAGGAATGAATGAATGGCTGGACGCAGCCTCTTGATTTATACTTCTGCGCTGCGYTGGTCTGCCCTRTGTCCCTTGGCCCTTGGTGCACACAGTCCCAGACGGTACTTGCTGGACAGGACTGGACTGCCTAACTGGGACTGTTGACTCAGCAAGGTGGCCTACCACCACTTGACCACTTCCCTCTGTTCAACGTAGGCTCACTCCGAAAGGCCACTTCTAGAAACCTCCGACTTGGCCTTTCGGTGTTGTGGCAGCTACGACTTTGCCCCTTCAGGTAAGTAGCAGCTACGACCTTGACCTTTCAGACAACCTACAACTACGACTTCGGAACTGTCTAGACTCCTACCCTACAAGTCTACAGTTCGATTCCCTTCTAAGTTGTGACCTACGACAATCTACCTACCACTGGCGTTTCGACAGGTCGAAGGTTCAAATCTACGGGTTGACATCAATACTGTACACAGGTAAGATGGGGAACAAGGGATCGAGCCCTGGGATCTGCATTCGCTACTGCGAACTGGTGAATACCGTTTCATCTTCTCTTAAAAAAAAAAAAATAATAAAATAAAAAATCAAAGCTCCAATCTATTCATGGGGAGCGGCACGTGCTGGGAACTGGACCCAGCGTCCCATATGAAAAATTTACAGATGGTTTGGAAGTACCGCTAAGAAAACAAGAACATAGGCAAAATTCAAAAAACGACTCAGAAACCCCCCATCAATCCCCTTTACCTCACTCTGGCAAGACTTACTGCAGCAGAGCCACCATCTCCATTGCTGCTGTACCCTATTTCCATCCTACGACCTAGCCCCCTCACTAGTATGACGCTTGATATCCCACCATCTACTTCTCTCCCACTCACCTCAATTTTTGAACCGGCAGAACTCCATCATTTTTTGGAACACCCAAGCACCCCAGAATCGCTCCTTCCCCTGGATCACTCCACTTCCCTCTGGGACTTACAATTTCCTTACCACATCATGCACATGCCCCCGCAGAACTGGGTGCCCCCTCCCTCCTTCACTACCCTAATTACCTCTTCCCCTGGGTCGCTCCAGCTCCCTCAGGGACTTACAATTTCCTTACGACAACATGCACATGCCCCCTCAGAACTACAGTTCCCCCCTTCTCCACCCTAATCACCCTTTCCCACGTGGGGAGCAGCACCTGCTGCAGCGTCCCATATGAAAAATTCGCAGATGGTTTGGAAGTATGGCTAAGAAAACAGGAACATAGGCAAAAATTAGAAAACGACTTAGAACCCTCCATGAATCCCCTTTACCACACTCCGGCAAGACTTACTGCATCAGAGCCACCATCTCCACTGCTGCTGTACCCTATTTCCATCCTACAAGCTAGCCCCCTCACTAGTAGGACGCTCGATATCCCACCATCTACTTCTCCCACTCACCTTGATTATTTGACTGGCAGAACATCATCGTTTTTATTTTTTTTGGAACACCCAAGCACCCTAGAATTGCTCCTTCCCCTGGGTCACTCCAGCTCCCTCTGGGACTTACAATTCCTTTCCACATCATGCACATGCCCCCGCAGAACTGGGTTCCCCCTCCGTCCTTCCCCACCCTAATTACCTCTTCCCCCGGTCGCTCCAGCTCCCTCAGGGACTTACAATTTCCTTACCACATCACGCACATGCCCCCGCAGAACTACAATTCCCCCTTCTCCACACCTAATTACCCTTTCCTCCAGGTCACTACAGCTCCCTCAGGGACTTACAATTTCCTTACCACATCAAGCACATGCCCCCGCAGAACTAGAGTTCCCCAAATCAATCCTCTCAACCCCCTTGACCCCCTCCCCCAACTGCCATGACTGATCCGACCCCAACATCAGCCCGGCCCTGAAAACGTCAAGTCCACACCCCTCCCTCTCCAGGGTAATACGCTCCACAACACAAACTCCCCAATCCTGACCAATGCCTGTGTATCCATATACCGTATACCAAGTGAAACTGTGAACCAATCGAAAATTCCTCAAGACACAAAAGGCCAAAAACCTTCTGTTTACCAAGCGAAAAGTAAAAAGAAATAGCCTACAACTAAGAAAAGCAAAATACAACCCGAGTACAAAATTACTTCAATTCTCCAATTAGGGAATCAAATACAGAACTGAAAATAGGACATGTATAATCCAAAAGAACCAACGAATGATAGATTTTGATATAGATTTTGATATCCCAAAAAGGATTTTCGAATCGATTCTCACACCGCAGTTTGAGAATCATTTAGCAAACGAGATTGCAATGTTTTTGAGAAAATTTGTAAGAAGTCAAGAGTTTTTTTAACAGAATTGAAATTATTTCAAGACAAAAAAGATCATACGACTCTTATGATCAGAATTAAACAACGTCAACTACTTCGGAGTAACTAATTGAGAAATCACAGAAGAAAGCAAAAGTGGGATTCATCCTCCCAATCAACCATAAGGATCGATCAACTCTAAATTCAGATCAGATCAAAATCAGAAGATTAATAGTAATTATTTGAGTATGAGCAAACCAAACCATCCATGGGCAGGACCATGACCCTAAGAACTATGAACCAACGAGAAACCTCCATCCCTACTTCCTAAACATCCCCACCTTACCTCTTTCCCCTCAAACCCTACCCCAACGTCTTCAGGGAAGGAGAGACGCCCTCCTCCCACTGCTAGCCACTAGGCTCTACGGCAGTACTAGCACTGAAAACTTCAACGGCCATCTTCAATCCCCCCAAGAAGAATCGAAGACAGTGCGGCACCTCCTCGCCAAACGCTTTGGGGCGAGTCACCACAGGAGGTTCAAGCCTTCATAGAGTTTTACTTACCACACTGTTGAGGAAGAAGGGGAACCCCCCAGCCCCCATAGCCCATCTGCCCATGTGGCGTCGCCCCACGCACCTCATCCATGCACGCCAACCCAACAAGAGTGTCACCTAACTTGCCTTCCCGGGTGACGGCACTGCGCTCCAATAACGCTCCTCGCCACATCCGCCCTGCCATCCTCCCTTGCCATACACTCCCGCCCGCCACCACTCACCTGTCTCTCCCACCACTAGCACACGGTTACCGTATGAAGACGTGAGGTTCCGAACGGGCGTGCCTGGTCGCACCAGGCGCAGCGCTCCCGGTAGCGCTGCACCCGCAGGCTAGCTCTCATATTGCTCCAATTTAAACTGATGTTCCAAATGACATCTAGTTATTGAATTCCTTTTTTTTTTTTTTTTTTTTTTTTTTTTTTTTATTGAATTCTTAACTTTCCCTGAGTCCTAACAGTTGATCTCTGCAGTTGACATCAAGAACGCTCCCACAATGTCACTTACCGTTCACCTCTGAGATGAGTTGGCTGCAGCCAACCCATGCTATAACTGTCGCTAACCGCCGAGATAACCCCAGAGCTAGTGACGGGTTGGCAACTTAGCATGGGTTGCCATGATATCCACAGAGATATCGACGGTACAGCAACGCCATCTGGGATGGATGTCGAGGAAATGTGACGACGAGCACGCGCATCATGCACATTCTCGTAATGGTATGAGATTGCCTCAACTACCGATCGCAGCTGCGACGTCAGGAATGACCCTTTCCCATGATATCCACAGAGATATCGACGGTACAGCAACGTCATCTGGGATGGAAGTCGAGGAAACGCGACAACAAGCACATGCATCATGCGCTTTCTCATAACGGTATGAGATTGCCTCAACTGCAGATCACAGCTGCGAAGTCGGGAATGACCCTTTCCCATGACATCCGCTGTGATATCGACGGTACAGCAATGTCATCTGGGATTGATGTAGAGGAAACGCGACGACAAGCACGTGCGTCGTGCGCGTTCTTGTAACGGCATGAGACTGCCTCAACTACAGATCGCAGCTGCGAAGTCCGGAATGACCCTTGATCTGGGAAACCTCTGCACTGGAACACAGCAAGACTTCAACTGGAGCACGTGCATCGTGCGCCTTCTCATAACGGTGTGAGATTGCCTCAACTACAGATCGCAGATGCGAAGTCGGGAATGACCCTTTCCCATGATATCCGCAGAGATATCGACGGTACAGCAACGTCATCTGGGATGGATGTAGAGGAAACGTGACGACAAGCACATGCGTCGTGCGCGTTCTTGTAACGGCATGAGATTTCCTCAACTACAGATCGCAGCTGCGAAGTCGGGAATGACCCTTGATCTGGGAAACCTCTGCAAGTTCCACTGGAACACAGCAAGACTTCAACTGGAACACATCTGACTTTCAGCTCCATCACAGTAGCCATTCTTGGGCAGGAACACAGGAGTTCTGGATCCGTACATCTGGGCCTCAGATTAGAACCTGAGACCTTGGCCAAAAGAGCCATGTCTCTTAACCACTACAGCCAGGACATGGTGTTCAAAAGTGGGACCATACCGGTCCGGATATCCACCCCAAACCTGCAAGGCTGTACCGTCCAAACTCAACACAACACCACACTCAACACCAGACGGACGCGTCGGCAATTCTCGCACACTCAGCTCCAATCGCGCATGTTACCTCCCCACTGGTACATTGTATACCCTGTCACTCAAACGGGACTTATCTCTGCCCACATGTTCCACAGGCGGCTTCAGCAGTAGTTATGGGTCCGTACAACAACCACATCGAGCCTGGAACGCAGCCATTCCATTCCAGCTGGAACACAGCCATTTCACCTGGAACAAAAACCATTCCAACTGGAACACATCCGTTGCAGCTGGAACACAGCAGCTGTGCTGCTTAAACACAGCCACACCAGCTGGAACACATACGTTCCAGCTGCAACACAGGCACACACGCTTCCGTCTTCACCCGGGATATAACGCCCGATCATTATAGCTGTATTTGGGGCATGGCATTTTTCAGTCCATGGACAAGATGCAACGATAACGACCGGGCGTCTATTGGGGTGAAGATGGTAGCTGGAAACACAGCGATTCCAACTGGAGCACAGCCACACTTAAAGCTAAAACACAGCAACATTCCAACTGAAACACATCACAAGGGGGGAAGTGGGCTGGAAGTCGATTCGACTGAGTGATGTATTGAGGATGGTGGATTTCTTACTCATGAACATATTTTTTTTGTGCTATTGAATAGTATTTGACGATTTGATCAATTTTGATGATATTTTTATCCAAAGGAAAGGAATTTCAATGGGCGGGCATACCGGCCCTGTACTCACCTACCTGGTGTTTATGAAAGCTGAGTGTGGCTTTCTGAGATCGCTGGGTAAGGACGGACAATCGGTATGTGGAAAGAGCTTCGTCGATCATCTCCTTCTCTCATCACATGGCACAAATCAGAGAAGGGAGAGAAAGAAAAATGGCACAAATCAGAGAGAAGGACAGAAAGAAAAAGCAGAAAGCAGGTTGGACCAAGATCATGAGCTGTTAGCACAGCGACTTGATTCTTGAAAGAACGGACAACGAAAAAAAAAGAAAAAAAAGAAACAGCATCAGGGAGTGTTCTTGGAAACGAAGCTGATTGTACTCGAAGATCATGTCCTCCCACAAGTTTAAAAATGTAGACTTCAGCCGCTAACCCCCCTCCCCTCCCCTACCTTTCCCCGCTGCATAGCGTCTAGGACGACGGGTCTGGGATTGCTCTTGCTGCTATTCTCCGACTCTCGAACTCTGTTTCATGCTTGCCGGTGACAAGTAACGGGACTGCAACCCCCCAGAATAGATGGGGCACTGCGGTTCCAAAAACAACAAAAACAACAACAACAACAAAAAAAAAAAAAAAAAAAAAAAAAGTAGACTTCATCTGGAATAGGGAAGAATTCAGGTCTATGACAGCAAAGAGCTACAGCGCTTACGGGTTGAAAACTTGAAACTTCATACAAACAAAAGTTTGCCACGATCATACGAACTCTACACAGGATCAGAGCCAAATACTTCAGAAGAGTCTAAATAGTAAATAGTAAATAGTAAATAGTAAATAGTAAATAGTAAATACCCATTGTTGTACTAGTTAGTAATTACTAATTACCTTCCATGGGGAACTCAGTCTTCTGGGATACCCAAGCGTGATCTACGAAAGGGCATTAAGTAAAAAAAATGGCTAAGTGGGTGGGGAGAGAGGGTCTGGACCGTTATTGCCCATCTGTTGGGGCCACAGTACCTAACGGACAAGGAGAAAAAGTGGGTCAACCGGGGCTACGGGCAGTAGGCCGCCCAAGACCAGAAACACGGATCTGCCTGCATCTGCCGAGGCTGACATCTGCTGATGGAAGATCGTGACAGAGACAAAGGGCCTCGCCACACCACTCTCGAAAAGTGCAAAAGACAAAAATTTGGCGGGCGCATCTGGCCATGTTCTAGCGGGAAGTTCATTCTCATTTTGCACGTTTCGAGAGTGGTGTGGTGACGCCCAAATTGGGATCAGATATGCAAGTGCAATGAACAGGTTTCTCGGAAAAGAGACGGGTGGACCAGATATCTGTTGCAAACATGAGTCGGAGTGTTTGAATACAATCATCATGATTCAAAGCACAACACACATATAGGGCCTCCGGCGACACCACTTGAGAAATGTGAAAAAGACAAAAATGTGGCGGGTGCATCTGGCCATGGTCTAGCATGAAGTTCATTCTCATTTT
>BFEA01000166.1:1018554-1036302 GCA_003427395.1 Chara braunii | reverse complement strand
AAAAAAAAAAGCCTACACCAAGACAAACGCGCCAGGGCTAATAGGACGAAACAGATGACATCCGCACTGGGAACGAGGCGGCGAAAGTGATGACCTCAACAGGCATAGGGCGTCGCTGCACTACTCTCCACATGCACAAAAGACAATAAATATGGCGGTGTATCTTTCCGTGTTTTAGCGGAAGATTCGTTCTCATTTTGCACATTCGGAGAGTAGCGCAGCAAGGCCCATCTTTGCTCAAACACGAGAGAGTGTCGCGCCCACGTTTCCTCACTTGGGCCTTATCGGTCTAGACTCTAGATTTCTCAGTTAGCTTTTTTTTTTTTTTTTTTTTTCCTTAGACAAAAAGCTCTCCTCCTCATATGAGGGACAGCTGAACCCACTATGCTATTTTCTTCTCTCAAAGCCTTTTTTTCCAACTCACACCTATCTACCTAGCACACTAACAAACCCATAACAGCGTCTTATCTCTCAAGGACCTGGCATGACCCATATCAGCTTCGTATCTCTCAAGGAAGTGGCATGACTTCATGCATATCTACTTACGTAACCTTGCGGTATTCTAAAGTATGGGTCGACGGGACACTTTCCTCCCCGATCTCTCCCAGCCTACCTATCCCCTCAGGGTTGAGCCAATCCAACCCCTAGCGCGGATGGACAGGGCGAAGTTATTCCCCCACCAAGTCCAGAGGGGGCGAACCAACTATCTCAGGTGGTGACCCTGAAGTGTGCCACAGGGGGTCGGGGGGGTGCAAATGGATGACGTGAGGAATCGAACCCACAACCTCCTGAATACCACTTGCGTGCTCAACCAACTGAGCGGGGCTGCTGGTTTTTTTTTTTTTTTTACGCAGGCAGTAATCGACCCGTCTTGAGCAGGATGCCGTGGTGCGGATGCCGCCTACTTGTGATGTGGTTATTCTGCGAGAATAGAGCTCCAACCACATAAGATTTTGAGTAATACATCCGTTCCAGCTGGAACACAGCCACACTTCAGCTGGAACACATGTGGTCCAACTTGAACACCGCCACACGAGCTGGAACACACTTTTCGTCTGGAACACACGGCCACACTTGCTGGAACACAACTGTTCGAACTGGAGCAGCCACACTTGAGCTAGAATACGGCCACACTTCTGCTGCCATACCAACACACTTCAGCCAAAACACTACTGATATGGCTGTAACACAGTCACACATCAGCTGCAACCTGGCCAATCCTGAGCTGGATGCGGCGAGTTTTCAGCTTGACCAAAGACCGTCTTCAGATCCGGTGTTCCGCTGGAGTACGGCTGGTTTTGAGCTGAAACATAGCTGGTCCAATTTTTTCTATTTCTCCAGCCGGACCAAAGCTGATCTTTATCTGCCACATCTGTAACATATTTGCCATGATTCCGCTGGACTAAATCTGCTGGTCTTGAGCTGGAGTAGATCAGCTGGACCACAGATCAGCTGGACCATAGATGTGCTGGTCCTTTATCTGGAACATAAATGAACATGACTCAGTCTGGTCTTCAGCTAGAACCATTGCTAAACTGGTACACATTCCTTTCGGCACAGAATCGGCAGTGAATACATGGCCAAGTTCCGACGTCGTAAATGCAGACCACCTTCAGCTGGAGCATAAGTCTTCAGCTGCAACTGAATTTGGGTCGGAAGTAACACATCTCATCTTCAGCTGGACCGTATGCCACAGGTGCGAACACATTCAACAGCAGCTTGCCAATATCGAAAGGGCCACAAGCCTCTTTGATCTAAAAGGCGTCGCCCTTCGCTTTCGCATCTGACGATCCCTTCATCGAGCGCGACGAGTGTCAGTCGACCTCTCAAATCTGACGTTTCGTTCGCACTGTGACCGATCCGATTTCAACCTACCCCCACTGTCGGAACGGAACGTCAAGAGGGGTCAATCTACCCCTCAATGGCCTTGATTTGAGCCAATGATGGACCCTCTTTTTCCGATCCCACCGACCTTTTGTCGATCTCGGTTTTTGAACCTTTTCAGATCTGTCCATCATCAGTTTGCCAAACTTTGTTTCTACTCCTTGAGAATGACGTGTTGGTTGGTTCAGCCGTTGGGATCTTTCCTGTTTTGTACATTGGACGGGCAGATTTGACTGTAGTGATCCTCCCGCTCTCCAGCTGAGTGGTACTGGCTTTCCCACAACTGACCAGTTTTGCTTTCGCCAGCCAGCAGGTAAACAACCGTTTCTCTAGCGGACGGGGTACTGGCTAGCTCTTTATCCCGCCCCCTCCCCTCCCCTCCCGCCCTGCCTTTTTTTTCAAAGGTGGTAGCACCTAACATTCTTTGTATTCATCTGATCCAATCAGTACTTGAATTTTGAAGTTTGAACCCACGATCTCTTCCAGATCTGATCGGCTGGCTCCTCGAGATCTGACAAATTGGACGAGTACTGGGCAAGACTTACAGACCTGTCTGGCGAAGCACCAGTCAGCTCCTGGATCTTCTCCGATAGATTAGAAGTCAGCAGGTTCCAACTTTTAGACCAGGCCATACTTTTTCCTGACTTTTAGATCTGACCGTCTCTTTTCCTTCCTTGCGGGGTGTTCTTAACTGACCCTGGCACACTCGGAGGGCTAAGCAGCTGTTGCCGATGCCCTTCCAGAAGGTATCGGCGATGACTGCTGCTGCTGGATTCCCCTTCGTCTTCCCAGATCGTGGAGTCTACGGTCTCCACCATGCTCTCACCTCCAATCAGAGGAGAGCGAGGCATAAGTGCTGAGGGGTCCTGAGCTCCCGGGTTGGGGGCAGTGCTCAAGTCAACACCCCTTCCATCCCAGGGGGCTCCCCCTACCGAAAAATCCCGGTTGCTTGCATTACGCCGATTTCTAATTGTCTGCTGCTCCGTCTGCTCATGTTGGCCGACCTGCTCTCTTACGCGCCGACTCCTGCTGCCCGGATGCATGGCTGATGCCGATCGGGTTTGGTTGCTATTCTCAGAAGCTTGTGGGCTAGCTGCCTCGCCCAAGGAGTTGAACTCGTGAAGTGGACCGTGTCGATGTGGTGTTGCACCAGCTTCGGTGACCGCTGCCGCGAAGATGGCAGCACCACCAGCGATCGCGTCGGCGGCTGGTGCCTCCCGGTCTCTCTCACCTTGTCCATCTTCACCATGCTGGCATGCACTAGTCACTGACGATCTGTTGCTATCAACATCGGATGGGCTTTGCAGACTATGAGGAAGACGCGGGGACTGTAAGCGTCGGGGTGTTCCTTGGTTTACCGGGGTACCCGTTCTGGACCTCGTCAATGGTACCAGGACATCGGGTGTCAATGGCTGGATGTCATGTGAACGAGGTTCTTCAGCGGCACTTGGGGTCTGCGGCAATGAAATTGTGGCTACTGAAATACTTCGGACAAGCTTCCCGGACGCATCTTGGCTTGGTGGATTCTCAATCAGCACCAAACCTGGCGGAAGTCGCCCGCCAAGCTCTGAACACAGAGGAACTGACTGCTGCACACAGTGTACGCAAGCAGACAGGCAATAGAGAGAAAAAGGAAAAGGGGTGGAGTAAACATTTCATGCCAACTTGTAATGTCATATCTGACCACATGGTTAAGGATAACAAGACCACAGTCGGTCCTTGTTCCGTTTTTCTTTCTCTTAAACCACCACACGACATACGAGCCTCCTTTTTCCAGAGGCGGATTTGTGCTGTGCGTAAAAGAAAGCCGAACGGGAGAAAGCACAATCCTTTTCGTTCAGCTGCCGCTCCCAGCCAAGCAGTTGCGGTAGGCGGAGACCCCAAGGGCACAGCGAATTAACCGCTCCATTGGACCGAAATAGCTGGGAGAGATGCCGAGTACTGATGGTTCAACACTCAGCCAATAACTGGGCCACATAATTTAGAAGAGCTCTTGGCATATAACCAATGATCACCCACGGTACCTCTACAAGAACCTGGGATTTAAAAAACAGAAAAAAAAGAAAAAAAAAGAAAAAGAAAACAGAAAAAAAGAAAAAAGGAAAAAAAGGAAACTTGAGCACAGGTGTGGTGATGAGACGGAGGGGAGGGGGGGGGGGGGGGTTGACATTCACTGAGAGACTAGAGATTGGTGGTAGCTTTTTTTTTTCCTTTCACAAATTCAAAGAGCAAACTCAGTTCTTTGTGAGTGTGCGCTGCCCTCTAGCTGTGAGATTAGAAGTTTGTGTGTGTGTTCCCCCCCACGCCCCCAACACAATCATCAAATTTTCAGAAGAAGTTTTTATTTACTCATTGGTAAGTTCAAACTTCAAAGTTGGTATCTTTTTTTTTTTTTTTTTTTTTTATCACGCTGGAAGATGGAGCTCTCAGCGGCGGGCGATGCAGACTGGACAAAGGCATAGATGATGTCAACGGTCAGGAGCACGTAAGTCTCTCACGTGTCTCTCTCGAGAAGTCTGACTTCCGAAATGCCCATATGCACCGCTAGTACCGTGCAGCAGTGCAGTGTCCCTTGCATCATTGGTATATTTACTATGTTACTGGTATCTCAGAGCATAATCACAATAGGACTTTTTAGGATGCATCTGACTGCAATTATGACCAGCTGTAGGTGTATCTGACTGCAATTACATCCAGAGCTGAGTAGGTGGTCCTAGTGTGAGCACGCCCTCATTAGCTAGGATACAGGTGGCATGGCCGTGCATGCCTGGCTGGGCACCCGTGCAGGTCGCCTGGCCGTACACCCACCCGGAGTACCCTGGGCATATAGAAACTCCTGGATTCCCCCCCCCCCCCCCCCCCCTCCGGTTGATGAGGCTTTTCTGTGCCCACCAAAAGCAGCTCGAATCCGGGCTCTTCTTTGTTTCTCAGCGTCGTCCATTGAGGAGTAGAAGGGAGGTATAAATGAGGCTTAAAGGGCCCGGAGTTCCCTACACACTTGTATTTGAATATGAAGGCCAGGGGGGGGCGCCACGGCTGGATGGTTAGCGCATTGCTGCGCCGTTCCGAACCGGAGCCTGGCTGGGGGCCCACCTTAGGGCACCTATGCCACTGCTTCGCCGCCACCTCCGCCATCGCCGACGGAGAGCGGGACTCCCTTCACACGCGTCCTTCACGCATTTCCGAAGAATCGGACAGGATTTCGCCCCGTCACACAAGGATAGGTGAAGGCATATGCAAGAAGAGGTACAGCTTCTCATCAACTGTCAGAAGGCGTACACCTCAGCAACGTGAAGTCAAGGTGATGTCAGCCGGACTAAGCACGGCTTCGTCAACATATGGCCCGGTGAATGATAGAAATCGTGCCATTCGGCAATCTGGAGCGCAAACCACTGTGCTGTCGGGCCATCTTGACGACCGGTGGAGATTGGAGGAAACATTGAGGTTATGAGTAGAGGATCTGGATATCGGGGAGGGAAGGCAGGAGCTGTGGCGTGGATGCGATCAAGGAAAGGTGGTTGAAAGAAAGGACGGTCATCGTGGTGTTCCAGGATGAATCTCGGAGTCTAACGAGAGGGGTTAAAGAGGACCTGATAAGAGCCTACGAGGATGGGTGGATGGCGAGGAGACTCTTTATTCCGGAAGTGCGAAGAGGCAGGGCCACCTTTGAAGGAGCGAATGTAATTTCGTATGTAGCCAAGGTGCCGGAAGTAGCAGCTTGGATAGTGCAGAAAGCCTCGACGAGTTGGAATCTCAGAGGGGTGGACTATCCAGTGGTCTTCAAATCATGGATGACTAAGTCAGACCTGAAGGAGCTCAGGTTAAAAGACGTCGAGACCAATTTTTGGATAGTGGCCCTTAGGGTTCCTCTGGAAGCCTTCTACTACTTGGCATTGGCGGTTGAAGGTTATTGGGGGAGTAAAACACATGCACCCACCGGAAGTGGATCGCTCGCGGCCGAAGTCGATGGATGTAAAGTTTGACATGGATCCGCAAGCTAGATTCCGTGTGGAAAACACCTTGGTTGTGGAGGCTTGGAAAGGAGAGATCTGGAAGGTGGAGGTAGCCACCCCGTACACAGAGTGGTGTCGACGTTGCCGATGGTATTTTCAAGATGCCCTAGGTCAACACAGGGGGAACGTTTGACGAGGCAGTGGACGAACTCGCGGCTCCCACGACAGAACAGGCCAGCCCCAAGCCAAGAGGCGCCAGCGGTGCAAAGTAACCCGGCCCAGGGACAGGATGGAGGTCCGGTACCCCCGGCTGCAGAGTTCACAAGGACCGAAAGGACACACCAAGTGCCAGGATCAGTACCTGCAGGATCACAAGGTAGACAGGAGCACTCAAGCCGTCAGGAAGGCAGACCGCAAACGGCTCAGATGGGAAGACTCCCCCCCATGCAGGGTGGTTACGATCCCCGGATGGGAGGTCTCAAGGCCAGGGAGCAAGCTCTGTTACACATAAATCGCCAGGTGTCAATCTCGGGTGCGCAGACACCTGGCTACCGACCTCCCCACCCGGGTTGTGTACAGCCCTATCTTGCGAACCACCTGAACCCGCACCATCTGCAATTGCATCCACCTCTTCCCTTGCCTCCGTGGTCACAACCTGCACACTGGATGGGTCATCAGAACCCCGACCCCCAGACTTATCAGACACAGTTACCCATGTCCCAAAGACCCCATCAGAACGTTCAACAGACTGCTTGCCACTCTCCTTCTTGCACGTGTCCCCCTGGAGTCTCGGACCCGGGCCATACCTTTCATTCGCATGATTACGATCTGTGTCTCCATCCTCACCCGATCACGCTTGTCATTGTTGATCTCGGAATCAACCTGAAGGGGAAAGTATCCCCATACAAGTTCTTGGTAAGTGCAACAATCTCCACTGGTAAAGGTGTCCTACCCATCTCTTCAGATGGAAGATATGGACGACCCTCAGCGTTTATCATTCCTAGAAAGAAGACGCCAGCCTCCGTAACCGTGCACACTACCGGTACCATTCTCCTCTCCACTCTTCCTCTGTCCTGGTGTCTGATTGCCGAGGACTTGGCCCCATGGTTCTCCCTGTACTCTAGCTTGCTCTGCGTGTCCGATGGTGGAGCGTGCCTTCTGTGTGATGCCCCTGAACTGCCCGTGGAAGATTCTGAGTGTTCCGGCTCCGGCTCCCTCTGCCCTGACCCTAGGAGTTCATCCCCCATCACCTCACTCCCTACCAACCCGTGACTCTGACGATACTGAGAGGGCAGAACCCTCCCCGCCCTGCGCACCCCCAGCTGGCAACCAACTCCTCTCTCTTCTCCCTCCAAGCGTCCCTACTCCTCCAGACCAGAGCCTCCTGATTGTCTCCCCTGGCCCCGTGCTGCCTTGTCCCTGCGATCTATGGTTCCGGGTAGCATCTCCGTAATCTTCTTGCCAATAGGAATGGCTGGAGACAATCGCAATCGCCCCAGGGGTGACAGCCCTGGTTCTCCTGCATGTGAATGAGAAGTTGGCGGATTCAGAGAATTTACATTCTCCATTCGTACGGGATTCCCTGACGATGCCATGGAGGTCGTATGTGAGATCAGTAGAGTCAGGTGAGTCGTCGAGGGACAGCCCGATGGCTCGCACCCCCTCGGAGGGTAATGCCCATTGGGGGGATGAGTCTGTTCTCCCTGCAAACCGTATCCAAGGTCAAGTAGAGGGTAAT
This sequence comes from Chara braunii, assembly GCA_003427395.1. Classification (NCBI taxonomy): domain Eukaryota; kingdom Viridiplantae; phylum Streptophyta; class Charophyceae; order Charales; family Characeae; genus Chara; species Chara braunii. Next base: position 1,028,727 of record BFEA01000166.1, on the reverse strand, counting down.
TCCCCTTACAGTTAGAATCAAACTAGCTACTTGGAATGTCAGAGGGATGGGAAATCTGATGGATAGACGGAAGAGGAGGAGGATCAAGTCATGGTTATTCGAGGAGAAAGCTCAATTGATTGATGCAGAAGTGGACCTGTGGGGTAGGTGGGCTTGGATCTTCTTCAAGTGGGACATGAAGATTGGCTGTTGATGACGGTTTACGCCCCTTCAGACCTGCGTCCAAGGGTGGAATTTTTGCAGAACCTAGCTGGTAAGATACCAATAGCAAGTCACACGATCATTGCAGGTGACTGAAATGTCTCCCTGGATGAGGCGATGGTACAAGGTTCACGTACAGCGGGTAGAACGAATGCACAAGCTCTCCTTGAGGTGATGCAAACCTCTGACCTGACCGATCCAATCCGGACTCCTCGGGTTTTACTTGGTATTCGAACCCCAGGAGGGATAGGAGAGAGGGGACAAGGCGCCGACTTGACTACTTCTTCGTGTCAAAATCGATTCACCAACAGGTCACAGCGGTTAAAAAGCAGTCTCACCCGCTCTCGGACCATAAGCCGGTGATAGCTGACTTGATAGCAGACGTTCCGGGAGAAAGGGGCAGAGGATTTTTCAAGTTAAACTCGTTAAACTTGGAGGATCCGGGCCTGAAGGGTTGGGTACATGATCACATGGAGGCCTGGAGGTTGACAAAAGATACCATTCGTCCGCAGCGGATTGGCTAGAAGGAGGAATAGCAACCATATCGGGCATGATGAGTGTGTGCTCCCGCATCCTTGCCAGAGATAGAAATAAGGAGGAAGAGCAGTGTAGGAAGCTGGTGGAGGAAACAGAAAGGAGGATGGAGCAACATCCAATTTCAGAACAGACTTGGGCAGTGGAGATATAAAAAAGGGTGGTGGAATCGGAAAGAATGCAGTCGGACAAGAATGGGTGATGGGAGGAGACGCTGAGAATTAAGGGCATTATAGTTCATGACAGGCTTACAAAGGAAACTTTCCGACGTCTGCTGCCCAGTGCGGCTCACCACCAGGTCGTCGAACTCAATCACCCCTTTGATTCAGGGGTAGCACCTGCGTCGGACCCCTAGAAGGTTATTGGACACGCCGCACACTGATCTCTCGCAGGCAAGTGACATGTGGCAGCAGACAGAGGTGGCTCTGACACCAAAGGCCGGGGCACGGCCTGTGCGAAACCTGAAACGGGAAACGGCAACCACAAAAAAAAGGCCAGCAAGAACGCTTGTTTTAACGAGGTAAGGGACAGCAAGGCAGCGGCCGACTGGCGTAGCGGCGGTGCCGGAGCGCTCAGTGCGCGTCACCTTGGTCTACGTTAGGGTTAATCCCTAAAGCAGCCGAGCTTCTACACCATTTTCCGCTGCTTTAGGGTTTAACCCCAGGCATGAGGAGAGAACCCCAGCCATGGTCTACGTTAGGGTTAAACCCTAAAGCAGCTTCTACACCATGGCGAGGCCCACGCTTCACCCTCGGCCTACTGTACAGTCCACTGAGAATCTGCAGGTTTAGGGTTTGTGAGGAATTCCCAACCTCTCTTTTCCCCAGGCATGAGGAGAGAACCCTCGGCCTACTGTACAGTCCACGGAGAATCTGCAGGTTTAGGGTNAGTCCACGGAGAATCTGCAGGTTTAGGGTCTACGTTAGGGTTAAACTCCAGTACTTTCCCGTTTGTTTGTGAGGAATTCCCAACCTCTCTTTTCCATGTGAAATGAAATGATGCACTTTTATTAAGAAGAAAAAAAAAAAAGGCCAGCAATACGTTGGGCTGGCATGCACCCAACAACGGTTTTCCAAGCATTGGCAGCGGCGTCATGCATGGCACGGAAGACCCGAGATTTTCTTTAAGAGTATTGGGGAAAAAGAAGGTAAACAGCACCACTTCATCTTCATGATTGATTTATTAAATTGATTTAATAATTTTAATTTGTATTTAAAGTCTAAATTATTTAATGCACTTACCACAGGCATAGGGTGGACCGCATCTCTGTGAGCAGTGGGCCGAAGGAATCGTCCTTGTAGTCCAGCAGACAGAAGACTGGCAGATGGACTCCCATTGATAAGAAATGAATTATAAATGTTTGGGGAGCGTAAGCGGAAAATGAATCTGCATTCAAAAAAAGAGACAAAAAGGAAAAAAAGAAAAGTAAAAAAAAAAGAGACAGGAGGCACATACAACAGGTACCATTAGATGAAGAGCAAACCTCAAAAAAAAAAAAAAAAGGGGGGGGGCAAAGGCAGAGACGAACAGCATGAGATAAAAAGCAGGACGAAATTGACTAAGCATCTACCCACACTAGAAACTTTCCTAAATGTATCTGACCGCAATTTTGGCTAGACCTGTATGAACCTGACAGCAATCACGGCCACAACTTAGAAGAAAAAGTCCTAGTGTGAGCCTGTCCTAAGGCAGAGGATATTAACAAAGGCCATACCAACACTACCAGGACTTTCCTAAATGTATCTGACCACAAATTTGGCTAGAAGTGGATGAATCTGACGGCAATCACGTCCACAGCTTAGAAGAAAAAAGTCCCGAGTGTGAGTATGTCCGTAGACAGTAAACAACTGCATCTGTCTGCACGTGATATAAAGGGCCTCGCTCCACTGCACAACACTCTACATGCATCTGGTCGCTTTCTGTGCGTACATTCAAAACATTGGACTTGTCCGAATGCACTTGGTCAGGGAAGCGTCCAAATTCATGTAGAGTGTTGTGTAGTGGAGCGAGGCCCAAACTGAAGGGTACACACTACTACACAAATAAAAAAAAAAAAAAAAAAGAACAACACATATAACTGCTTTCGGAAGTTGCTGCCGCATGCGTGCTGCGACGTGCTGGGATGAATGGGCCTAGGGCACTGGCATAAATTCATTCAAGCAAAAAAATAATAATAATAGAGAAAATCATTCGTTCAAGCGGAAATGTCGCGGCACTGCTGCAATGGTTGCCTGCATGCGCTTCTCCACTTCTGGAAATACTGGTGGTTTAATAAATGCAGGTCATGAGCAACCAGCCCATGAGGTTGCGTCGTACTACCTTTTTTCTTTCCCAAAAGAATAACTTATTATACGGGACCCAGTCCCCAAGGCCAAGCACAGCCAGGTGATCCTACCCTGCCGAGGACTCAGAGCCCCGTCAGAGGCCCGTCCGTGCAGAACCGTAACTTCCTGCCGTTTTCACCCGAATAGAACGCCCAGTCATTATAGCTGTACTTACACAACTTTCAGCCCAGATACGGCGGGTGTTCTATTCGGGTGAAGACGGTAGGCTGGATGGTACTACATACATGCTGTTAATAATTCCATGATAACCAGGTGACGAGTTGAAGTCCTGGTGGAATCAGAGGAATCCAATCATGTTAGAGTTTTTTTTTTTTTTTTTTTTTTTTTTTGAGGTTAGTCCCTTCAACAAAGAAAAGAAAAAGAGTATGTGCCATAGACATTCGAACGAAGTTGTTTTGTGTCAAAAAGGCGTGCATACCGCAGCGCTAACGCGTTTCCCTGGGCGGTGTTTGGGCGCTGGGGGCTCGCGTTCGCGGTTGACGAAATCTGTTGCCAAAACCTGGCGTGAGTGTGGCCATGGCGGTGCGTGGAGAGGTGCGCGGGCACATGTGGGGCATGCCAAAGGAATCTGAAAAGTTCTTGGCCAAACACTTGTTTCGGTTGAATATGCGTCAGGAATCCCTGCCAAGCTGAGGATGGAGAGAGAGGAGATGTGGGGACAGCTGGAGGGTGGGATCTGGACGCCGCCACCATACCTTATGAAACCGATCGGGGGCTTGCCCTCCGGTCTTCGATACGGAGATGCCGTAGGGATAACGCGTCCGTGCTGAGTTGGGGGCGGCCTGCGGCGATTTGGTGTATCTGCCCAGCGGGCGGTGACAGCTGAGGAGTTTACACAGAGTTATTCTGCTTTCGGGTGGGCTGGAGCAGCCTGGAGCAGCCTTTGTAGCCTCGTTTGTTGAAGCTGGTGAAGCGGAGGAGCGGTGCTGTTTGCACGTTGGCTATTTTGATAGATGAGCACCGCTCGATTCGTCGTTTTAGATGAATGGCTCAGTCACTGTGTTGTTGTTGATATTAGATAGGTTTTGGGTGATGCTGGACCAGGTTTCCAGCAGGTGAAGATCCCGACCAATAGACGGAGCAACCAGGGATAGCTACTAGAGGAGGCTGCTCTTACCACCCCCTCTAGTAGTGGAAAAAGGATCCTCTTGGGATTCCATGGTGGTACAGCTTTGTCAGTTTGTTTGGAGCTTTATAGCGGTATATGAAATATGGAGCGGTCCTGTTTGCACGTTGGTTATTTTTATAGATGGGCACCGCTTGATTCTTCGCTTTAGACGAATGGTTCTGCGTTGTTGTTGACATTAGATAGGTTTTGGTGTGTCGTGTTTGTAGGATCCTCTTGGGATTCCATGGTGGTAGAGCCTTGTTAGTTTGTTGGGGGCTTTAAGAGCGTTGTTAGTTTGTTGGGAGTTTTTTAGCAGTACAAGAAATATAACGCTGTTTAGCAGTATAAGAAATATAACGCTGTTTAGGGTTTGTTTAATTTTGTTTTAGACAAGAATGGTTAAATGGAGGGAAGATAGTTCCGGGATTATGATAATTAGGGTTTGTTTTCCTTTTGAAAAACCGGGAAATTGCAGGAATATTGAAATTCGCAGTGGGGAGTGGTCCAGTTTTAGGGTTTGACCGATGATGTCTCACCCTTAAATGGGACCACTGAAATGATGTAAGGGACGCTGGGCCCGTTTCCCGGCTATATAATAAAAAAATCGTTTTGTTAAAAAAGAAAAAAAGAAAAAGAAAGAAGTGAGGCGGGCCGCATTCCACAGGCCCTGACACTTTCTCAGGGAGGGCACACACACACACACACTACTGGTCATGATGCTGTTGTATCTGCCCTTTATCCTGTCCTTAGGCTAGTTGCACTTTTTTCCTTTTTTGCTCGTTCGCGGACCTGAATGCGCCGTGCCTTCACTGAGGGCACACTCACACAATTTCTCAACTTATGGAATCTACTTGCTATCACGTCCCCATAGTTGTTCCCTTGGTTTTATTTTTTGTTCATGGATTTTATTTTATTTTTTCGAAAAAGCAACTCGTGCGGCAGGCCTAAGGGCCCTGTTACAGAAGTGCCCGCCCTAAGTGAAGGCGGGCCTAACAAATCGCGAGAGGCCCTCTGCTGTCAATTTCGTATTTGGGGTCCAGGCAGTTATGACGCGCCAGTTGGTTGAGGAAAACACAGGCCGAGCAGCAAAGACATTTCTACGGCCTTCCAAGCCTTTCCTAAAATGCAGGCCCTGGGCAAGAATCGCAGCCTCATACACAGACAGTTGGGAGGCTCAACCGAACGAGGCCCAGCAGCTGTAACAGAGGCACAGCCTCGTGGGGCCTACCGGAAGTTTCTGGGCAGAGGCCCAGGCCAGCCAGGCCGCCAGGGCAGGCAGGCTCTTTCCATATAGGAAAGAGCTCGCTGCCTGGGCTCTCATTCAGGCACTTGCTGGCTGGTGGCAGCGCTGCTGGAGCTATCGCTCGCGTGCGGGCTGCTAGCGCTGGAGCAAGGTGCTGCGCACATGCGGTCGTGTGGTGAAGCAGGGCGCTGCTGAAGGCAGCACCACAGCCCAGCCTCCATAGCTGGCTGAGGGCTTGGAGATACAGTGAGGCGCAGGGGTGATCTTCGGGTGTACAGAGGGAAGACGTGGGTGTAAGTCGAGGGAGAGAGAGAAGGATGATGATGATGATGATGATGATGTGAGGGCACATACCTGGTATTGGCGATGGTCTGCATTGGGCGACATCTTCAAGTACTTCGTGGGCTGCTGACGTCAACAGTTGCATTGTCAATTAGTAGGAAGATTGTAGCTGTGTAGGAAGTAGGCTGGGCACCGAGCGCCAAGTAGGGAGAAGGTCCTGGAGTCTGTGTTGGTGGTGGCGAGAGCAAGCTTTCATCGACATTGGTTGTCAGTGTTACGATTCTCCATTGGTGTCATATTGATGCAATGCTGCTTTCTGGACACTGTGATACTTTCTGGCTTTCAATGTGATTGTGCATTCTGGATATTGCCATCTCGCTACTGCTCATTTTCCTTGCACTCGTTTATGGATTTCGTCGAGCATCTTTTCGTTTTTGAATGCATCACTGACCTCTTTTTTATTGCTTTTTCGCAAGAATACCAAAACAAAAATTGAAACGGGACCTAGGCTCGGCAAAACTCGGTGGGCAGTGAACTTCAGGGTCGGCAAAAACAGGCTCGGAGGTAGTGGTGGTGTAAACAAAGTAGTACAAGTAAAGAAGTGTACTGCAATGACCTGCAAAATCACAGCCTGAGAACTCGCTGTTTCTGACTTGCTGAGATTGCGTGTGTGCGTGCTTGCTGAGTTTCAGTGTGTTTGTCTGGGTGAATGACTGCGTGGGTGTGTGTGTGAGACCTGCCAGGGTACTTGTGTGCTTGGAAGGCCCTCGGACCTGCTACTTTGCTGTGGCCGTGGCTTTGCGGGTTGCAGCGGGGTGTAGCAGTAGGCTAGGCCCGTGTCGATGGAAAACAGTAAAGTAGCACATAGGCTACACCTGCGTAGGTTGGAAAACACTTGAGTAGCGGGTAGGTAGGCAGAAAAAGACAAAAAGTCAGTACCTGTACAGGCCGAGCGAATTTTAGAGTCCGGTATGCTTAGGCGGGTACCGGTCCAGTAGTCTGAGTCTAGGGCCTGTAGCGAAGGATATCAGACCTGCAATGATGTTTCCCTCCGAAAGGAAAGGAGGAAGGTACCAGTAGCTTGGGAGGCCAAGCGGCCTGGAAAGGCACCATGATAGATCTTCCGGAGGAGCAAAGTGCTCCTCCACATTTTGTGGTGGGGCAACTTTGGCGTCACACTGCTGGAGCGAGCGCTTGGCCAGTCCAGTGCTGGGGAGGAAGATGGTAGCCTGGCCCCTCCAATCAGCTAGAGGGGGGAGCGGACCAGGAAAGCAGGCTCCGGGATGTAGGGAGGAGGAGGAGGAGGAGGAGGAGGAGGAGGAGAAAAAAGGTGAGCAGGAGGAGAGTGACGGGGGTGCTTACCTGGCTATGGTGGATGACATTTTCATCTTCTCGGTTGGCACTGCACCTGGAAGCCCCCACAGGGAGCAGACTTCATTGAGTAAGACTTCGGGGCGGATATGGGCATAGCGGCCATAGTAGACAGGACACATCAGCTTTGCGCTGTCCTTCGAACATCGGAGCAGGGCTCCGCTAATCCGCCATAGCCATCTACTAGGAGGACGTAGTAGAAGGTGTAGGTCATGGCTATGGTGGACCTCATGTGTTGCTGGGAGTAAGGAGGAGACTCAGACATCGGTTGTGGTTCTGTTTTGCATTGTTATTATTATTATTTATTGAAAAGAAGAGGTTGGGATCTCCCATCCTTATGTCCTCTTCTTTCTTTATCTATCTCTCTTTCCAAGTGCTTTCATTTCAGTGTAATGACCTGACCAAACACGGACTGAGACACACAGATGATTTCTGAGTAATGAATGCCTTGCTGAATTTCCCGCTTGTTACTGAGTTCTCTAAGTCTGTGTGTGTGCACGCTTGCTGGTCTGCATGTCTGTCTGAGTGCTTGTCGGCTTGAGTGAGTGTGTGACCCGCAAGGGCACTTGTTCGTTCAATCGGCCTGAAGGGCCGGTACTTACCTGTGGCCGTGACACTGAGGATTGCAGCGGGGGAAAACACTCAAGTGGCGGGGAAAGAGGCCTGCGACACTTGAAGCAGCGGAAAACACTCAAGTAGCAGGTAGGCTGGTACCACACCAGGTAGAGATAGATGTGCCGGGTACTCGAGGCCGAGCTGAAGAGGACAAAAGTTGGCATTTTTAGAGGCCCAGTAGTTGTAGGCTAGGTCTAGGCGGGTACCAGTCCGATCAGTCCGAGTCTAGAGCCTGTACGGGCAATATCAGAGTCCGCAATGATGTTTCCCTCCGAAAGGGAGGAGGCACCGGTTGCTTGGAGGCCGCGCGGCCTAGGAAGTCATCGCCCAGGGGGCAAGCAGGCCGCTATATCTCCAGGAGGAACCAGGTTCCCCTCCTCATTGTCGGTGTGAAAGTTTGGCGAGACACTGGTTGGAGCGCAGGCTGGAGCAGCGCTAGCACTCAGCGCAGCGCTGCTGGGGAAGGAGAAAGGACACGGAGGAGGAAGAAGACCAGGACTACGAAGAGGAGCGCCAGAGGTACTTACCTGGCTATGGTGGTTGCCGTCTTCATCACCTTGGTGGGTGCTGCAGCACGAAGGCCCAGTTGGGGCAGAGCTACACCAAGAAGCTTCGAGGCAGAGTCAGGCATGGCGGCCTGAGCTAGAGCAGCCATAGCTGCTTTGTGTTGTCCTTTGGACAGCAGGGCGATGCCCTGGTAGTCCGCCATAGCCTCGGCCCATGAGGAAGAGAGAGAGAGCGGCGGCCATGGCTATGGTGGACCTCAAGTGATACCTGCAGTAGAAGAGGGACTCAGACATTGATTCTGGATCAGCCATTGTGTACTTCGAAATTGGCCAGCATCATAACATCAGTTGCAATTGAGCGACTTGTCTTTCTTTGTGTTGTCGCACTCCAAAATAGCCAGGGTCACAACAATTGGTAGCAGAGTGCTGGCGAGAGAAAGCCTTGGTGGCCTCACCCTAATCCGAGATAGTTGGGGCTACTTAATCTCGGATTACGGCAGGTTAGTAAGGAAAGTGGGGTGGCAAGGTAAGTGAAGATGCCCCCACCTAGCCCGGGTCTTGTAGGGTCGACACATGACCCGGCTAGGTTGCTGGAGTATATAAATGGGGTGGCGAGACACTAGGGATGACCCACTGGAGTGATTTGGGAAAGGAGAGAGTGAGAGGCACTCACACCTAGAATCTAAGCTTGAGGAAGACATGGAGCAACTTTTGGGCTTCTCTCCAAGAGGCAAGCTTGGGGGAAGATGTTGAGCGGCTTTTGGGCTTCTCTCAGAGAGGCGAGCTTGGGGGAAGTAGCCATGGGTGCACCAAAGGACTGCAAGTTGCTGATTGGTCTTCAACATCGACGTGGGATGCTGCGTTGTACATTAGTGTAGAGAAGGCCCTCCTAGGTTACTAGGACACTAGTGCAGAGGTTGCCAGTTGCGTCAGGAGGACATATTGGTGAGGGGTGTGAGTTACACTACATCGCAGAGTCCAGGCCACACAGGTAAGTGCCGTGTAACTGAGGGATGTCCATGGTGGTGTGCATGGTGTTGCATGCCTGATGGGGTATACTGGATCTATGATCTTGGCTGTTGTGTGCATGAGTATGCGGACTGCTCTCTCACTTGATGGATGAATGGATGGAAGCAGCTTCATTAGCCTTGCACATCTTTGTAGAGTGCTTTTGTTCTTCCCTTCAGAATGGTAGCTGAGTAGGGACCATCTGCAGTTTGTCTTTTTCTTTCACTACCGAAGGGATAGATTTCGGACTAAAGTGGGACTCTTCTTAGTGGGACTCTTCTTGGCTGGATGGGGTCACCGGCCTACCTGGGACCTTTCGGTACCAAGTGGGACGTGGTCCAACGAGTAGAGCCCCCTTGCTGCCAAGCCACTGCAAGTATTTCTGTGTCTTGCTGGAAGGAGGGGGCACACTAAGGATGGGACGCTCACTTTCCCGGGGATCTTGACTGCATGTTTCTGCAAATTCTGACGCACAGTCCGTAGCTTGGCTCGCGACCGTCTATTCCACTTGAATCTCCATTACTTCCGTTAGTTGTCCCTTGTATCTGATTCATTGACCTTTTCACCGAGACGCATTAGATTAGGTACGAAGGGATCTCGTGCTTGATCTAACTACTGGGTCGTTAAATCAGACCTCTCTTCTTGAATTATTTCTTATTTATGCTGTTTATTTGTCGTTCTCCAGTCAGCACTCTACCACTCTGCATTGAATAAATACCAGGCCATGCATTGCACAGGCAGCATAGAAATCAAACGAATGCATATGCCTCCCCATTTAAGGGAAAGTAGTAGAGATACACTTACCCAACGCAGAAGCACATTGTAAATTCAATGATCTCTGCAGCAAAAATGCGAATCCACGGATACTGCCCATCTAGGAGAGGAGATCCCATTTCCAGCTGATCAAATTGAATACGTACACACACACACACACACACACACACACACACACACACACAC
>BFEA01000166.1:999093-1009930 GCA_003427395.1 Chara braunii | reverse complement strand
TGTGTAGACGAGTGAGTGAGAGAGAGAGCCATACTGCTGAGAGACTTGGCGGCCATACCTGGCAAAGTGCACATATGTGAGACTTGTTGTATAAGACTAGAATTTTCCAGCAATTTCCAAAGTGTTTTCATAACCGCATCAGTGTGCTTCTCCTGTGTATGAAGCCTCGTGTGATGAAGCATTGACTTGTGTTGTTGTGACAGCAGTCTGCAAACCGTGGGATCTTTGCAATGATGGAAAATCATAAAATATGACCAAAAAAGGCGAAAAACAACAAAAATCATAAAAAATGGGACAAGGACCAGCAGGGAAAATCTCGCACTCTTACTGCGAAAGATTCTAAGTGGGGAACCTGGATGGAACATGGCATTTGGCAGAGAAATTGAGTGAGATCTTGTCCTTAATCCTGGAAGGCTGGACCAGAATACTTCAGGGACCACGACGTTGGGATTTTGGGGAGTGGGCCTCCTGGTCCAACAGGGACAATCCAACAGAAGCATTTAGAACCGGGGGGCAAGCGGGACCGGGAGGGGAATGGCTGAGCGCGCAGATGTACACAATTCAACTCCCAGGGGCCTATACAAGCCAATTGGACAAGGATACGTGCACCCCGATCACCATAAAAAAGGACCAGCTGAGGAAAGTGAGGGGGATAGAGATGGAGTTCACGATATTTGCTCCAGCAACGGACATTCAGAATCTGGAGATCGACCCAGTGGAGTGGGCCTGGAATCTCAGGGGGGGCGTCCTAGGCAAAACAAGAAGGACTAGCATACTCCACTACACAACCAGGCTGGGCTACAGACTCAGGAAGCGCTCAGCTCCATTAGCCGAACCCTTGGCACTTAGGTGGGAGAAGAGAAAGCATATACCGAAAGAAAAAGTGGCAAAATTACCATGGTCATCCCTACATCAGATCCGCCTAAGTAGGGTAAGGAGTTTGCAGTGGCTGATCTTTCACGTGGCAGTCCCGGTCAACTCGTGCCTTTTTGAGCGCCGCAGTCAACATCATCGTGACCCCACCTGTCAACAGTGCACACAATGTACAGAAGGAGCACTGGAGACTCTGCGTCACTTTCTCCTTTTCTGCCCAGAATCAGGGTACCCATGGGACGAAGCCAGGACGCTATGGGGCAAAATAACAGACTCCTCTTTCCCTGAGCGTGAGGAGACACTACTGATAGGAAGTGACCTTCCAGCAGCTTGGCATCAGTACCAAAAGTGCACATTCCAGCTTATAAGGCAATATGTACTGTGGACAATATGGAAGCGCAGATGCCAGCAGGCCATCGGAAACAAGCAAATGCACAGGCGGGAAGCGAAGGAGACGCTCTACAACCTGGTGGAAACGGACATACGGGCTCAATGGAAGGGAATCAGTAAGCAGGCCCAGCAAAACCCACTGCAAGCCAAGGATCTAATGGAGAATTTTCAGAAAAGGGTCTTGGCTCAAGGAAGGATACCATCAGTGGAGGGCTCGACATTGAGCTTCCAATGTTTTGATAGGTAGACAAGTTTAAGAAGACTCAGCTAGGGTTTAGGGTTTAAGTAGAAGTATTTAAAAGTACGGGTAGGATAGCAACAGTAGAAGGCCTGAAGTTGAGCTTCCATTGCTCTGAAAGGTACATAAGTTAAGCTAGGGTTTAGGGTATAAGAATTTAGAAATTTATTTTCTTCTTGCATCGGGTCCCTCGCGGGTGTCTCGTCAAAAAGGCATAACACTGGGTAAGGCTCCCAGGTCCGTTCTTTATGTGGGGTGGCTGGCCCCTTTTGGTTTTAATAAGACAGTTTGTTTTGGGGAAAAAAAGAAGAAGAAGAAAAAAAAAGAACTCAATAAGAGGCCTGAGCAAAGTGGAAGGCCATAATTTGAGACACGAATGAAAAATGGCAAAGAGTCTAGCTTTCCAGGCCACGCGCCCAGGCCACCCAACCACGCCCAGAATGCCACACGCATCGCCTGGCTGGGAAACCCTCCCGCACGGGCTTCCAGGCTGTCCTCGAAAAAAAAGTTTGCACCGCCAAGGGGGGCCTGGAAGGTCAACGAATCTTTTGGTGGCACACAATTCTTTTGGGGGGGTGGTAGGCCCAACTTTTTTGCTGTTTTCGGGTCTGGGTTACTGATCGACCCAGATCGACAGCCCAGGTAAGAACCTGGATTCAAAATCGAAACTGGGTTGAAGTCTATGCTGCTTTGGTCTATCACGAGTGTCCACCCATGCTGGTTTTGCCGTTGCTCCCCGCTGCTTGTCGTCGTCATCTCGTTGTCATCACCACACTCCCCCTCCATGACCGCCGAGCCATGCATGGTGATGGCAGCAGCTCCAGCAGCAGCCTGCCGCGGTGGTTGTCGAGGCGGGGGTGTGGTGCCATCCTCACGAAGGTGAGGATCTTCTTCTTCTTCTTCTTCTTCTTCTTCTTCTTCTTCTTCGTCGTCGTCGTCGTCGTCGTCTTCGTCTTCGTCTTCTTGCACGACTAGCGTGCCACACCCATTGCTGACCTCTTCCCCCCATCGCCGTTCGCCTCTCTGCTCCGCGTCCTCCCATCGCCACCCTCCAACCCTATCACCCATTGCAATCCTTCCTCCAATTGCCTCCCCTGTCCCGTCGCCTCCCTCCTACCCCCATCGCCCATCCCCTCCCTCATCCCCCATCGCACACCACCTGCCTCCTCCCCCATCGCACACCGCCTGCCTCCTCCCCCATCCCCTCCCTTCTACTATTGCCTCCCTCCTCCCAATTGCCCATCGCCTGCAACATCCTACCATCACCTCCCTCCTCCCCCATCATCATCGCCTCCATAACCTGCCTATTGCCTCCCTCCTCCCTAATTGCCCATCGCCTCCAACATCCCACCATCACCTCCCTCCTCCCCAATTGCCCATCGCCTCCAACATCCCACCATCACCTCCCTCCTCCCCCATCACCATCGCCTCCATAACCCCCCTCCCCTCCCCCCCCACACACACAGAACCTGACTTAGAGAAAAAGGAAAGACATCTGATTTCAATAATGCTGCTAAAGCGCAGGGAGGGTCCACAGTTGGGAGGGTCCACAGTTGGGGGGAAAAAGAAAAGAAAATTCCGGGTTGAGTTTTACCGCGCCTGGGGGTATGTTACATGCCCAGTTGGGCGATGTACATAAACAACCGAGGATCCGCAATGTGATGAAAAGGACTGAATGGACAATGCAGTGTAAGTGAAACCTCAACAAGCAGTGTACATCCTGATACATACAAAAATGGTGCTTTATAGCGCAGGGGAAGACTTAGATACAAGTCCTGACCTGACCGGGACTGACCTCTATCACGTACTGCAAGACAGCGCAGCAGAATGCTAGAATACCAATGAGTAGCCCAATCAATGTCGCAACGCAGACCAAACATACATCATCCTCATCACAAGGTGTGAAGGGGCCTGGCGCTACACACAGGAAGAATGCGCCAGGTCCAGATCCTGTCTCTTATACACATCTAGATGTGTATAAGAGACAGGAGGGGAACAGACGAAGAAGAGGGGGAGAGATGGGAATGTCGTCAACACCAAGTCTTTGTTACAAGCCCCAAATAATCCCTCGTCAAAATGTCTGAAGCCCCATGTCGAGTCTGGATCCAACTGTCACCAAGCCCGCTCTCTCATAGTCTGCTGATGCAGTGAAGTCAGGTAGCTAGAGGGTGAGAGGGAGATGGTGGACTGAGAAGAGGACGAACAAGAACTCTCTCTCTCTCTCATGTGCCAGGTACTAACCTGTGAAGATGGCGCTGTGCTGCAGGTACCTCGAAGGCGAAGCTGGAGCTATGGCGCTGCAGGTAAGTATCCCTGGCCTCCGCCCAATCTCTCTCTCTCTCCAGTACTACTCTAGCTCCTACTAGTGCCCAGCGCTGAAGACTATTGCTAACGCTACTAGCGCCCAGCGCTGAAGACTACTGCTAGCGCTACTACTACTCCTGCAGCGCTCCTCCAGAGTGCTGCTGCCGAATCCTGGAAGACTACCTCCTGCCTCCTGAACTGCACGTTAAGTGCCTGGGAAGTACCTAGGAACTACTACCTGCAGCCTGCAGGGTGGGCCAGTCTTATATAGTGCTGGCCCATCCAGGAGGCTGCTCTTGCCAATGCCAAAACGTGCCAGACCCTGGGGTTGAAGCTCAAACAAAGGTTGACTTGAAAATAGGCCAAAAATGGCCTGAGCTAAAACCCTGGTCCGGTGCCTGAGTTTGAGGGCAGGTCGATCTTATGAGGTCCTGAAAATGGCCCTCAGTTTCAGGCTGAAAAGACTCAGGGCCAGAAAGGCCCTGATTTAGGCTGAAACGACACAGGGCCTGTAGGCCCTTGTTTTCAGGCTTTCAGGCTGAAACGACAGAGGGCCTGTAGGCCCTTGTTTTCGGGCTTTCGGGCTGAAAACGACACGGGCCTGAAAATGGCCCGTGCAGCCTGTTGCAGGCGCTGCATGTAACAGGTAGGACCCCACCCCGGGTGTCGGACATGGGCATGGCGCCCAGTCAGGTGCTTGGAAAGCTACCGAAAACCGCAAAAATTGCCAAAAAAATAACGAAAATCATTTGAAAATTTCTGGAACACACAGGAAACGACAAAAACTCAGAAAAAGACAAAAATTGACAGGAAATGATGGAAAATGACAGAAAAGGGCGTACCTGTACATCACAGTCTTGATGAAGAGTGGGGTGCTGGTAAGGTCAATTCCCTCAGATTGGGCGATTCTGATCTGCGAAGATAGAGTTCGGATATTCTGGGATATGGCGCTGACGACAGTTGTCATGACCAGCATGTCGGCCGTCAGACTGAGCAGCTGTTTCACGATCACATATAGATAAACGCACCATGGACTTCGTCTCTCTCGGTCATTCCATCGTTCACGGAGAGAAGAGTTTCGTGGATTGCAGAAAACAACCGGCTTATCCATTAAAGTTAAAACTCATTTTTTTACAAATGCAGTCACCCCTCCTCTCTGCCAGATATACATTTTTCTGAATTGTTTTTCCTCCAATGCCACTCACAACATCATTCATTCATGGGCACAAACTTTTTTTTTTTTTTTTTTCACCACAACCAGCATTCATTTGTGAAGGGAGAGACTGATTCTCCAATGCCAACCCAACCCATGTGGACGAATGGTGCGCCAATGTAACTGTTCATAAACAGCTCAAGAAACCACATCCTGATTTAACTCAGATGAATCAGAGATGAGCATTTTTTTTTTGAATCGGCACTTCACCCGACCCGGCCATAATTTTTTAAGCACAACCCACCCTCAAAGAAACAAAAACAAAAAATCTCAAGGTGACCCACCCCACCTGAGTGTTTTTTCGAAAATTTCCCCCGACACCCAACCCGCCCGTCACCCGTAAAAAACCTTCACCCTGACCCACCCACACCCGCAAGAACAAAATTACCCACCCGCACCCGGTACCTAATTATTTTCCACCCGCACCCGCTCATTCCCCATTGTCTCAGTCTCTTTGAACATTTGCAGGCACCATAGCAAAATGACATCCTTGGATGATGGCCCAAAACTTTGAAGCATCTCTGCATGCGGAAATTCAAATCGCTCCACAAGTTTGAAATTAGCTAGTGAACCTAAGGCTGGCCACTTGCTGTGGTTAGGTCCGATCCCCGTTGTTTTAATGGGAGCGAACATCTCGTTGTTTGGGCCAAGGTCCAGCTGCCACCAGTATAGCGTGACACATTTTTTCAAGGAGGACCCCAAATTTTGATTTGCCACTGGCACGGGTCTTTTTTTTTTAGGACCACAACTTCTTTTCCCAGGGGCCCCACGGTGGAGACTTTCCGTTTCCTGGGCCTCCAACCTTTGAAGTTCACAGATGGACCGCAGCTGGGAAATATGTATAAGGGGGGGGTGGGGGGGAGGGTTCTTATGGGTTGTCCTGGGTCTGTGGGTTGGGTGACCCAGGCCTAGCGCTCACCCGCTTGTCACCCACCCATTCGGGTGACCCTGGCCTAAAATTGACCCGCCCGTCACCCACCCAGGCTTGCTCGCCTAGACCCACCCTCATCCCACCCATGCCAGCTTATCAAGACCCACACCTGACCGAATGCCTCGTGGGTGGGGTGGGTGCGGGTGGGTGTGGGTCTGGGTACCCATTGCTCATCTCTAGAATAATGCTACCGTCTTCGCCCGAAGAGAACGTGCGGTCATTATAGCCGTATTTTTTGGTCCAATTTTCGCTCCAGATACAGCTATAAAATGACCGGGCGTTCTATTATGTTGAACATGGTGGGGACTACCACTCCAAAAAAAAAAAAAAAAAAAAAAAAAAAAAAGCCTTGATTACAATGTCCATGGGCGCAAATTCGACATATGATGTCTGGATGCAGAGAGTGCATGCAGTCAGGAAACGACGGACGGCCGTCTGCACATGCGGATGGCAGAGACAATGATGCCTGCAGCGAAGTGTAACAGTGTCTGTAGCTGTGCATAGGAGAAGGTGGCATAGGGGCAGAGAAGTGACCTTTGACGTAAAAGAGTGTACGGACGAGTTCACTGTGGCAAGAAAACATCATCATGATGTAAGGAAATCGCTGACATGAATCATAGCATCAACCCTGGTGCCGTTGTCCCACAGCTCCCAGTGGTCAGAGGCATGGACAGCAGCAATGTAATGGCCAGGGCCACAGACAGTGTAGACAGAGACGTGGGATGGAGGATGAAACCTCTCACCAAGCTGGCTATAACGCAGTTCAAGCTGGAGGTCCCTCATTGCTACTCGTAGAATCTCAATCGTAAAGCCTACTTCCCTGGTATAGTTACAATCCTCTGGCTCTAGGCAGGGAAGAGCCACATCAAGCTAGAGGGGAATTGCAAGAACATCCGAACTCCGTATAAGGCGGGCATTGGAGAATGTGCAGACAAGCATCAGTAGCAGCCAGACTGCAGAGATTGCGCAGTTATCTCAATGACGTTAGACGAAAAAGGACAACACAAATGTCCCTCAGGATTGTCAGAAGGCTGGAGAGCCGGATACTGGGCAACAACTTGTAGGTTATCCCACCTTCTCTCTCTCTCTCTCTCTCTCTCTCTCTCTCTCTCTCTCTCTCTCTCTCTCTCTCTCTCTCTCTGTCTCTGTCTCTGTGTGTGTGTGTGTGTGTGTGTGTGTGTGTGTGTGTGTGTGTGTGTGTGTGTGTGTGTCTGTTGCGTGACATGTGGGCTCGGAGGCAGTACTCCAGGGGGGGTTGGTTCAAGCCGGTAGCCACGATGGAACGATGGGAACACGAAGGGGCGCGGCAGACAAGGCTCTCGTGTGGTCCCGGTTCCATATCCATCCTGGAGAGCATCAGTCCTGTTCCTTTTCCCCAGCCAAGTCATAGACTACATCATGTACACCCTCAATCTTGCGTAAGGCCGACGGACCCCTGAAAGAGCAATGGTTACTCCATACTCATGGAGGATTGACTGTCATCTTGCCCTCCTCCTAGCGTTCCTCTCAGAATCCACGTACAAGAACCGGCCAGATTATAATTAACAAAAAAATTGTGAAGGATAGGTGCTGACCAAGCAATGTCTGTTGCTGATAAAATCTCCCGAGGTTCTCCGCTGGACTCTTCCTAATCTCGGAACGTCGTGGGTTCCCTGATGGGTTAAGTTTGACTGTACTTTCTTTGCTGAGGGTTAACATCCTGGTCCCCCGCTGGACTCTTCCTCATCTCAGCACACCGTGGGTTCCCGAGATGCGGGCTTGTGTTTCTTGAGTATCAGTTATCTGCCGCCTGGAAGTCGTCTCTGATTTTTTTGTGCCACAGTCTCCACCTGAGATTGACACAGTGGGCATGAGCCACCTTGCCCATAGCTTAGATAACCAAACACACTTGAATTTTGGCTACAAATTCCTGCTCCATGTACGGCTTTATCTGAACTGCGACTTTGACTTTATTACATTATATGATTATAATATATTAATAATTTAATATCAAGAAAAATCAAAATTGAAAATACTGTTACGATCCTGGCCAATTTTGAAGTCCACAATCATCAGAAAGTACAATGTTGTCCAATTGCGAAAAGAAGTGAATGAACTTGAGCCCAATGCCGTCCAATTGCAAAAGAAATGAAAGAACTTTGAGAGGAGAGAGAGGGAAAGAAGAAGAAGAAGAATCAAGAAAGAAGAAAGAGATGATGTACTCCAGCATAGACCAAAGACAAAGCTCTTCTTCTTCGCTCAACAACCTCCTCCTCTTTATCTCCTCCTCTCTTATTCAAACAATAAATAAACAATAATAATGTTGAACAGCTGAACCAGAATCAATGTCCGAATCCCACTTCTACTGCAGGCACAAGATGAGGTCCACCATAGCCATGGAAGCCCTTCTTCTTCCTCCACATACAGGCCGAGGCTATGGCGGACTACGGAGGCTTCAGCCTCCTGTACAAGAGACAACTCAAAGCAGCTATGCCGCTGCCCTACTTCAAGGTCATCACCCGGCAGCTATGCCGCTGCCCACCCAACCGCCATGCCTGACTCTGTCCGAGCTTCCTTGATGCGGCACTACCCCCACTGGGGCCTTCCTGATGCAGCGCCTAGCAAGGAGATGAAGATGGTGTCTACCATAGCCGGTAAGTACCCCGCCACTCTCCTCCTTGGTCCCCTTCTCCCTCCTCCTCCTACCGGCAGAGCTCCACCATAGCCAAGGTGGAAGCTCCCGGCTTCTTCCTCCCAGCAGCGCTGTAGTGCCCAGCGCTCCTCCACCTAGCGCTCCAGCAGCGTGACGCCCAACTCGCACACTGAAGAATGAGGCTGGGCTCTCCGCCCTGCCTCTTGATATAGCGGCCTACTTGCCTCCTGGGCGGTGACTTCCAGGCCGCTCGGCCTCTCCAAGCAACCGGTACCTCCTCCGTTTCGGAGGGAAACATCATTGCAGACCCTGATATTACCCGTACAGGCTCTAGACTCAGACTGGTTGGACTGGTACCGGCCTAGACCTACCCTACCGCTACTGGACTCTAAAAATGCCAACTTTGTCTTTTTCTGTTCGGCCTCCAGTACCCCCTCACGCCAACTGCAGTGGGGTGCAGTATCGGCCTACCGGCCTACTTGAGTGTTTTTCCGCTACCTCAAGGGCCTCAGGGCCGCTAGCTTCGCCACTTGAGTGTTTTTCCCTGCTGCAACCCTCAATGCCACGGCCACAGGCCCTGCGGGTCTACCAAACAAGCAAGTACCCTTGCGGGTCACACACACACTCATACCAACAAGCACTCAGACAGGCATGCAGGTCACAAGCACGCACACACAGACAGACTTAGAAAACACAGAATGTGGGAATCTCCGCAAGGCATCCATTCCATCGGCAGAACTTCAGCAATCAGCAGTGTTCTCAGTCTGTGTTTTGACGGGTCATTACAATACTAAAAAATAGTAAAATACTGCAAGTTATCCGTTCGAATTGGAACGATACAGAGACGTTTGGCATGGGCGCTGCGCAAGGAGGACACAAATACGTCAAGAAAAAGGAGGGAAAAAAAAAATCAGAGATATGTAAAGGTCATGTAAATATGGATCCTTCACAGGAGCCTTACTGATGCCTTTCTTTTTATTTATTTTTTGGGGGGGATTTTGGACCATTTCTTGATTTATGCGCATCTTCTCCTGCGCAGGCGCCATGCTAATACCCTATGTATCGTTGCACGTCCCAAAAGAGAGCCCGGCTGATACTCGCAAAGTCCTGGGAAAAAAAAAAAAAAAAAGATACTCACAAAGTCAATCCCATAAAGGATCTGCTCGAGGATGAGAAGGGTCGCCAGAACAAGCACACACACTGCCAGTGACAGAAAAAGCACAGAAACGCAAAACAAGAAGAGAAATCGGACAGCTGAATGAGTTGTGGTGGTGTGACAAATATGGTTTTGAAGCTTGAATCCACGACCTGCACTGCACAAGTTGTATTACAACGGACCCTTTTTTTTTTTTCTCCCACCAAAACCCACAGCTATGTCTATTGGTGGGGAGCATAACCTGCTGGAAACCGGGTCCAGCGTCCCTTTTAAAAACATCCTTTTGAAACACTTCTGCTGGAAACCGGGCCCAGCGTCCCTTGTGAGTTTTTACTATTTTACAAAACAGGGTCAGGCTTCAGGGAACGTCCAGAGTCCCTGAGGGGCATCGAGGACTTCTGTTGTCCCATGGCCTGTCACGCCCCTCTAGAGTAAAGAAAGATAAGATAAGATGAGCGCCCCCACCTTTGGAGCCAAGAATGCTGTGGACACATTCGCATCTCATCTCTGACCAGCAAACTGTTTTTTGACTGCCAGTCTGGGCCAGAGTATTATTGCACCTCTGCTGGTTTGTCCTATGTATTCAGAACCTGAAAGGTACACTGAGTATTTGTTGATGATCACTGTGAGAACGAACCTTCTGTCACAGTTGACGTTGGCTTTTGGGGGTGTACTTAGTCCAGTGATGATTCCACCAGGTCCATAGGGCTGGAGAGGCCGGACAACCCCACCAGAGATGTGCAGCCGCTTACTCTGCGCCGCAGTATCTTGGACATAAGTACTTCTATATCAGCTCCTCTGGTCGCTAGCCACGTAAGTAGCCAAAGGGATGGCTCAGTGCAACTGTGACGACAAAGGACTGCTAACCCTATTTCAGGGTGCAGTATCTATCAGTTCTCAGACCTTCAAAATTGCCTCAGGAGTCAGGACTGAGATGTCCTACTTCTGCTTCACTCTTGAGCTCAGTGCATTCAGGGTTTGGGAAATTTTCAAGAGTGGGCTACAGTGAGCTGCTCACACACACTGGGTGGAATTGGGGCTGTTGTGGGGAAAATCTAAAACACACACACACACACACACACACACACACACACACACAC
>BFEA01000166.1:966596-996207 GCA_003427395.1 Chara braunii | reverse complement strand
GGGGGTTGGGGGGGGTGGTATTTCAGGGGTTGGGGGTCCAGGGGTTTATGGTGAGGGTGTTAGTGGTGGGGTTTCAGCAAGCACGGGCTTCAGCAGGCATTGACAACAATTTACCTGGCTTTCTGCAAACGTTAACCTTCTGCCCAAAAACTTTGAAAAGGGGGCGGGGGGTGCTAGTGGCAGGGTAGGGACGGTACTTCCCACCCAAAAACTTTGAAAAGGGGGATGGGGGTGTTAGTGTTAGAGGGTGCTTGTCACTGCTGTCTGGTCCAAGTTGCCCTCGATAGGGTGATGGTCCTGAGTGCTGGTCACACTGAGGTAGGATAGTAGGGATAGGGGGTGTGCTGGCCCTGCTGGAAGCATTATACGTGGGGAAGGGTAGGGAGGGTGGCCTATCCTGTCAGGCCAACCACCGGCTGCCGCTGCCAGCGATCACCGTGGGCCTAGTCCTTGGCCTCTACAACACCCTGGGCTTAAAAATAATAATAATAATAATAATAATAATAATAATAATAATAATAATAATAATAATAATAATTAAAAAAAAATAAAAAAAATCCCCGTGGATCTTAAAGACCCGCTGCAAATACGGCACCTCATTTGGGCCCTGCTTCGCACGGAGGGAGGGACTTGGTATCAAGTTACCCAAATCCATTTGGCCTACGCGCTCCAGATAACGGGAGAACTCGTGGATCTATGTTTACTAGACAGTTCAGCGATAGGCCATGTTTGCAGGAACACAGTTTGGACCACGAGGTTGGCCCTATGGAGAAAAGTGAACCTGAGGTGTCGGTTGCCGGAAACTGCAAACGCAGTCTTTAACCAGCTGCTCTTGGGTAACAGGTTCATATGTGACGCAGCAGGTGAACCGTTCCCATGGCAAGGACCGCAAGGAGCATATGGCTGGAAATGGCCGGAGTGGGGAGTTTATAAGGTGGGTCACCTTTGGGACGAAGGCAGAAAGGATTGGCGCACGGACAATGAGATGGAGGCAGCCCTGCAAGGACAACTAAGGAAGAGGCAAAGAATAGCAGAACTGAGGGCAGCCATTCCCCCCCAGTGGGTGCAGATATTGAAAGAGGATCAGATAACAGTAGGGGAGTGGGTGAGGATCAAGGGAAACCCGAGGCCAGATAGGGTACATAGGTTGGAGCGGCCTGTGCAAGGAGACAGGCTAGAAGTTACTGAATGGAAGGTAATGCCGGGATTAGCATACAAAGGGTTGGGGGGGGCTTTGCAGGAAGCAAGGGGGCAAAGGAAGGGGGGATTGGCTCTGGTAAAGAATGGAGTGGAGACGGTGGCAGTCTGTGAGGGAGGAAAAGGCGCAGAGGGACAATATCGACCATTCCAGCCTGCACACAGGCTGCGAGCACTAATGAACCTGGTGTCCCGATCACTCACAAGAGTTTTCGGGGGTTCATACTGCAGAATGTACTGCATGTGAAATTCTTCGATCACAAGCTCAATTGGTGCATGAGGAGGTAGAGGAATCAAATTCAGAAATTTGGAAAAACAATCCACAATGACCATGACTTGTGAATGTCCTCCCTCGCTCACCTTCCCCATGTCCGTGAAATCGATAGAGACCGACTCACCGGGCCCATCAGGGATTGGGAGGGGTTTTAGCAGGCCATAAGGCTTATGCCCATGAACCTTGGTTCTTTGACAGACTTGACATTCAGCAATAAATTTCTGAGCAGATCCCTTCATTCCCGACCAATCAAACTGTTGCAAAACCCTTCCATAAGTCTTCTCAAAGCCGAAGTGTCCACTCCGACCATGTGCCAAATCCAAGAAACGAGTCCGGAAAGGCGCATGGTTGGGTACACACAAACGATCAAACTTCTCATACCGGCGGAATACAAGACCCTCACACTCATGAAAATCAGGCTGACTGCTAGGGTCAGCCTTGAGCTGCTCAAGGAGGTCCGGATCCTTGGCAGTGTGCTCGACCAGATCCTCCTTCAGTTTCCTTCGGAGGTCATATGAGACCACAAGGCAAGTCAAAAACTCAGGATGGTGTGACAAAGCATCAGCAACACGATTAACAACCTTTCTTGTGTTTCAGTTCAAAATTGTAAACATCATGCAGCCAGTGGGTCAGCGTCGGAGAGAGATCAGTTTGCGTTTTAATCTACTGCAAGGTCTGGTGATTTGARTAGACCTTGAAGTGGCGACCCAAGAGGTAGTGCTTCCAATGTGTGAGCGCTTCTCACAAGACATAGAGCTCACGCATATACGTGGAGGTAGCTACCTTGTGGTTGGGCATGCGGTTGCTGTAATACTCAAGCGGACGCAGACCATCACCATCATCTTGTTGCAGCACTGTACCAATCCCATACTGGCTCGCGTCCGTAGTGACCACGAACGTGAGGTTAGGATCCGCAATGCGGAGCACAAGATGACTTACCAAAGCCTCTTTCAAGGCTTGGAACGCAGTCTCGCATTTCTCACACCACGCATAGGCAACATTCTTGCTTGTTAGTCTCGAGAGTGGGTGAGCTATGACATAAAATTTGGGCACAAACTTCCGGTAATACGAAGCCAAACCAAGAAAAGAACGTAGTTCGCGTACGTTCGCCGGTTGAGGTCACTTTCATATGACCTCAACCTTGGTTGCCTCAGGCTCAAGGCCGTTTGCAGACAGCCGGTGCCCAACATAGATGACGTTGTCCCTTCCAAACTCTGATTTCTCTAAGTTGAGGTGCAGCTTGCTGTAATACTCGAGACACTGAAATGTGGCTGGTGCATTCGTAAGACCTCCTTGAGGACTTGCCTAAAATCCTTGAGGACTTGCAAAACCTCCTCAAGATGCTGGACGTGCTCTTCCATGGACTTGCTGAAAATCAAGATGTTGTCAAGGTAAACAACAACAAACTTACTGAGCTGATGGCGAAGAACCTTGTCCATGAGACACTGAAATGTGGCTGGTGCATTCGTAAGACCGAAGGGCATGACGATGAATTCGTAGAGCCCATCGCGTGTTTTGAATGCAATTTTGTGTTGGTCACTCGGATCAACTTCAATCTGGTGGTAGCCAGACTTGAGGTCGATCTTGGAGAAGACCTTGCACCCACCTGCAACATCTAGCAAATCATCTATGCGAGGCAAGGGATAAGCGTTATTTCGGGTGATACGGTTTAGGCCACGATAGTCAATACACATCCGGAGTTTGCCTCCTTTCTTCAGCACAAACAGGACAGGTGCACCAAACTCAGACTCACTAGGCCTAATCCATCCACAATCAATCATGTCATCAATTTGTCTCCTCGACTCCTCCAACTCGCCTTGTCCCATACGGTAGACGCAACCCTTTGGAGGAGCACTCCCTTCTATTATCTCGATCTTGTGTTTGACCGGACGCTCGAGAACTCCACGAGGTTCAACCACAACTTCAGGAAATTGATCTAATAGACGACGAAAGTTTGTTGGGACTTCCGGTGGAGGATCATCCTCATTAGGAGAGAGAAAATCAGATTGAGAATTTACAGCAATTACAACCGAATTCAAAGTACTTGGATCATAAATAGACTGATTTTTTACAGTAGAAGTAGATGGAACAGAAGTAGAAGTAGTAGAAGTATAATTATTTTCCGAGGTAGAAAATGAGCAAAAGTAGAAGGCACATGGAGAGGCTTTACAAGAGCTACATGCACATGCTCAACTTCCTTGTGTCTGCGCACTGATTTGCAGAATTTGTTTGCACTCAAGAGAGTCACAGGGGACTCGGGCGTCTCGTCCAATAGAACGGTACGTTCGTTCCCCTCGGCATCACGCACCACGAACCGAGTACCCGCCCACGTGGTCCTTAGACAATGAGCCTTTAACCAGCCCAATCCAATGACCGCGTCGAAAGGACACTTGTCCATGACATAAAAGTTCAGCTCATGTGTGACAGTGCGATCCTTGTCAAAAGTGACACGCACACCTTTGACAACATGTGTTGAGGTGACAACCTCCTGGTTGCCTACCTGGGTCTGACAAGGGTTCTGCAATTCCACTTGCTTCATTCCCAGGCCCGCCTTACGAATCCAGTTAGGAGAAAAGAAGTTAGTCGTTGAGCCATTATCAATCAGCACACGGATGTATCGGCGGTTAATGAGCAGCTTAAAGAAGATCAGTTCCATTATCAATCAGCACACGGATGTATCGGCGGTTAATGAGCAGCTTAAAAAAGATCAGTTCCACATTCCCTTGAACACGGTGTTGCTGCTTGAGCTACAACCAATGTTCCAGGTGAGAGTGGAAGTTGACTTCCTTAGTCTCCTCCCAAGGCTCAGTGTAAAGTACTTGAACTGCAGCAGCCTCCGTACCGCTTGCGTTGCAAGGTTCTACCTGCAACGGGTGCCTTTGCACACCTGGCGAGGTCCTTGGCTTCTAGATTGACTAGGTCCACTAGTAGCTCTCGCCAAGTCATATGGTCTTTGAGTCCTAGCCGGGAGACATAACCTTCAGGGTCCACTCTCATAACTACATCCATGCAAGGCACGTCAGTCCATCCCAGGTTTGGAGTGGTGAACAAACCAGTCAAGTGCTGCTCCAAAGCCTGCATGGAAGTCCTCCAGTTTTGGCCTTTGAGGGCCTCAAGCTTCAGCCTTGCCTTGAGCGCAGCGTGCTTATCTTGATACTGCGCGATGAGGAGGTCCTCAAGAGTACGTACAGGAGTCACTTTCAGCCACTCAGTCAGGTCAATCCTCTCATAACCTGCAGTAACAGCTTGGAGTTCTATGAAATTCCATGCGGCGGGCTCAGTGTCTGTGCCCATGATCATGCTTCGGTCCTCCTGCGGTGTTCGCAGTATGAGCGCATGGAGCTGATCCAAGAGGTGATACCCCCCTTTCCGTCGTACTTGGATGGCAGTGTGGCCGCCCTCTTGTCCACTACGGGACCGCTGTATTGTACGTCAGTAAGGACTGTGGCGTTTTGGGCTGATGCTCCTGCATTTGGGACTATGACCAGTGCAGAACTGTCGGCGCTGCCGCTTGAGGAGCTGGCACCGGTTCTTGCGCTCGTCACAGTTCCACCTGCTCTCGACATGAGGATTGTGTTAGGGTGAGAGACTGGGACTGCAGCAGGTCGAGGATTAGGAGGACGGGGGGCAATAGTTGGGGCTGTTTGAGGCTGACTATCTCAGCCTTCTACTCTTGGTTTCGCTGCTCCAGAGTTGTCACACGGGACTCTATATCTTCCAAGGTCCGCAGTTGAACCAAGGCTGCTACGGCAGCAGCTAGCTTTTTTTGGAACCGGTCGTCATTCGATTTCGGGACCTCGAGGAGGGCCACTTGTTCTGCAATACTTGTGGCTTTGGCTGCTGCCTCTGCCTCCCTCTCTCTGTGCATTGCGTCCTCATAAAGTTTCTGAAAGAAAGGTTTCTCGCTCTCGGCCGCTGCGTCCAGCATGGCCTTCCATTGCTCGGACGTGATGTCTGGCATGCCGGAGGATAGGGCGTCAGTAGATCTCTCAAGAGGGGTCTGCACTTTGCTCACTTTTGGACGAACACTCCTCTTACCCCTCCTCACACTCTAAAAAAGAACACCTTATCTCTCCCTTCTCTCTCTTTCCGCTTTCTGCGCACGCGTTTCAATACCGGACATAGATAGTTAAGAAACTTCAGATAAAAGAAAAACAGTAAATCATCAAGAGTAGAAGGTAGAATTCCTAGCCGGAGCGGCAATTCATTTGGACTTAGAGAATGGCATTCACCCAGCAGAATAAAGATAAATAAATAAATAAAACGCTGCCTTATCGAACGGGCCCGATCAGATTAGTTGGAGATCCCCTCTTGTCTAATCTGACAAGGAACATGTACCACAATAAGTCAGCCGAAGACTAACTGCAGCAATGGAGATTTCGAGGGGTGCAGACGGTCGCCGAGCCAGACGCGGGGCAGTATGTGAGAACATGCAGTAAGACCAGTCAAGGTCCCCTTGAAAGGAATGCCCTTACTAGCCATATGTCCCCCAAATTCAGCACAGCAAAGAGATGCATTGATGGCAACAGATTTAGGCCCTAAAGGTCCTGTCCCTTTGGGCCTGGTCCCATTGAGTCCCGAAGGTCCCAAGTAGGTCGTGGACCAGGACCAACGAGATAGGTGTACCAAGTCAGTCCCAAACTGCCTCTACCGTACTAAAAACGAAAACACAACTTTCAGCAAGAACTTACCCCTACAGCCGTTCAGACATGAAAGGAAAATGCACCGTAGAAAGATATGTTATTGAGAACAAGATACATCATCCATCCATCCATTATCTGAGAAAGCAATCCACATGCTCACGCACACAACCAAGACCGCAGAGAAGAGGAAGAGAGCCCAGCACACCCCAACAAGCCATGAAGCACCAAACAACCTCCCACGGGCATAACCAGGTCACGCGACACTTACCTGTGAGGCCCTGCCTCCAAAGATGGATAACAACTCACCCCCCTCTCTCATAGGTCCTCCTGACCCCTAGCTACCACTACACGAAGTGTCCTAGCATGACTAAGAGGGCCTCCCTACACCCCTGTTACAACGCCGGATCCCCCGATGTCTGAAGACCAAAGTAGCAACTTGCAGCTCTTCGATGCAGATATGGCAGCCTCCGATCAAGTCTCCCTCTGGAGGGGAAGCCCAAAAGTCACTCAATGTCTTCTTGAAGTGCAGATTCCCGGTGTGAGTACCTCTCACTCTCTACTCCCTCTCGCTTACTCCAATCAGCCTCCTTTGTGTCTCGCCACCCCATCCAATCACACAAGCAAACTGGTCAGGTCTGATGTCGACCTTACATGACCTAACCAGGTGGGGGCAGTATCCACATACCTCACTACCCCTCTTAACCCTAACTTCCCAACCCTAATCCAAGATTAGGTTTAGCCCTGACCTAATTCAGAATTAGGTTTAGGGTGACTAACACCTCTCGCCAGCAAGTAAGTCCGCTCCAATACCAATTGTTACGATCCTGGTCATTCCCAAAGTGCAAATTCACAATGAAAGACAATGCCACCCAATTGCGAAAGAAATAAAAGCACTTGCAAACAGATAGAGACCAAAGAAGAGAGAAAGAAAAAGAAGAAGAAGATGTACACCAGCAAGACCAATGACCAATCCCCCCTTCTCTCTCCACCTTCCTCCTCCTTCACTTCGCCAATCTTATTCTTCTTCCAATAATAATAATAACAATGAGTGGGTGAACCAGAATCAATATCCCAGCAACCGGTACCTCCTCCTTTTCGGAGGGAAACATCATTGCAGGCTCTGCTATCGTTCGGACAGGCCCTAGACTCAGGCTACTTGGACTGGTACCGGCCTACCTCTAATCCTACCGCTACTGGGCCTCTAAAAATGCCAACTTTTTGTCTTCTTCTGCTCGGCCTCCAGTACCCGACACTCCTACCACTACTTGAGTGGTACCGGCCTACCTGCTACTTGAGTGTTTTTACCCGCTGCTCTAAGTGTCGCAGGCCTACCCCCGCTACTCGAGTGTTTTCCCCGCTGCAACCCTCAAAGTCACGGCCACAGGTAAGTACCGGCCCTGCGGGGCCTTTCAACCAACAAGTACCCTTGCGGGTCACACACACACTCAGCCGACAAGCACTCAGACAGGCATGCAAACCAGCAGGCACGCACACACACAGACTTGGAAACCACAGCAGAATGCGGGAATCTCAGAAAGGCATTCATTCCAGCGGCAGATCCCAGAAATCAGCAGTGTTCTCAGTCTGTGTTTTGGCGGGTCATTACATACAATAGGAACCTCATGTTCCATGGTCGGAAGTGATAGGTGTAGAATAGTTGTAAAATAGTTAGGATGGTTCCGTACGTGGTAGGTTGGCAATAGGAAGATTAGTTGTAAAATACTTAGGAAGGTAGGAGGGGGACAGTGTAGGATGGGTAAAGGGTTGAGGGAGTGAAATTTAGAAAAAACTGGGTAAAAAGAGTTAAAACTGGGGGAACATGCTGGGGACATTCTCTTCAAAGCAGGATATCATGATTGTCACAGTGAAAAGAGGATGTGACAAGGGATGTACAGTTTGATAGGGGGAACGAGTGGAAAGAGTTGAAAGAGGAATAGAATCATTGAAGGATGGAACTAAGCAAGAGTTAAAAAGTAGGACTCGTAGGAGTTGGTGTGCTCGGATTTCTGGACTGTCTCATTGGAATGCGGCCTGTGAGGCTGCTAGAACGACCCTTCCCGTGCCGTGCCCCCCCTAGAGCCCTTCTGCTGCGTAACTGGGTGCTGCCAGTAAGCTTCCCGGCTAGCAGAAGCCCACTAGGAAAGCAGTAGTTTGGGGGGGGTCGGATGGAAGCAGCCCCCCCCTTGAGTAGGTGACTCGTACCGCAAGGGCTGGACTGTTTCTTTTTCAACACTGTTCTCCCGCTTCTGTTTTCTTTGTACTCATGCTTGCCGGTGATAAGCAACCGGACTGATGCCCCCCAGAATAGAAGGGGCTTGGTTAAAACAAAAAAAAAAACATTTGATGCGCTACGGCCAACCGGGGGGGAACCGGCCCGAGGCCCGGTCGACCGGCCGGTAGGACAGCTCTGGTTCCGGTTGGGGGAGGGGCCCCCGGTCCTACCGGGTTTACAGCACTGGTTTCTTTGCATATCTGTTTCCATGTGAAGGCTGCGATCTGCTGTGCAGCTTCTCTCTTCATTCAGTGCACACCTTTGTGGAAGCTCTTTTATCAAGTTTTATGTCTTCTTTTTAGCTTTTAATTCTGTGCAAGAAATTGCCAAAATGCCTGAAAAACGAAAATTTAAAAATATTATGTACAGCGTACACTTGGCACAGTGGCTCAGCAAGTCAGCTTAAACCGCCAGTTCACCCGAAGCATAGTCTGGCTCTTACCAGTTTACGTGATAAGAGCTTTTAGATGCGGCCCTGGGTCGATAGCTAAAGTGGCAGACCACTTTGAAAAGCCGCAGTTGCAGGCCCATGAACCTTGGAAGGTAGCCTCGTCAACTGAGGGACATGTGAACTGGTGTTTTAAACCATCCGTGCTTCCGAAGTCACGGCCACATGCACGCTACAACGTGCTGCGATGAACGGGCATAGGGCGCTGGAATAAATTCATTCGAGCAGAAATGTCACAGCACTGTAGCAATGGCTGTAGTGCATGCGGCCTCAAATTCTTGAAGAAGTGGTGGTTTAATGTGTTTCCAACTTTGCTGCAATACTCGACCTTTTCTTTTCCTGGAGAATCTGCCCAGAAGTACCCCCCCTTGTTTTGTAAATGTGGACCATTTCCAGATTTCTGTGTCACCCCTTGCACAGGGGCAATGCTAATCTTCGCTGTATCGATCCAATTCTAGTGTGAGTACGGCGTAAGAATGCCGGTCATGGGTTTTCCCAGAGCGAGTTCCACTTACCTGGATTCTTTACTTCTGACTTCACAAGTTCTATCCATACCTTGAATCATTGAATCTGTTCTGGCAGGTTCTGGGTATGCCATTCTCTACAGTAGACAGTCCTGTAGGAGAGAAATTCTGTGTACACCAAGAGCAACCAAAATGTTCAGGGACGCTGGACCCGTTTCCGGCAGGTGCTGCTCCCCACCAATAGATGGAGCCTCCCCAGGAGTGCTAGTGGTGCCTGCTCTTATCAGCACCCCTGGCATTCACTCGGGCTGTTAAACCACCACTACCTTTCTCATATGTGGGGCTGCGGGCCTCAAATCCAAATTCGGCCGCCACGCGCCGTCGATGAAAAATATGGACGGCAGCATGGCGGCTATTTTTCACGAGTAGGCTACTGGATGCCCGCCGCCGACATATGGGAAAGGTAGTGGCGGTTTAAAAAAAAAACGAAAAAAAAAAAACACTTCAGAGATTAGGAAAATCAACAGTCAGACGCGAGAGCCCTCTGGGCACCCGCTCCGGCGGCAGGATCAGCAGGCACAGTCATCCACATACGTGCTAACACAGCTGCAGTGCAGGACATAACCATAGAAACTGCACAGACAGACCAAACCGGCGGGAGATGGGTGAGACTGGATTTCCATTACAAACAGGAGCATTTCCATCTACTATCAATCTATTGCCCCAACACTCGCCAGCAACGAGCAGAATTCGTCAACTCTCTCTTATCGTATTGTACCACCCCGGCGCACCTGATGCTAACAGGAGATCGGAACGCCACACTGGATCCAACCATGGACAGGATGGCAGGAGGAGCCGCTGGTTTAGATGGAACGGCATGGGAGGAGGCAGCCCCAGTACACAACCTCATGACAGAACAACAACTGGTGGACCCTTACCGTACCCTCCAGCCAAGCTCCAAAGTCTTTACCTACTTCAAGCGTAATCATAGCCAGCACATCTCAGCGTCAAGGATTGACTTCTTCCTCACATCGGAAAACCTCCAGGGCGCAATTCAAACAACAGGAATCAGCGACCTGCCGTACTTTCCGGGACTGGACCACAAGTACATTTACCTGAACCTTGTTCTTGAAACGGGGGCAAAAAGAGGACCGGGCTTCTTTAAGGTCAACAGCTCTCTCCTCGATACACAGATCATGAAGCAGCACATCGTGGAGATGTGTGAAGCCTATGGCACTCGTACCAATTCCTTCCCACAACTGGTGGGGAGACTATCAATGGCCATGGCCAAGGCCTCGCCCATCCTGGCCGCTAGGAGATCAGCAAAAGAAAAGGAGTTGGAAGCAGCTCTAAGACTGACAGAGAGAAATCTAGTCACTGAGCCAGGTTTGACAGAACTGGAAGAAGCACTGGACGCGGCCAGACAAAAACTGGCTGAGTGGAAGTCTTGGAAAGATGCAGGCATACGACTGCGTGAACGAGTCAAAGAGTTGGAACCGGGCGAGAAGATGACAAAATACTTCTTTCAAAAGATAAAATCCAACACTCGAAATAAACTCATCGATTGGCTATACATAGGTGACACAGTCACTTCAGACCGGGATCGCATGCTATCAGTGGCAGCAGACTTCTACAAGGACCTCTATACTTCCAGAGAGAACCAATTGCCACAAGCAGCCGTAAGGGAGGCCAGACACAAGTTCTTGAACCATCTAGACAAGACCCTGTCACAAGAGCAGAGCGATGAGCTGGATAAACCACTTACTCAAGAAATCAGAGCAGCGTTGCATTCACTGGAACCGAACAAGACATCGGGCCGAGACGGACTATCCAAGGAGTTTTGGCAAACCTTTCGGCCATTGTTCGAACAAGAGTATATGACCTTCCTCAGCAAAGCTGAGACAGAGGAAGGACTGGGAAAATACATAAGCGCGGGGGTGGTCACCTTGCTGTACAAAAAAGGCGATCCAGCGGACATCAAGAACTACAGGTTGATCACGCTACCGACTGTCGTATACAAAGTGCTAGCCAAACTCTTGGCCAACCGCCTCAGCAAGATCACGAGCCGCTGCTTTCACATCGATCAAACCGGATTCATCCCATGAAGATTCATTCTTGACAACGTCATGACTCTAGCAGAGTCCACACGCTACATCAACGACAAACGCCTAAACGCAGCTATCCTGTTTTTCGACTTCGAAAAGGCTTATGACCAAGTCAACTGGAACTTCCAGCAGCAGTGTATGGAGCGGATGGGGGTGGGACACAATTTTAGAGATGGGTCGCTTCCTCTCCAACCCCTTCAAGATGTCATGCTCAGTCTGCCAAGGAGACCCGCTAGTGACACCTTTATTTCTCATTACGATGGAAGTGATAGCCTCCTTTCTGCAAAAGGACCCTTCTATCGGCAGATTGATAGCAGAACCGACCCTGCTCAGACATGCGGTGACCCTACCAAACACACTGCTTTTTGCGGATGATCTCCCAACCATTATCAAAGCCTCCGAGGCATCCTTTCAGGGACTTACCACAGCCATGCAAGAATTCCAACTGGCCTCAGAAATGAAAGTCAATTGGCACAAGACCACGGGATGGTGGCTGGTGGATTGTCCATGACCTCCTCAAGTGGCCTCCCCGGAGGGATTCGAGTGGCAGAACCCGAGAACACCCCTGCGCTATCTGCGAATTAAGCTTACAGATACAGGCCCGGACCAGGCCATGGCACCGGAGATGCTGACGAATATGATACGCAAAATGGACACATGGTCCAGCACCTACACGTCGGTATTCGAAAGGGCGTTAGTGCTAAATGCATCCATCTTCTCCATGTTGTGGTATGCAGCCACCATCTAGACGCCAGAAGACAACATGGTCACAACTCTCAAACAGTGAGCTACAACTTACCTATGGACTGGGAACCCCGTGTCACAGCACTTCATACCCAAGGTGGCTTGGTCACCTTATCCAGCCAAAGGCCAAAGGGAGATTGGCAGTCCTCGATCCTGCCACCCAAACTAAGGCCCTTCAAACGAAGTGGATTGTCAAACTGTTGGTACAACAACGACTGCCGTGGACCACATTGGCCCTGCATAGGATGAGACAGCTGCCCAAAGCAACCACTCCACCGAACATGCAAGGCCTCTTCTGGATAATGTCGAAATCGTGGGCAACCCGCAGCATTGCCCACCGGATGGACCAGCAGCAACAGCCACTGCCGCCGACCCGCTTGGAGTACTGGATGTATCTCATCAGGATCTGGCAAGAGATCTTTCCGGCCAAAGTTCAATCCCAACCATCAGAGAGGAAGTCCTGCTTCAGCCCCTCTTCTGCAACCAATGGCTGAAAGACCCAGTCAATAAACCATGGACCCTGATGACACAGGATAGCCGCTGGTCCGCTGGATCACGTGGTTGGAACGGGGAGTCTGGCAGATTCAACACATCTGGAACCATCACAGCAATCGCTGGAAGACAACCGCAGAACTTAGAATATCTCTCAAAGGCTGCCACAACTTGGAGGTCAGTTGGCAGGCGTTGTTACAATCCATACCACTGGACTGGGTGTCACTCTTACAAGCCCCCACCACCTGGACATACGGGGAGTGGGCCACGTGGCTGTCAGAAGACAACCCCACAGAGGCACTGTCATACGTCAAGTCAACAGGACCGACAGGGGACTGGGGACTGTGGGCCATCCACGACATCAAACAGCCAGGGAACAGCATCAGCAGGGTCTCAAAAACAGTACGCGCCAGGGTCACAGCCAAACGGTCTCTCCTCAGAAAAATCAGAGTAGTGGAGGACGACGACTACAGAACCGTCCAGCCAGGAATAGCCTTACAGGACTTGGAGTTTGACCCGTCTGAATGGGTATGGAAAACAAGATCCACGCCAATGGGGGCACCGAAACGCACCAACATCCTAGACTACTCGACCAGTTTCGACTATAAACTCAGACGAAAACCGGTAAACACAGAGCTCATCCTACCCCAGCGATGGGAGAAACACATCCCGGGATGCCTGGGCAACACGGGGAAGATTGACTGGCAGGTCCCTCTCGCCATCAGAAACACCCGCATAAGAAGCATGCAATGGCTAATCTACTATCATGCCTTGCCAGTCAATACATGGTTCAGCAGGAGAAGGTCAGAAACAGCTAGAAGATACTTCGGTGACAGTTGCGCAGTCTGCAATGAAGGCTCCCTCGAACATGTGCCACATCGTCTAATAAAGTGCCCAAATGCACACAGGATTTGGAGCAGAGCGCGGGAGTACTGGACGACGCTAGTCAGCACATCGTTGCCAGACAACCTGCTGACACGTTTAACGGGCATGGCACAGCCACGTTTCTGTGAAGACTGGCACTCGACCCTCTTCAGAAGACTCGGCCCTTCACACTGTGGATCACATGGAAGACATGATGCAAACAAACGATAGACGGCCAAAATACATCAACCAGAGAGGCCTGGGAGCATGTTCTACAACTCCTACACATGGAATACCAGGCAGATTGGCATAGAGCAACCAACAATATCAAAGACTACCCTACACAAAAGCAAATAATCATGGACAAACTCATCAAGGATAGACTCGGAATGGGCAAGCTCGGCACGGTATAGGCATTTATTATCAATCTACCTAACAGCCAGGTCACACTCAACCCCCCCCTTTTTTTTAGCGGGTAGATTGGTAGTGCCTAAACTTATTGGGTCCACCAGGGCAAAGTCCCGCTAGCAATTAAGATTGGATTTAACGCCTGAATATGGACGTGTTTGTGGAGAGAAAATTGCAACTGGTCTGCTTTTCTGCAGCGCCGGAGCCAAAAAAAGAAAAAAAAGGCGCTGCAACCCGCAGGCTGAGCTGAGTGAAGCAGCGGCCCCTGGCGGTACCGCCCCCCGACAGTTTCTCTTGGGCCTGGCGGGGGGGGGCGTGACATGGGCCCACGATTCGCTTTAGGAGTATAGGAGTATGTATTCTCTTTAGGCGTATAGAGATAGAGCTTTGCGTAAAACACGTCCAGACTCAGGCGCTTGATCCAATCCACTTTGCCTGTGGAACCTCGCCCACGGGTAGAGCGGAATGCCCCTCAAAGATGTGAGTAGAGTGCAAAGCCCTTTTGGGCCCAAATCTTCGTGTTATACTCCTGCCAGGCGGGTGTGCAAACATTTGCAATCTGGACCTCCCCATTTGGGCCTTGGGCTTTCGCAATCGGGCCTAGGAAAAGTTGGCAAGTACGAGGGCATTTTGCAAAGTTGCATGGTGCCTGGTAGGGGCATACTTCAAAGATGGGGACCCAACCAACGCCAGGGGTATTTTACAAAATATTTTTTTTTGTCAGAGGGGCATTCCGCTCTACCCACATCTATGACCAATATCTTTTATTGCTCGTTGATAATGAAAATCGATGGTCAGGATCTCTTAATCCATGCAAGGGGAACCTTGCTCCAGGAAAGGAATTGAACTCTGAATAGTCTGAAGACTCTGAACTCATGTCAATATAACTTCAGTTCTTAGGGTTTACTATTTGAATTACTAAAGAGGTTTATCTGTGTACCACTCAGCTATAAGCCAAGTACTGACCTGTTCGGACAAAAGAGATCCAAGTCCAATCAACTCAAAAAAAGAAAAAACAAAACAAACACAGAAGGAGAAGAACAAAACACACACACAAAAGAAACGAGAAAAGAGGCCTGTAGTCACAACATCACTTACACACCTCTCGGTTCTGGCTGCTACGGGGTTCCCTGTATGACTATAATTGGGAGTAGTGGTAAGTAGGTAGTGTGAGGTGAAATTGAGAGAAGAACCTAACTAACTTTCCAAAAAAAAAAAAAAAAAAAAGGCAAAAATAAGGCATGAACACACCTGTCATCACGCGCTTGTCCTGCTCGGACAGTGTGCGCCTCATCACATCAAGCCCTCGCCCAAGCAATAGAAGGATCAGAAAGATGACACAGTGACAAATAACTGGTCCAAGCTTCCATGTCTCATTCAACCATGTGAAGACAATTCCTGGTGATGTCATCACACATATCAATGGGGCACAAGGAAGGGGGAAAGGCGGGCGAAGGGAGAGGTGGAGAGGGGGGGGGGGGCGAGGAGGGGGGGGGGGGGGGGGGGGTGTTTTTAAAAAACAAAAAAAAGGGGGGGGGGGGGGGGGGGGGGGGGGGGGGGGGGGGGGGGGGGGGGGGGGGGGGGGGGGGGGGGGGGGGGGGGGGGGGGGGGAGGGGGGGTTCTTATGGGTTGTCCTGGGTCTGTGGGTTGGGTGACCCAGGCCTAGCGCTCACCCGCTTGTCACCCACCCATTCGGGTGACCCTGGCCTAAAATTGACCCGCCCGTCACCCACCCAGGCTTGCTCGCCTAGACCCACCCTCATCCCACCCATGCCAGCTTATCAAGACCCACACCTGACCGAATGCCTCGTGGGTGGGGTGGGTGCGGGTGGGTGTGGGTCTGGGTACCCATTGCTCATCTCTAGAATAATGCTACCGTCTTCGCCCGAAGAGAACGTGCGGTCATTATAGCCGTATTTTTTGGTCCAATTTTCGCTCCAGATACAGCTATAAAATGACCGGGCGTTCTATTATGTTGAACATGGTGGGGACTACCACTCCAAAAAAAAAAAAAAAAAAAAAAAAAAAAAAGCCTTGATTACAATGTCCATGGGCGCAAATTCGACATATGATGTCTGGATGCAGAGAGTGCATGCAGTCAGGAAACGACGGACGGCCGTCTGCACATGCGGATGGCAGAGACAATGATGCCTGCAGCGAAGTGTAACAGTGTCTGTAGCTGTGCATAGGAGAAGGTGGCATAGGGGCAGAGAAGTGACCTTTGACGTAAAAGAGTGTACGGACGAGTTCACTGTGGCAAGAAAACATCATCATGATGTAAGGAAATCGCTGACATGAATCATAGCATCAACCCTGGTGCCGTTGTCCCACAGCTCCCAGTGGTCAGAGGCATGGACAGCAGCAATGTAATGGCCAGGGCCACAGACAGTGTAGACAGAGACGTGGGATGGAGGATGAAACCTCTCACCAAGCTGGCTATAACGCAGTTCAAGCTGGAGGTCCCTCATTGCTACTCGTAGAATCTCAATCGTAAAGCCTACTTCCCTGGTATAGTTACAATCCTCTGGCTCTAGGCAGGGAAGAGCCACATCAAGCTAGAGGGGAATTGCAAGAACATCCGAACTCCGTATAAGGCGGGCATTGGAGAATGTGCAGACAAGCATCAGTAGCAGCCAGACTGCAGAGATTGCGCAGTTATCTCAATGACGTTAGACGAAAAAGGACAACACAAATGTCCCTCAGGATTGTCAGAAGGCTGGAGAGCCGGATACTGGGCAACAACTTGTAGGTTATCCCACCTTCTCTCTCTCTCTCTCTCTCTCTCTCTCTCTCTCTCTCTCTCTCTCTCTCTCTCTCTCTCTCTCTGTCTCTGTCTCTGTGTGTGTGTGTGTGTGTGTGTGTGTGTGTGTGTGTGTGTGTGTGTGTGTGTGTGTGTCTGTTGCGTGACATGTGGGCTCGGAGGCAGTACTCCAGGGGGGGTTGGTTCAAGCCGGTAGCCACGATGGAACGATGGGAACACGAAGGGGCGCGGCAGACAAGGCTCTCGTGTGGTCCCGGTTCCATATCCATCCTGGAGAGCATCAGTCCTGTTCCTTTTCCCCAGCCAAGTCATAGACTACATCATGTACACCCTCAATCTTGCGTAAGGCCGACGGACCCCTGAAAGAGCAATGGTTACTCCATACTCATGGAGGATTGACTGTCATCTTGCCCTCCTCCTAGCGTTCCTCTCAGAATCCACGTACAAGAACCGGCCAGATTATAATTAACAAAAAAATTGTGAAGGATAGGTGCTGACCAAGCAATGTCTGTTGCTGATAAAATCTCCCGAGGTTCTCCGCTGGACTCTTCCTAATCTCGGAACGTCGTGGGTTCCCTGATGGGTTAAGTTTGACTGTACTTTCTTTGCTGAGGGTTAACATCCTGGTCCCCCGCTGGACTCTTCCTCATCTCAGCACACCGTGGGTTCCCGAGATGCGGGCTTGTGTTTCTTGAGTATCA
This sequence comes from Chara braunii, assembly GCA_003427395.1. Lineage (NCBI taxonomy): Eukaryota > Viridiplantae > Streptophyta > Charophyceae > Charales > Characeae > Chara > Chara braunii. The sequence continues at coordinate 978,834 of BFEA01000166.1, read as the reverse complement.
GTTATCTGCCGCCTGGAAGTCGTCTCTGATTTTTTTGTGCCACAGTCTCCACCTGAGATTGACACAGTGGGCATGAGCCACCTTGCCCATAGCTTAGATAACCAAACACACTTGAATTTTGGCTACAAATTCCTGCTCCATGTACGGCTTTATCTGAACTGCGACTTTGACTTTATTACATTATATGATTATAATATATTAATAATTTAATATCAAGAAAAATCAAAATTGAAAATACTGTTACGATCCTGGCCAATTTTGAAGTCCACAATCATCAGAAAGTACAATGTTGTCCAATTGCGAAAAGAAGTGAATGAACTTGAGCCCAATGCCGTCCAATTGCAAAAGAAATGAAAGAACTTTGAGAGGAGAGAGAGGGAAAGAAGAAGAAGAAGAATCAAGAAAGAAGAAAGAGATGATGTACTCCAGCATAGACCAAAGACAAAGCTCTTCTTCTTCGCTCAACAACCTCCTCCTCTTTATCTCCTCCTCTCTTATTCAAACAATAAATAAACAATAATAATGTTGAACAGCTGAACCAGAATCAATGTCCGAATCCCACTTCTACTGCAGGCACAAGATGANGGGAGGGGGGTTGAGGGGGAAACACCCAAGGGAAAGCACATGTCAGAGGGACAAAGCCAATCAGGAGACCATGTCAGCAAAGTCTGATGTGGGAACTTCTCTCCACCCCCACCCCACTGGAAAAAAAAAAAATCAAAGAAAATCTTGAGAAGAAACAAAAAATCTTGAATGTCTTAGTATTGACCATATCAATAATAGTCCACCAGGACCAGCACCCACTGCATACACAACAAAACTCATCCAGATTAGTCATAAGGAAAAAGGAAAGATGTTAGATGCCTACAGATGTCACCCTCAGCACCCATATGTGCCACATCTTGGCACCCCTTGGCACCCCCATGTGGCATATTTTGGCACGCCTTAGCGCACCTATGTGGCGTATTTTGGCATCCCTCAGCACCACTAGATGGCATATTTTCACACACCTTGGCACCCCTACATGGCGTATCTTGGCACCCTTACATGGAATATCTTGGCACCCCTTGGCACCCCTCTTCACACCTCTTGGCACCACTTCATGGCATATCTTGGCACCCTTGCGTGGCATATCTTGGCACCCTTACGTGGTATATCTTGGCACCCTTTGCCACCTCTTGGCACTTCTACGTGGCATATTTTCACACACCTTGGGACCCCTATATGGCATATTTTGGCACCCCTACATGGCATATCTTGGGACCCTTTGGGACCCCTCTGCATACCTCTTGCCACCACTTGGCACCCCTAGATGGCATATCTTGGCACCCTTGTGTGGCATATCTTGACACCCTTTACCACCTCTTGGCACTTCTACGTAGCATATCTTGGCACCCCTGGCCACCCCTTGGCACCCCTTGCCTTGCCACCCCTACTTGGCACATCTTGGCACCCTTTGGCAAATCTAAACAGCCTATCGGATTATACCAGACAACAGCCTGGCAGAATTGGAGAAAAAAAAAAAAAGCCTGGCAGAAGTTCCTTTGAAGTTTGAACTGCTGCTCCAGTAAATATGATCCTGTCTCAAAAAATTCAAATTCATATTTACAAAAAACAGTCCCACCACTGGCTTGTGGCAGCCAAGCGTTCATAGCGACGTTGCTTTTTGATCCTTCGATGTCGGCTCTTCCTATCATTGTGAAGCAGAATTCACCAAGTGTTGGATTGTTCACCCACCAACAGTAAAAAAAAAAAAAACAGTCCCACTTCCCCCCAGAGTCAGTTGCCGAGACCCTCAAGTTGGGATCTACATGTGCTGCTCTATCCCACTACTGTGAAACGCTGTGCCAAGCGAAATGTTTTGAATTAAAGGCAACCAACCATCAGGCGGCCAATAAGACAATAACCCCACCCCCACGTCCGGGGGGATGCGTGGATGAGCACATACATAAATGAAATAAAATAAGCTGCTTGTTTTGTTGTGGCGGCTGCGTTGACTTACCAGCAGCAGCTGGATGGATGGCCACCAGTCTCAGATCTGGATGATCAGTGGCTAGAGCACTGGGCACCACTGTCCAATATGAGGGAGTCTGTGACACCGACACACAGTTTCCCAATTTCTTTTTCTTTTCTTTTCCACAGCTTCTGAGTTCTATCCAGACTCTGCGGGCTTTTCAACATGCTCCTTCCCTGATAGCCGAGTAGGAGTTAGGGCCTAGTTGCACTACTCGCCATACGCCAAGTTTGGCGAGTAGGCGCCTGGTTGCACTTACTCGCCAAACTTGGCGAATGCAAAATGTGTCAGACGGCTTGCCACACCGTCGACACAAGTTGTGGAGAGTGAATTCGGTTTCCCCGCCTGTGCACGGCGGTTTGTGGAGGGTGGTCTTCGGACCTCTCCACAAAACAACTTTCTGGAGAGTGAAGGGCTTCACGAGTTGACATCAGGTAGACTAAAAATTTTAACTTTTCTGTAGAAGAAATATAGTGGCGAGTAAGTGCAACCAGGCCTCAAGTTCGACACGATTCTCATATTTTTCACTCTCCATGCAACCACCACGAAATGTGACGGATGGCGAGTAGTGCAACTAGGCCATTAGAGCATTTGGGAACAGGTCTTCGATCTGACATTTGAGTTCGGGTGATGGACCATGGGAGCACCCTTGGAGTAGGTGAGGCCACCTACCACCTTCTTCTGAACACAACACCCCCTGATTGATCATCAGTGTATTCATTACGATGCAAGCTATTTTTCCAGTTCGGATACAGTCATGACGAGGGTGTCTTGTGTTTGGGGAAGACTGTGGCCTCCACTCGAAAACCACGGTGTCTTATGAGATACGTTGCTAGGGGTTAGGTTCAACCCTGAGGGAATAGGCTCAACCTATAACCCTTAGTACACTGCACCTTCGATGCATACATGTGGATTGCTGCGTTTATGTAGCCTGATATTGCGCCGGGACAGGCTAGAGTCTTGCTTGTCAGGTTTGTGGGTACATAAATGGGGGAGATCGTCATACCAGATATGTGGGTAGACAGTGTGTGATAGGTAAGTAGCTAGCATGAGGCCGGAACAACATTGACAGAAGAACATAGGGCAGTGAGTACAGCTGTCCCCCACATATGAGGAGAAGAGAGCCTTTTCTTTTTCTTCCCTAGAAACAATAGCGGTCCTCGTGTGATGCTTCACGCAGGCCCAAAAAAAAAACGTACTGGAGGTGGCACCCGTGGGGCGCCGGCCAGTTCGGAAGTTCCGGATTGGTTTTTGGATGCCTCACGCAGTTCAGTGAGGGTACTTGGGCGTGCATGGCAGAGCGCTAATCCTAAACGACTCCATATACTCGATGATGTGGTACGTTGCAGCCTTCTGGGCCCCAGATCAAAGAGCCCTAAAGGACCTTCAAAAGAAAGCTACAGCTTACCTCTGGACTGGAGATGCATCAAGACTGAACTTCATTACAAAGGTAGCTTGGCAATACGTAACAAGAAAGAAGAGCCAAGGAGGCCTGGGTGTCCTAGACCCATCCAGTCAAAAAAAAGCCCTACAAACCAAGTGGATCATAAAGCTTTTAATGAATCCTAAACTACCCTGGAGAGGGCTTGCCCTAGAAGGATTGCAACAACTACCGAGCTACAATACCCCAGAGAACATGGAAGGCACCTTCTGGATCCTGAGCAAATCCTGGTCCATTAAGAACAAAACCCAAAACGAACAAAGACTGAACTTCTGGAAAAGATTACTGAAGGCGTGGAGAGATATCTTTCCATCGAAAGTAAGGAAACCAGTCAGCAAAGAAGAAATCCTCAGACAACCTCTCTTCTGTAACTCTTGGATAGTCAACAGCGAAGACACACCTTTCACTCTCACGGTAAAGGACACGAGGTGGGGCGCATGGTTAGAAAGAGGCATTTGGCAAATCAAACACATATGGGACGACTCTAAAAGGGATTGGAAGTCAGCCGGACAGCTCAGAAAAGAACTCAAGGGCTGCCACAACCTAATCCAAAACCTCCAACAAATGACAAATGCAATACCGGTGGAATGGACTTCAACCCTCAAAAAAGACAAACAGTGGTCAACAGGAGACTGGGCGGTAATGACAAACACGAGGCACCATGAACATGCACTAGCCTTTATCAGAAAGGAGGACGGTAGAAGAAATTGGCTCACCTTTTCTATGCACACTCTAGAAGAACCAGGGCTAGATTACTGCAAGCTCAGCAAAGAACTAGCAGCGCAAGTCAGAGTCAGGGAGAACAACCTCAGAAAAGTCAGAGTAATAGAAAATGAAGACTTAACTATATTCCAACCCCAAACTAACCTAGAAGACTTGGAAGTAGACCCAGCGGAATGGGCATGGAACCTAAAACAAAACTTCACAAGAATTAACCGCAGAATAAACCTACTCAACTACACCACTAGTATAGGATATAAGCTCAGACGTAGATCAACAGCACCAGAAACAGTCATTGCAGAACGATGGAAGAGGCACCTCGAAGTAGAACCCAAAAGCTTGAAAGAAATTCCGTGGACCCAAATAGCAACACTACACCCCCCCAAGTTCAGGAGCCTGCAATGGCTAATTCTTTACCTAGCAATCCCACTGAATCAATGGCTAAACAATAGAAGAAGAAAAGAAGAGAGATGCCCCCTAAATGAACTTTGTGCCAATTGTACAGAAGGACAAATAGAGAACCTGTTCCATTGTTTTTTCCATTGCCCCAAGATCAAACCCATATGGAACTGAATTTCACAGATATGGTTCTCAATAACAAACTCATCGTTTACAACAAATATTCCCCTTATCTTATTAGGCTTCACAACACCCGACGACTGGTCACCCCTGCAAATCAACCTATTCCAAATCCTACGTAAGGCAACAATATGGTCCATTTGGAGAAAAAGATGTACAGAAACGGTAGAAAAACAACCAATGCACGTACAGGAAGCATGGACTATCCTCAAGGCTTAAGTAGAAACAGAATATTGGGTCCTATGGCGGAAAGCCAAGAGGAAAATGAAGGCGAATGAACCCAAAGCCAAAGACATCCAAACCAAATTCGAAGACAATTTTCTTGCCAAGGGCAAAATAGCAACCATCGAAGGTCAGAGTCTAAGTTTCAGAATGTGGAATGTCATAACACAAAACACTACAGCAGACTTAAGTCCTTCCATTAGCACACCAGACTCACTAAGCAACCTGAGCATTTCCCTCTAAACTATCACAAGGGTCCTCACCAAAGACAGACAACGAACAAATGCGTACCCCGGCCGCCATCACCTAGTCTAAACTTCCCATACACAACGCCTCCCATACACTACGCCTCAGACATCATCAACAACACAGTAGGGTTTCTACTAACAGAATACGAGCCCAACAGCAAAACCTCACAACCCCCATCGACTTCATAAGGAATCGCGCAGCACTCATCTTCCTCATCTCCTCCATCCCCCCACCCCCTGACCACAAGCATTCAGACCGATTACCCCCACACAAACCACCCCGATTCCAACCCATAATCCCCCGGCCATTTCAATCACATCCAAACAAATCTTTTTACCCAAGCGCACATCCTAGATCTATTAACTCCCCAACAATACCCACCCATATCAGCAGAGCAACAAAAGTCCTTCTCTACAAACAGTTCCCAAACCCCCTTTAGCCAGTCAAGGCAAGACCGACCTAGGATAAGGGAGACAGACTGTCAAAAGAYACCAGGTAAAGACTWGGGGACCAATTAAATTAGCAAGGGTTTGGACTTCAGACTCCGGTTGACTGAGTAGAAGAAGAGGGTTAACAAGGAGTAGTTAGAGCTCAGTCCAGTCCGTAGAACTTAGTAGGGACCAGTTAAATTAGCAAGGGTTTGGACTTCAGACTCCGGTTGTCAGARTARAAGAAGAGGGTTAACGAGGAGTAGTTAGAGCTCAGTCCARTCCKTAGAACTTAGTAGCTAGTCCGGTGAAGGCTCCAGGGCCGAGCTATTCCTTTTGAGGAAGTTCAAGTCTACGGTTCTAGTGCTCATAGAGAATCAGACAGTCAGAGAACTGAGAGGAACAGGTTAGACAAAGAAGCCCTGAAGCAAACATATAGGGCCCACATCTCTGAGTAGCTCTCCAGGTTTAGACACAACGTAAAAGAAAACAGGCTAACTTAGGCAGGGGTGAGGAGTGGTACATCCTTCCAGAGAGAAGTAATCAATGCTGTTCCTCGGGCTTTCCTACCATAAAGGGGAAGAGCGTGTGTGTGCCCGACATGTTATTTACTATTGACTTGCCGGTGGAAGAGGAACCGGACTGATGCTCCCCAGAATGGAAAAGGAGCCAGAACTCTAAGGTTCTGTTTAATAATAATTAAAAAAAAAAAAAAAAGTAAGGGTACTTGGGCAGGGCGGCACAGGGCGCAAGGTGTTCGGGAACTTTCCTTTTTGTTTTCCCTTCAGTGTGGGGCCAGGCACACATGCAGAAGCTTTGTGGTTCTACGATTTGCAGACACGACAACCTCTACACACACGCGGATACAACTATGGTGGACGAAGTCATGATTTTTCTATGGAGTTGCAGGGTTTGCACCCCCCGACGGTGGGCGGCCCTTGACTGGTTGGCTGCCGACCCGCCGACCGATCGGCTGGTCGGCACTTACCGGTCGGGGGTCGTCGGCACCCCGCGAAAAATAATAATAATAATTTTTTTTTTATTGGGGTCCAGAACCCCTCATAACACCACCAACACCCCTATCGCGGCCCCCAATACCCCCATTCACCCCCCAAACACCCCCAAACCATCCCCAACACCCTCATTACCCCCCTTAATACCCCCTATATCACCCCTATACCCCCTATACCCCCCCTATTCTCTCCCTATACTCCAACCCCAACCCCCCCATCCCCAAAAGTTTCTCAGCGGATTCGGCTGTACTCAGCAAGCCCAGTGCAGCCCTCAACTCAGATTTGAAAAAAAATCAGTGGATGTTTTTTTTTTTTTTTTTTTTTTTTTTTTTTTTTCCCTGACTGGTCGCCAGACCACCAACCGGTCGGCCCTACTGGTCGGCTGCAATACGGTCGGCAGTCGGGGTCGGCGGTCGGCAGGGATGCAACCCTGTGGAGTTGTGTATAGGGAACATGACGACACACACAAGCACCCACACATGCGTGTCCTGGTGACGGTGAGGAGGTCGACCATGGTGGAGGAGGAGGAGGAGGGAAGACGAGGAGCAACGTGAAGGAGGGAGGAGAAAAGGATTGGATGTTAAACATAAAAAAAACAGAGAAAAATAAAGCAATCCATTTGTGAATCATAAGAGGGGCACCAGTCAAGGCAAAACAAAGCAATCCGTTTGTGAATCATAAGAGGGGCACCAGTCAAGGCAACTTCGTTGCGAGTTCGAAAACAAAAGAGGAGGGTTTGAGGAGTAGGGAGGAGTAGAGAGCACGAGAACTATAAGGATAAAAGGAGGAGGATAGCGGTCAAAGGCTAAGATGACGGAGCAGGATAGAGGATGGAGGCTGGATGAGGGAGGAGCCAGATGGCCATGGATGGAGCAGGAGGGAGGAGGGAAACAAGCATGGGAGGGGGGAGGGCGATGATCGTGGATGGAGGAGGAGGCGGTAGGAAGGAGTAGGGAGGACACAAACTATAACGATAAAGAGAGGAGATAGAGGACGAAGACGATGACGGAGGAGGATAGAGGATGGAGGCTGGATGAGGGAGAAGCGTGACAGCCATGGTTGGAAGAGGACGGAGGAGGGCAACGAGCATGGAGGGAGGAGGGCAACGAGCACGGAGAAAGGAGGGCAACGCACACAGATGGAGGAGGGCGACGAGCGTGGATGGAAGAGGAGGGAGGAGGGCGACGAGCTTGGATGGAGGAGGAGGGGGGAGCATGACGAGCATGGATGGAGGAGGGAGGGGGGCAACGAGCATGTACGGAGGAAGGAGGAGGGTGACGAGCATGGATAAAGGAGGGCGGAGGGTGGCAAGTGTGGATGGAGGAAGAGGGAGGAGGACGACGAGCATGGATGGAGGACGAGAGAGGCTCCTTCAGGAAGGTGCAAGAGACACACACAGACGACGAGACAGTCTGGCACAGTCATGCTTTTTCTTTTTCCCTGAAGTTAGTGTACACTGAACATGACAACACAAACAGACGATGGAGTGGTGATAGTAGGAGGATGCAGGGATGACACACGACTGTCACTGGCCCCTCAAACACGGTTCGTGGGTGCACCATTCAGCCATATCCCCACCGCATGTGCGGCTGGCATACACTTGTTTATATTTAAAAAAAAAGCTCCAACCACTGCCTAGAGTAGCATAATTACCCACAGGCCCCACTGGCCTACGTCTAGGTCTGTGAGCAGAAATCCAATGGTCACAATCGCATGGCAGAAATCGACTCCCCATAACACGTGTCAGATTCCACTGCAAGATCAGGGACAGGGAGTTGTGTGAGTCCTGAATATATCTGATGCCAATGACACCCAAGAGGTCAGTTGAAAAAGTCCTACTGTTCGTATGCTGTAACACGTACAGGGATTTCTGGGAGGTAATGAGCCCCCCAACTCCAGCCTTTACCAGCATAGTTAGCTGCAGTTAACCCCTGAGATCAGTAGAAAGTTGCTACAAATAAGTTAATGCCTGATCACTAGCAAGAAGTTAACTCCTGATTACTAAAAGACTAGTAGTAAAAGGTTAGAAACAAGCATGGCTGCGCCGGACCCGGACCCGGACAGCTCATGTCCGGCCAGGTCCGGACGCCCGGACTTCCGGACATATCCGGACCTCCGGACATACATGGTTCCGGACGGCTCGGACCGGKAARCAGGTCCGGAAAWGTCCGGAACATAAAAAAAAAAAAAAAAAAAAAAAATCTGAAAAAAAAAAAAAGTTATGCAGAATAACATTGCAAACCACTTTTGCTAGATTCCTAACCAAACTTGAGTTAAAACTTAAAAGTCAAAAACTACAAGAACTTAAAAAAAGATTTAAAAAACTTAGAAAAGTATCGAGTTAGTCCTTCGGGACATCCGTTAAAATTGGAACGATACAGAGAAGATTAGCATGGCCCCTGCGCAAGGATGACACGCATAAATCGAGAAATGGTCCAAATTAAAAAAAAAAAGAAAAAAAAAAAGTATCGAGTTATTAATAATTCATTACTTGGGTATTACCGTATTAGTAATAAATTATTATAGAGATAGACCATGTCCGGACCCCCCCAAAAAACAAAAACGGGCCTGAAAACCCCCCAAAACAATTTTGGGGGCTTGGCTCCTCAGTGCGGAAGGGTCCTGGAAAGTTTTTTTTTTTTTTTTTTTTTTTGGCAGATCCGGACCTTCAAGGACCGGACGTCTGGAGTCCAGGCTGAATCCAGACCGTCTGGACGGCGGTCCGTACATCCGGATCTTAGCCATGGAAACAAGTTAAGAAACAAGTTAACCCCTGATCACTAGAAAGAAGCTGACTCCAGATGACTAGAAAGAAGTTAACCCCTGGTCACTACAAATAAGTTAATCCCTCATAACCCCTGATTACTAGAAGATAAGAAACAAGTTAACACCTGATTACTAGAAACATGTTCACCCCTGATCACTAGAAAGAAGTTAAATCCTGATCACTAGAACAAGTTAACCTCTGGTTACTAGAAACAACTTAACCCCTGATCACTAGAACAAACTCTAATACCCAACTGGTGGTATAAATGATGCCCGCAACACTGCCTACAAGTCAAAAAATCAAGAGCACCTGCTGTGTTAGCTCCAGTTCATGTCCCTGAGAAGTGCAGGAAAACACATTCCAAAGCTGCTTTACAATGGTTTATATGCCCTAAGGCCTAAGATCTATTTTCATTTCATACTGAGAACTCAAGCTTGAATGATCTCCCTCCACCTTCACCTTCACCCCTTGCCCTCCTCTCTGTTGAAATTACAACAGTCAGCATTATTTCCACAAAGACAGAGAGGTAGAGAGGAAGAAAGGGGGGGGGGAGCACAAGAGGGAGGCAAGGGAAGAGAGAGACAGTGAGACCCAGAGAGAGAGACAGAGGGAGGGAGGGAGAGAGAGGGAAAGGTGGGTGGAAGAATGTACGTGTTTTCATATTCGCTATACAAAAACGATCACAATTGTCTGTGTGTGTTGTTATGTTCGCTATACACATCTTCACAAAAAAAAACACATGACTGTGCCAGACTGTTTTGTTGGACTTCCACCAACTCGTTAGGAGGAAAAACCCCGACAGTCAGCGCAAGATGCATTTGACTGATAGACATCACCGGGAGTTAGCCACACCCCTGAGTAACGTGGTTGACTCTACTAACACCACCCCTGCAATCCTAGCAGACTGTCTGTCCAAACACCTGACAAGAATTGCAGTAAGTCTGTTTGAAACTAGTCTGTCACAGCCACAAAACCCACTTCACATGCTCACTCAGCCATGTGTGCATATGTGTGTGTTTTAGAGTTTCACCACAATAGCCGCTGTTCCCACCAGATGAGTAGATCTACCTCTATTGCAGACAATGAAGCCCACTTGAGATGAGCCAATCCAGCAATGAAACAGTTTTACCGCTACAGCAAGCAATATGGAGCGCAGTAGATCCATTATATCCCTTTCTTTTTTCTTTTTCTTTTTCTTAAGTATCTTCACTTTAGTTTTCTTTGGGGTGGCCACTTTATTTGTTCTTGCAGCTCCCCTTTTACTACGTCTCTCACTTACAAGGCTGGCCACACTGATTGTGGTTGAGCGCCAGCTGCCCACATCCCCAAGTGCCTTAAACCGCCAGTACACGGCCCCAGCCTTGCTGAAAATAAACTCGTCACCCATCCAAAAATTTTGCGCCGTGGGCCTACCGGACCACAATGGCTGGCCACACCAGCCAAAAAAGAAAAAAAGTGTGCCACTGGGGGTTAGGCAAAGCTTGGCGCACAGTTGAGCACCTCCAGGCCCGGGTGTGCTGGTGGTTTAATGGCACACTTGCACGTTATGACAGTAGGCAGAGTAAAGGGAAGGTATGCTCCTTTTTATTCAGATCTTCAGCTTATATTTTGTCTGTTCTGTTAATGATGCTCATTCATACGCAACACTATGCATTTATTAGGAGTACACAAGAGGAGGGAGGAATGAAGGAAACAGGTAGGAGGTGGGCTTTTATAGGAAGCGAGAAGCGGAAGAGAGACGCATGGAGGAGGGAGGTGGAGTGGCAAAGAATAAAACAGAGGAATGGCAAACTTCACAGGGTTCTCAATATTCACCACTGGAGCCGACTACTCTAGAATGACGCGGGAGGTCAGTCAGTGTTTGGGTTGCAGAAGATTTTGAGTAGACGAGCAGTGGTATAATGATAAGTGCCCCCCCCTACAGACCGGACAGCACGGGTTCAGGTGTGGACTGTGGAAGCACCGCATCCAAGTCTCGCAGTTGCAGTTGCTGCACCGGATGGCACGGCATAGACAGATGTCACAGGCTACGTGGCTCCTACATGCACTTTTTCTTTTTTTTGGCTGGCGTGGCCAGCCATTGTAGTCCAGTAGGCCCAAGGCGCGAAATTTTTGGATGGGTACTGCAATTGCATAGGCATTGCTGTTCCAGCCCTTGTCTACAAATTGGACATCACAAAAAAATGAAACTTTGGCCAAAAAAAGTTTAAAAAACCTGATTTCGGCAATGAAAACAGTTTCCCCCCGTAACCACTGGTGCAGGATGCCGTACATGAGTGCAATATTGACTGTCATAATACGTACGAAAACAAAAACTTGCATAGACTATGATTCATAATCCTCACGACACAAGGCATGCAAGTCACAAACTAGCCCATACTCAGGTGGGCCATCACAGAGCGGCTTTGAGCAAGTGTCTTGGGTATCCACAGTCATTATTTCCTCTCTGTGGACAGAAAACAACGCGGACATATCAAAGGCAAGTGTTTAGCTGTTGCAGGATTCGGTCTGCAACAGCTCGCCCTGGTGGGGGTTCATATGGTAGTCTATTTTCCTCCTCAGGCTGCTGCCTCGCTTCTTCATCTGGTGAGGACCATGTGTGTGTGTGTGTGTGTGTGTGTGTGTGTGTGTGTGTGTTACAAATTATCACCACAACTTCCTCTATTCCGCCCAGATGAGTAGATCCAAAGTCACAGCAACTTTACCTATATTGCAGACAATGAAGCATGCTCGAGATGAGCCAATCCACCAATGAGACAGTTTTGCTTGTGAAGTCAATATCTATTCAGAACCTTACCTTTAAAC
>BFEA01000166.1:928402-941883 GCA_003427395.1 Chara braunii | reverse complement strand
TCTCTCTCTCTCTCTCTCATGTGCCAGGTACTAACCTGTGAAGATGGCGTTGTGCTGCAAGTACCTCGAAGACGAAGCTGGAGCCATGACGCTGCAGGTAAGTCTCCCTGGCGTCCGCCCAATCTCTCTCTCTCTCCATTACTACTCTAGCTCCTACTAGCGCCCAGTGCTGAAGACTACTGCTAACGCTACTACTACTACTGCAGCGCTCCTCCAGAGTGCTGCTGCCGAATCCTGAAGACTACCTCCTGCTTCCTGAACTGCACGTGAAGTGCCTGGGAAGTCCCTATGAACTACCTGCAGCCTGCAGGGCGGGCCAGTCTTATACAGTGCTGGCCCGTTCAGGAGGCTGCTCTTGCCAATGCCAAAATGTGCCAGACCCTGGAGTTGAAGCTCAAACAAAGGTTGTCTTGAAAACAGGCCCAAAATGGCCTGTGCTAAAACCTTGGTCTGGTGCCTGAGTTTCAGGGCAGGTCGGTCTTACAAGGGCCTGAAAATGGCCCTCCGTTTCAGGCTGAAAAGACTCAGGGCCTGGAGGGTCCTGTTTTAGGCTGAAACGACACAGGGCCTGTAGGCCCTTGTTTTCAGGCTTTCAGGCTGAAACGACACAGGCCCTGTAGGCCCTTCTTTTCAGGCTTTCAGGCTGAAACGACCCAGGGCCTGAAAGTGGCCCTCGTTTGCAGGTGCACCATGTTGCAGGCGCAGCATGTAACAGAGCGTCTGCATTAGGACTGGTCAGTCCGCACACCCCTTCTATCAGCGCAGCAAAGAGCCTCAATGGACAAAGCAGCAAAGCCTGCGTGTACTACTCCCATGGGTTGGCATGGTGACCGTGACCAGTGCTTCGACCAGGGCCCTTCAGAGGCACCGCCCTCTCCTGCGAGATGCGCCACCGGGAAGAACGTCGTCTCTCAAGGTAGAGCGCACACGACTCCTCACCAAAGAGAGGACACTCAAGTTGGACTCACTTCCCCACGGTAAGAAGAGATTGAGAGGGTAGATAAGGAATGGGAACAACGTACCTGGAGATAGCTGCCCCCAACCACAGATTTCTCACCAATTGGGCCGACGTGCATTTCGATGACCGGTCAATAGCCTGTACCACCCACAGCGCAATGCAGTGCCACCTCAGCCAAAATGCCACATCAGCATACTCTCATCATCATACATACATCCGCTGTCGCCACAGCCTTCCAGCGGCCGGCCTCTCCACCTAGGCCCCACTAATACAAACCAGCGCCAAAGTATCCTTACTGCACATGAAGCATCGTCCGCGCACCAAGTAACAATGTCGCCGGTGCCAGGTAAGCGGCGATCACGAACCAGCTCCGATACCAAATTGCAAGGAATATGAGTGTGAACGATATACTGAAAACCATACTTGCAAGCGCACGTCGTGCGGGCGGTTCCCTACGTGCAGCGCACGCGCCCAACCGATCTCGTGCGGCGCACGACGTGTGCAGAGAACGACCAGTCACCCCCCTCAGAAGAAAAAAAAAAAGTCGGGGTCGAAACGGTGCGTTTGAGGCCCCCCGCCAAAATTATAAGCGAGATGAAAAAAAAAATTACAGGAGTACTGCCTCACCTTGCTCTTCCTCCCCGCCCTCATCCTCCATGTCTCCTCCTCCCTTCTCCTTTTCGTCTCGTCCGCCTCCTCCTCCTGTTCGTCCTCCTCCTCTTGCCCTTCCTCATCTTCCTTGTCTCCTCCTCCTCTTGCCCTTCCTCATCCTCCTTGTCTCCTCCTCCTCCTCATACTTCTTCATCTTCCATGCCTCCTCGTCTCCTTCCCTCCCTCGTGTCCTTCCCTTCCTCGTGTCCTCCCCTTCCTCACCGTCCATGTCTCCTCCTCCTCCCACTCATCCTCCTCCTCCTGCCCTTCCTCTTTTCCCTCCGTCCATCTCTTCTCCTCCCCCATCTCGACTCCTCCTCCTTGTCGTCCTCGCTATCCTCGTCGTCCTCCTCGTCCACATCCTCCTCCTCCTCTCCATATCCCCCTCTCCTCGCCATATCCCCATCTTCCTGTCATACGCCCCCCCGTTCCCCCTCCCAAAAAAAGATAAAATAATAATAATAAAAATAAAAAACCTGCACGATTCCGCACAGGCACCCCCCGCACGGAACTCCGCACGAATGTGCGGCTCGTGCGGTTGCAAGTATGCTGAAAACCAATGTTGCGAAATCACACAGATGTCCAGGTAGTCGTGTCCAAGCAGAGAGTACAAAATGCACCGAGAAACAATCCATATAGAGCAATACAACTGAGTAATGAGCCAATGTTCAAGCCCGCAGGCCACACCAACACAGTATCCAAAGTCGCTCCTCTCTGTCTGGCGCCCAGCACCCAGCCTACTCTACCCGACTATCCTACCTACACCTGGTTCACACAACAGGCTCACTTTGACTCTCGAAGACCAATGCACATGATTGTCAACACCATAGCCGACCTCTCATCATGCACCAGGTACGTATCTCGTCACCCTCAGTCAGATTACCCCACACTCGCCTCCTTCCCTGAAGACCACCCGATCGCCCGCATTACACCCTGGCGCCCAGGAGCCCGGCTATGGCTGCCTGCCCCGCTGCCCTGCAGCGCTCCACTTCACCACTACGCGCCCCGTCAGCGCCCTTGGCAGCAGCGCAGCATCAAGCGATAGCGCAGAAGCACTTTCGCATTGTCTGCGCTGGCCAGAACGCCTGGGCTGGGCTGCCTCACTTCTTTTATCGAAGTGGCAACCTTCTGGATGCTGCGTGTGGCCTGGCTGGAAGCTTCCAGTAGCTTCCGGTTGGGCCTCAGATCCTGCGCCCAGGCCCGAGACTACAGTTGAGGGCCTGGGCCCCATTTACAGCTGGGCACGGCCTGAGTCTCCGGACTTGGGCTGTTTGCTGCATCTGTGCAGGGCTCCTGGGTAGGTGCCTCGACAGTACTGCTTTTGCGTAGGCCGATGGCCTGCTTCGTGATGTATCAGCCCTGCTTTGTGTGTATGTGCCCAGGCGCAACTGTCTAGGCCTGGGCCAACTGTACGACGCAGCTTAGTGAGGCTCGCACATCCATTCAACCAACTGGCGTGCTGCAAGAGCCTGAATACCCACATATGAAAGTGTCAAATTTTGGCCTTTGACAAATATTCAGGCCTGCCTTCACTTAGGGCGGGCACTTGGCTAGCTGGGGGCCTTTGCCCAAAACATGTGATGTCTGATAGGGCCCCGCGAGGGCTTGTTCCTCGCAACAAGTAAAAATCCCTGAAATTGGCGACCCCAATAAGCTGACATGCACCTTGAAAGCAGCGTCGTCCTACATCACTAGGAAACCCTAGGACGGACAAAGGTCTCAATCTGATTATCCGAAACAGGAATCGGTAGCGCTACAAATGAAATGGGTAATTAGTGCTCCCCAGAACAGAAAAAATCTGGCCCGGTGGAAACATCCAGAAGGCATGAGAAAGGTCGGCACATGGGAGCCTTTAGCTCAAGTTACGAGCGTCTTTTAAAAGACAGCCAGGACCATGAAACCCTTTTTTTTCCCTTTTTCTTTTGTTTAATCCTACTCAAAAGTTTCAAACCTCCTCCTTTGGATTCAAATGACTCTTGACAGCATAAGAAAGGCGACACCAGTAGAGTCCCCTCTCTCAACATGGAGGGAACCTTCCGGGTAATGGCCAAACTGGACAATCAAAGCAAGCAAAACGGACGGTGACGGGGAGCCCAAGATGGACTAGCTCAGTTGGTTGCGCACGTGAACTGCACTCAGGAGGCCGTGGGTTGGATACCCAACGTCGTCCTTTCCATCCCAGCGGCCTCCTGGGGGTATGCTTCGGGTTCACCAGGGGAGACTGTTGGCTGAGGCCTCCTGGTTGGCTGGTTAGGGAAGTAATCACTTCTTTCCTGCGCGCGCCAGGTGTTAGGAGCTTGGGTACTGCTCCCTGCACAAAGCAGAGATAGGTAGGTGTAGAGTCTGTAGACCCATAACCTCAGGATAGCTTAGTTCTAGCTAGGAAATTTAGCCTTCCCCTTCACAGATAGTAAGTGGTGCCAGTTTTCTCAGGGATAGATCCAATTCATTAGGTAGGTAATTACTAATTAGTAATTATTAGTAATTTATTACAGTAAGGTGGTCATAAGATTGAGAGACGAATGAGCACAGGCATAATCACGCTACTATACAAAAAAGGGGATCGTGAAGATATAAGAAATTACAGACCCATAACCCTTTTACCAGTAATTTACAAAATGCTAGCTAAAACCCTAGCCAATAGAATCAAGAATGTTACAGAAATGTTTCCACATAGACCAAACAAGATTCATACCTGGAAGATATATTTTAGATAATGTGTTAACACTAAACGAAGCCACCAAGATAATAAAAGACAAAAGAGTACATGCAACCATATTATTCTTTGACTTCGAAAAAACCTATGACCAGGTTAATTGGGATTTCCTTCAACTGAGTATGGAAAAGATGGGAGTAGGGCCAAACTTCAAAAGATGGGTAAGAGTTTTATATGGAGATGCCAGAGGAATGGTGCAAGTTAACGAACACCTCTCAGAGAAATATGAAATGACCAGGTCCGTAAGACAGGGGGATCCACTTGCAGCACCAATCTTCCTCTTCGTGATGGAAGCAATAGCAGCCTACCTACGTAAGGACCCATCAATAGAAAGACTACTAGTCCAGCAAGATGGAAGATCACTAGTCATCCCCACAGCTATATTATTCGCATACGACCTGACTCTACTCGTCAGAGCGACCAACTCTTCGTTCCAAGCTCTCACAAGAGCAATGCAAGCCTTCCAGTTAGCAGCGGAAATGAAAATCAACTGGAACAAGACAATAGGCTGGTGGTTAGCTCCTTCCCAACCTCCCCAACAAACCCAAGATACACAAGGAATACAATGGCTGGACCCACAACAGCCGATCCGCTTCCTAGGGATCCAAATATCATCTGAAGGAACCAGCAACTCCTCAGGAACCAGCCTCCTACTCAAAATGGCAAATAGACTGACAGGATGGCAAGCAGCCAACGTATCACTCATGGGAAGAGCTCTAGTTCTCAATACCTCAATTCTATCCACAGGATGGTACGTGGCTTCCCTCTGGAACCCACCACCAAGCTTTTTCGCAAGCCTAAAAAAGAAGCTAGGGTCTTATCTTTGGACAAGGAAGGCCGAAAATGAACATTACATCTCTAAGGTAGCATGGAAATACATCACCAGACCCAAGCATCAGGGGGGATTGGGTCTTTTAAACCCCGCGATACAATTTCAGGCACTGCAACACAGATGGATAATAAAACTCTTGTTCAATAGAGAGTTGCCATGGCACGAGATGGCCCTACACCAGATCCAAAACCTAGTACCTTTCAAAGTAGACCCTTCCATTGAAGGGTACCATTGGCTCCTCAACCCCTCCTGGAACCCAAGAAGAAAAGAGGGGGGGAGACAGACAAAAGACAAGGATCCCACAAGCGAACACTGGGCCACATTAATAAAACATTGGAGGACCTGCTTCCCGCAAAAAATAAGAACACCAAGAATAAGAGAAGAAGTTCTAAGGCAACCGCTTTTTGGAAACCCCTTGCTAACGGACCAAAATCATAAACCATGGTCCCTAAACACAAAAAGTAAGCATTGGAGGAAGTGGATGAGTAAGGGAGTGTGGAAAATAGAGCACATATGGAATTCAGAGCAAAACAGATGGCTAACAGAGCAAGACCTCAGAACTAAACTCAAAGGGATTCACAAGTTGAAAGATCAGTTAGCAAGACTACTAGAAAGCGTCCCATTGAAATGGGTGCTCCTCCTGAAAAACAAAAAAAAGTGGGTAGCAGGGGACTGGGCCACAAAAACTGAAAATGAAACAGACCCCCCAACCATTGCTTATAAATTGCTCCAAATAACAGATAGGCAGGACGAAAAAGCAGAATTTGCTGCATACGAACTACCGGAACTGCACAAATCTTGGGTATCACTAGTCAGGATAATAGAACCAAGGACAACGGAAAATCTCAATACCCTTAAAAGAGTATGCTCATGTACACTCAAAAAGTACAGAAATCAAAACCATGCAAACCAACTGGACATAAATGGAACCCGGCTTTAAAGACCAGACCTTGACATCAAAGATCTAGAAGTAGACCCAGCAGAATGGGGGTGGATGGTACCCAGCACTTCAGGGAAAGCCAAGAAGTTTACCCCAATATATGATTATGAAGTTAAAACAGGCTACAAACTGGGCAAGCGTACAAGGGACCCCCTCCTAGTAATCTCAGAAAGGTGGAAAAGAAACTTGGGCGAAAACGCAGGCTGGACGAACAAAATCCCATGGAATCAGTACACAAATATAAGACCGGTAAGGATCAGAAGCCTACAGTGGCTCATTCTGTATTTGGCTGTGCCAGTCAACCAATGGTGGGCTAAAAGGAGAAAACAACAAGATCCCCAACAACAAATGTCCCTGTGCAAAGTGTGTAATGACCAAGTCGAAGAATCTCTGGTCCACTGCCTAATATCATGCCAACAAGCCCAAGAAGTGTGGAACAAAAAAAAAAAACTCTGGCAGAAGCTAACAAACCAAAATCTCCCCGGCAACCCCCTATACCTGCTAACGGGAGGACGGGAAAGCGAAGAACTTGAGGAAAGTACACTTTTAATGGCGGACTTATGGAGGAGAGCAACGCTCTGGGCAATCTGGAAAGCAAGGTGCAAAGGCACTCCTGAAGGTCAATCGTCATCCTTAGAAGAGAAATGGGCAGAAATAAAAAGCACAATACAAACAAAAGTAAGAGCACGCTGGTCCCAAGAGCAAAAGGAACAACAAAAGATAATAATAGAATTGAGTCTGAGAAAGTTAAAAAAAACATGGCTTTTGGAGAACAGAATCACAAAAATTGAGGGAGGCTCTCTACTTTTCACAAACTGGGACTAACAATAAGAAAGGCCTTACCTAATCCTCGGCCACCCACTGCTTTTCTGCACCCTCGGACTCGACTAAACACGCCCCAACATGTCCTATCTTCGCCTCAGGGCAATTGACTCCCACTTTCACAAGCATATTCTAACATAAATCCCCCACTAAAAGGAAGTAGAAGGATGCTACGACTGATCGCATGCAAACCTCTTCCGGCGAACCAATGTTCGCACACTAGAAGGAAAGTCATGGACCTGAAGACCCTAAGGCTATGAACAGTTGGTGCCGAATGAGGGACATAAGAGGCGAATCATTGTCTACTTGCAGGTAAAACAAGGACAGAATAGTCGAACGAGAGACATTTCACTCCGGGGCTCACTGCTCACGTCTCCCTTCTCTGTTCAACTAATCAGCGTTTTCCCCTAGACTAACATCTCGAATTAGTCACAGTCGACAGAAGGGAACAGCGTTCTATTCATCAAGAAAGTGCCTTGGTGGAGCAGATGGAAGGAGAAATGCAGCAGAACAGCCGAAGAAGGTTCCAGCCCAAGAGAGAAAGCACAGTCGGAAACCAGAACAACGAGTCAAGCGGAGACCCTATGCAGACGGTGGAAGTCCAGACAAACCAGGACAGAGAGGGAAAAGCAACAGCTGGAATAAGATAATGATGGCTTTTTGCATCAGGCCCAGGTCATGCTGGACAGGTTCGCACAGTACTCCAGAAAGAGGCGTTCAGCAACAGTCGAAGCCGGAAGGCATACTCACTTTATTGGTCGCAAACAAAGACTTACAACCCTCAAGAGCACCAGAGGGTACAGGCAAAGAGGCAACAGTGGGAAAGCAGGACAAATTGGGGAGCATGTCTACATCAGAGCAGGAAGGAGGGTTACAAGGAAGGATTTCATCACAAAAGGCAGAAAGCAAACCAGGCCCAGCCGGAGCCAAGGGTGGAGCGATGGGAAGATAAGAATGCAGGAGAAAGTATTAAGATCTAACGATAAGAGCATGATTCATACAAAGAAGTATGGAGAGGAGATGGGGTGGGAACAAGTGGACAAGGACAACGGAGGTAGTCTTTCTTGATTCAAGGGTGTTATCTGGCAGATCTGGTACCTAGGTCTGAGAGGAAAGGGAAGGGTTTGGGCAAGCTGGCAGTCAATCCTCCACGGTAGTGGAGCAATCAATGTTGTTCAGGGGTCCTTCGGCCTGACGGTAGGAAGCGAGTGAGAGTCTTGCTACATATAATGTAAAAAAAAAAAAAAAAAAAAAAAAAAAAAAAAAAAAAGTTTATACAAAATAAAAACTATAGTTGAGGGTCTAGGGTTAAGGTTTTGGATAGATTTAGGACAAATAGGGTTTGGAACAGCTGACTTTTTCAGGAGGATTTCATGGGGATTTTCACGGATTAGGAAAAATTGGTAGCTATGGCAGTTTCTACAACCTTTTAGTTTAAGTTTTGCAGGACACTTAAGAGGAAAGGATGAAGTATGGAAAGCAAACAGTTAATCCTCCGAGTTTTTGGAACAATCAATGCTCTTGAGAGTCTAGGGTTTAGGGTTTGGATAGATTGAGGACAAACAGGGTTTGTATTAGTATATTTTTCCAGGAAGATTTCATGAAGGAACTCACAGCTTAGGTAAAATTGGTAGCTATGGCAGTTTTACATCCTTTCTTGTTTAGTCATGCCATATACGACAGGCTTTTTAAGGATTCCTGAGAGGAAAGGATGAAGTATGGCAATCTGACAGTTAATCCTCCAAGTTTTGGAGCAATCAATGCTGGTCAGGGGTCCTTTGGCCGAACAGAAGGAAGTGTGGGTGATTTTTTATGATGTATTCCTTTATTCTAACTTGCCGGTGGAATAGGAACCGGACTGAAGCGGCAGACAAGATTATCATCACAGAAACAAGGGCGGATGAGGAGGAGGGAAGATGGGTCAAGGTTGAATTCGAGCTGCATGAAGAACCCTACACGCTACTATCGGTTTACTGCCCAAACGGTTATCAACAAAGATTGGATATGATCGAAAGGCTCAAAGTACTCCTGGATGGGAATAGGCACCTGATCTTAGCAGGAGACTGGAATGCCACCTTAGATCCTAGCCTAGACAGAATTTCAGGGGGCTTTAGATCAGAGGAAGAGGGATGGACAGAAGAGTCGCTACCGATTCATGGGCTAATGACGAATTTAGAGCTAATAGACCCGTATAGGTTACTCTTCCCGGATGAAAGACAATTCACCTACAGAAAGAGAAACCGTAGCCAACACGTGTCGGCTTCCAGGATAGACTACTTCTTAACTTCACCAGGCATAACGGGCATGTTACATTCAGTAATCATAAGTAGCCTTCCATACGACGTGGGTTTGGACCACAAACCTATCCTTTTGAGTTTGACATCAGACAAACAAATCAGCAGGGGTAAGGGGTTTTACAAAATCAATAATTCCCTCCTTAAAACTAAGGAAATGAGACAGGCGGTCCTACAAGTGTGTCAAGAATATAACCCGGACACACACTCATTCCCAGAACTGCTAACATCACTATCTAAGGCTTCTGCTATAGTGGCTAGGAGGCTCGCGACAAAGAGGAAGGAAAGAGAGGAAGAACTGACGCGAGCAATAGAGATAGCAGAGCGCAATACTATTCTTCGACCAGGGGACGAAATATATGAAACAACATTAGAGATGGCAAGAGGAGAGATGGTGGAATGGCAACGCTGGAAAATGAAAGACTTAAGAATGAGAGCTAGAATCAAAGAATGGGAGGAAGGGGAGAGAATGACCAAGTTCTTCTTCCAAAAAATCAAGACTAGGGGCAGGAACAATCTCATAGAGAGCTTAGAAGGGGAAGGGGGGCCGACTTCCAACAAGGAGGGGTTGTTAAGGGTGGCCTTCGACTTCTATAGTAAACTATATACATCAGTGGAAGACCAGTTCCCTAAGCCTAAAGTTGAGGAGGCGAGATCAAAGTTTCTGAATTATCTTCAGAACACAATTTCACGAAAGCATGCTGCCATGCTGGACGAACCCTTAACACAGGAGGAGTTATGGGAGGCACTAAAAACGATGACCCCAAATAAAACCCCTGGGAAAGACGGCCTGACTAGAGAATTCTGGCTAGAATTTTGGCCAATTTTGGGAGAGGAATATGTTTCCTTTCTCGAACAGGCATGGCAGGATGAGGGTATAGGGAGCGAGCCCGCAACGGGGATACTCACGCTGCTTTACAAAAAAGGGAGTCCAACAGACATACGAAATTATAGACCAATAACTTTGTTGACTCTCACTCACAAAATAGTAGCCAAGGCGCTAGCTAATCGCTTATCCAAAATCACGGCGGGTTGCTTCCATCTGGATCAAACAGGATTCATACCGGGTAGGTTTATTTTGGACAACGTCATGTGCCTAACAGAATCGGTCCGGTACATAAGGGACAAGAGAATCAACACCGCCATCCTTTTTTTCGATTTTGAAAAGGCTTACGATCAGGTCAGTTGGCCTTTCTTGCAGTTGTGCATGGAAAAGATGGGAGTAGGGCCGAATTTTAGGAAGTGGATCAGGGTCTTATACAACAATGCACAAGGACAAGTACAGATAAATGGTCACTTATCCTCGACCTACCCGATGTCAAGGTCGGTTAGGCAAGGAGACCCCTTAGCTGCTCCTATCTTTCTCTTCATAATGGAGGCAATAGCCTCCTTTCTGAGAAAGGACCCGTCAATAGAAAGACTAACAGCTCCACCAGACCAGCAAGGACACAAGGTGGTAATCCCCACGACGATACTGTTCGCGGATGATTTGACAGTCTTAATCAGGGCAACAGACTCCTTCCAAGCGCTAACAAGAGCTATGGAAGCCTTCCAACTGGCTTCAGAAATGAAAATCAACTGGCACAAAACAGTGGGTTGGTGGATGGCAGAGCTAGACCAACAGTACCGGATACCTGTCACTAGCCCGGAGGGGCTTCAATGGATGTCACCACAACTACCGCTCCGATACCTAGGGATCAAAATAACAGAAGAGGGGTCTCACCAGTCGATGGCTGCAGACATAATGGCCAGGATGTTAGCAAAGTTCGGGGCTTGGTCGACAGTGTACACCTCTATATACGGAAGATCACTGATCTTGAACGCATCGATCCTTTCCATGATGTGGTACGCGGGGTCAATTTGGACTTCCCCCAAGGCCACATCGACCCAGCTTAGGAGAAAGGCAGCAGCCTTTTTGTGGACAGCGAAGCACAACACGGAACATTTCATAACCAAGGTGGCATGGAAAATGGTAACCAGAACCAAGGGTCAAGGCGGCCTAGGCATCCTAGACCCAAGTCTACAGCTGAAGGCTTTGCAAACAAAATGGGTGGTCAAGCTAATCTCACAGCCTAGGTTATCATGGACTTCATTAGTATTGGAAAGGATCAGGCAGATAGCTATGTACAAAACACCTGGCAATATGACGGGTCTATTCTGGATCATGTGTAGCAACTGGGCTAAAGTGGGCTATAGGAAGGAGAACAGGGATGCACAAGGTGGGAGGGCTAGAAACCCCTCTTATTGGCCACAACTAATACAGCTGTGGAAGGAGGTCTTCCCAGCAAGGGTCAGAGAACCTACTACAAGGGAGGAGGTACTAAGACAACCGATTTTCTGCAATATCTGCTTAGGGACGGTGGCGGAAAACCTCTAACACTTACGAGTAAGGACTCAAGATGGGGCAGATGGGTGAAGCACGGGATATGGCAGATCAAACATATTTGGGATGATGAGAACAAACGGTGGAAAACAGCAGGGAAATTGAGGAGAGCATTGAAGGGGTGCCACAATCTCCAGGACAATCTGAGAATAGTCACAGACTCCATACACCCAACCTGGGTACTACTGCTGAGAGAGGGAAAGCAAAGGCGAGAGGGGGATTGGGCCACATGGGAGGATGATCCGGAACCTAAACAGGTCTTCAGGGTATGGGACACGGACAAAGATAGGAATGAATGGCTAGTAGCTGATAAAGACGACATAATACAGCCGAGTAGTACCACTTCCCAACTGGACAAGTCCTCCAAAGCACCATTGTATATTCTCAAACAAGGGTTACAGAAGGTAAGAGTGATAGAAATGGATGAGTATACAGTGTACAGTTCAACAGTACCAATCGAGGATCTAGAGGTCGATCCTGGAGAATGGGCCTGGAACATTAGAGATGGACAGTCAAGAGTAGCAAGAAGAATCAACATTCTCCAATATACCACAAAAATGGGGTATAGACTGAGGAGCAGATCCAGGTCCATGGGTCACACTCTGACCAAACGCTGGGAGAAGAAAGTAGGGATCCCCAGGAGCCTAATGCCTGATATACCGTGGTCTAACATCCTATCTATTAGACTGGGTCAGGTACTACCAGTGAATGTGTGGCTCAACGAAAGAAGAAGTCACAATCAGAGAAATGAGGAAGCGGAACTTTGCAGGGTGTGCCAAGACGGCCTTCCGGAAACTTTGGTGCATTGTCTACTGGAATGTAAGGAGGCAGAAGAATGTGGGAACAAGTTAGGGGGATCTGGAAACAGGTAGTGACGATAGCCTTTCCAGAGTCAAAGATTACCAGGCTTTTGGGGGTCGGGGTTCCCAAAGGATGGCAACCCTACCAGAGGCACATCTTTCAACTGCTGAGACAATATGGACTGTGGACCGTTTGGAAAAGGAGATGTCAGGCAACTATGGAAGGAACACTAACTCATAGGGAGGAAGCTAGAGAACTGCTACTCAATACAGTGGAATCACATCTCAACGCACAGTGGAAAAGGGTGAGACAGCAAGCTAGACAACAACCTGGGCATGAGGAGGAAATAATCAGAAAATTTAAACAGAATACTTTGGGCCAGGGGAAAGTAGCAGAGCCCAGAGGCGTACAGCTTTGCTTCAAATGGAGAGAGGAGGGATGAGGATATCAGGGAACAGAAAGGGAGGAGGGCTAAAGGAAAGAGAGGAAATCATCCCTAAGTGGCCTTGGAAAACATTAAAGGAACTGTTTTGAGTTCACCAGTAAGACCTCCCTTGAGTCATATGGAAGGTAAGATGCAGCAGAACGATTGAGGAGGCGGTAAGCGCACGGGAGAGAGTCTGGGTAGAGACTAAGGTTTTGATACAGGCAGAAATTCAATGCAGATGGAAGAAGATCAAGAAAGGGACAGACGACGAAGAAAGCAGGCTAGAGACAAGTTCATCAAGTCATGGTGGCAGGGGGGAAGGCTGCTGAGAGGAGGAATGATTCCATCTGGAGGAAGGAGTGGCACACCATTGTCTCAAGAAGAAATCTGGAACAGCACAGCATAGTATCAGGGAGCGGAACCCTCGATTCAGATTCTAACTGAGTCAGTTCTGCTTTCGGATCTCTGCCCTTGAGCTACAGCAGAGGGGAATAGGATGCAAGTTGGTAACGCAGGTGAACAAGGGAAGTAAAAGGGTCAAAGTAAAGAGCCACGGAGCAATGAGGAAAGTGATCCTTGAATGGGAATGTTATATCGGGGTGCAGTTAAGAAGGACGAGGGTTTAGGGTTCAGGGTTTAATGGTTGCTTAGGTAAAA
>BFEA01000166.1:878864-891981 GCA_003427395.1 Chara braunii | reverse complement strand
AGGAGGAGGAGGAGGAGAGGAGGAAGAGGAGGAAGAGGAGGAGGAGGAGGAGGAGGAGGAGGAGGAGGAAGAGAAGGACAGGAAGAGGAGGAGGACGACGACGACGAAGACAAGGACAGGAAGAGGAGGAGGAGGAGGAGGAGTTGTGGAAGTCGTGTATGCTTACCAGAAAAAAAGAGGCAGAGAGGAGGCCTCCCGATTCGTAGCCAAAGACAGCGAACTCATGGACTCCAATACCCGCCTTGGAAGTGATAATGAATCTTCTTGATCTGTTCCCGAATTCCACATGATCAACAAGATAAGCTCAAGTTTTTTTTCATTTTTTTTATCTTCTTTCTTTTTCTTTGGGGGGGGAGGCGGAGAAATAAGGTAAAGGTTGTCGTATAGTTTGACAAACCGATTTGAAGAAGATTGCATCATTGCGCAGGCCAAGAAAACAGGTCATGAGTTCAAAATTCAACTCCTGATAGACAAAATAATATTTGAGGTTAACGTTTAACCCCTTTTTTATTAAAAAAAAAATAGTAATAAACAATCATAAAATCCAAAACATTTGAGAAGATAGCAGTATCTTATAGATGCAGATGCAGCACGTCATTTGAAGGCAAACTGGGTTTTTATCCGAGACCGGGAGCATACGAAGTATTACACAAACACTGCAGAAAAATTATCTGCATACAAAATCTTAAAACACTGCAGAAAAAACATACAAAATCTTACAAACACTGCAGAAAAAAATTATCAGCATGCAAAGTATCACTGACTCCTGCAGAGAAATTATCTGACATGTGGGCTCTTCAGAGTGTGAAATTGTAAACTATTACTCTAAAAAAAGGGGTGGAATCCTGCTAGGTTCACTAATGTTAAAAGCTAACCCCCCCTTCCCCCCCTCCCCCCCAAACCAACAGATTCAACAGAACCTTGTGGTCCTGGCTCCTTATCCATTCTGGGGAGCGCGAGTCCGGTTCCTTTCCACCAGCACCTTCGGCGGCAATAATAATACAGAATACAAGATTAACACACTCAATGCTTGCTTCCATCTCGGCCGAAGGACCCCTGACCAGCACTGATTGCTCCAACAGGAGAACTGACTGTCAGATTGCCTGTCCCTCTTGTTCCTCTCACTCCCAGCCATGGGTAAGAATGTCATATAGGTAACTCCAAGTCCAAAGCAAGAACTGGTGGGACCAGGATCTTTCGCTTTGGAGAGCTAGCTGGCCGTGTCATTGAATGAAATGTGAGCCAAAGTATGTTTTCCGCTTCTTCTCTTCGGCTTCAGGGGGCCGTTGGTTGATGACCTGTGGAGTGCCAATTCTTCCACCTCAAGGTGTCGTCGATAATGCACTTGATCTTGCCTCCTACTAGCCAATCCCTGTGGAAGGCCCTTTTCTTTGCTGCCGACTTCTCTGGTTTGAGCTTAGCTGATAGTTTCACCATAAGCCACCTGCACCGAATTTCGATTTGTCCCATTCTTAGCATCAGGCCCCATTCCTCTTCCCTTGCCACTCCTGCCTTCTTAATCGTCTGCGTGCATCTGTGTTTCCAAATGTTCCAAAGCGCCGGTTTTCTGAGTGACGGAACCAGATCGCCTTGCTGCCCTTCAGCCCGGGGGGGGGGGCGGTGTGTGTGTGGTGGGGTATACACATCTAGATGTGTATAAGAGACAGGTGGAATGTTGGTGAAGAGCAAGATAGATAGGGGAGTGATGTTAGGTGGTGGTGAGGAGAAGAGGGAGACCCAGAGCTCCATGATCTTATTCCAGATCCAGGAGGCTTTGGGGCACGTAAGCAGGCAGTGTATTGTGTATTACGTCTTCGGGAGCATTGTTAGTTCACATTGCACACAGATTTGCGCTGTCTGAGTCGGAGTGCTTTCTTCTTTCATGGAGCCATTGGTTTGATGCGCAGTGCTGCATATGCCAAGAGACATGGCATGCTTCGAACTTTGGTGGGTTTGATTGATTCACATTTTTTCCACAGGATCTCGAAGCCCGCATTGGGGTCCGAATTGAGGATTTTCCTCCATCGCATGGTTACTTCCGGTTCGGGTTCTGTTGTCTTTATGCCTAGTTCATAGCCGAATTTGACATCGAACTCCAAGATTGGTCTGGCCAGCAACCCCGAGAGCTCATGGTACGGCTTGTGACTTTGTGGGCAATCTGGAAAGAGAGATGTCGCATCGCGCTCAAACAACCAGAGATCAGAGAGAGAAAGTCTGGGCTTCTACGAAAGACTCAACAGAAGCTGAAATCAGGTGTAAACAGAAACAAAAGAAGACGCTAATGCACCAACAGTGAAATGAGAGCCAAGTACTCGTCAAGTTCAACCTCGCATACATCAATGAACATTCACATGAGAGTTCACACGTGAGAAGCCAAATCGAGATACAATCAACACTCGAAGATGTCGTCTCCAATATTATTATCAATATACAAGAATGTTTGTCTCCAGCAGCTCTGCCGCACACACGCGCACAACGGATCTCAACCAAATAGCGGCTATGGCTTTTCCCCTCTTCTCTCTCTCTCTCTCTCTCTCTCTCTCTCTCTCTCTCTCTCTCTCTCTCTCTCTCTCTCTCTCTCTCTCTCTCTCTCTCTCNCTCTCTCTCTCTCTCTCTCTCTCTCTCTCTCTCTCTCTCTCTACCCTGGATCATTACCCTGGATACACCCACTCAGGTAGCTTACACCTTGGCGGTTATGGCCGCCGTCCTCCTGCTCCACCGCTAGCCTTGCTATGGAGTATCTCTCAAGCGCCCTCTTCTTCTTTGGGCGCACAGTGCCCAAGTTGCCTTAACGCACAAGCAGCAGCAGCGCATTTGCATCTCGCAACTGAACAAGTGATGAGCCGCTGCACTGTAGCAGCTAAATATAGGACTTGGTTTCGCTGGGCTTGGCTTGGCTTGGCTTGGCCTGCTTCAGACCGGTACCAGTCGGCCGCGGCCTGTCTGCTGCAAACATTTTGTCGGTTCGGTAGCTTCCGGACTTTCCTGGGACATGCCGCAAAATTGGACTTGGGACTGTCGGACTGGACTGGAAGCTTCTGGACTTTTCTTGTCGGGTACCGGACGGACTCCTACCGACCTGCGACGCTTCGGTACCGACACCTACCAACCTACGATGCTTCGGCCTCCAGACCCTACAGCCTACACTACGGGACGGCCCTGGGACTTGGGACTTGTCGGGACCTTGGGACCGGGACTGGGTGTCTGCAGCATGAATCCTTGCAACAGGGCTAGCTCAGTCAGCACACATGAACTGTTGAAATACAGACCCAAGTTCGAATCCCGCAACAATCATATAAACAGAATAAAATAGTTTTGAATTACCTGGCGCCGATCCGTTCAATGATATCTCAAGGCCATCGGCCTTTAAAAAGGGGGGAAAAATAAAAAAAAAGGAAGGAAAAAAACAAAGACCTTGATGCAGTCAACGGTGGCGATTGTGGAAGAGGAAAGAAATGTCAATCCCAAGTTCGACGCAGATGGCTAGCCCACGGCGAAGCATGGCTACAATCAATGGCCCACTGGCACAACTCGAAGAAATCGAGCAGAGCACAATATCAGTAAACTCTCGGGGCGATCCGAAGATTCCGAGCCCAATGTGTGCATAAGGAGGGGTCAAGATTGCTACAGAGGAAGAGCACACCATGGAGTAGTGGAGGGTCTACAGACTCTATACCATTGTGGCTCGTAAGGAGTTCTGAAACCTCGAGTAGATCTGGCAGCCTATTCACATACACACTGAGAGGCGCTTCAGAAGGAAACGCCAGCCTGACAGTCTATATCCCCCTCCAAGGTGCAATCAATACCGTTTAGTGGTTCCTTCAGCCATAACGGAAGGCAGCGTTCAAAATTTGCCAGAGTATCGAGTTGTACTACATCTACGATTTGTCAGTCCTTCGGGACATCCGTTCAAATTGGAACGATACAGAAAAGATTAGCACGGCCCCTGCGCACGCATAAATCGAGAAAGGTCCAAATTTAAAAAAAAAAAAAAAAAAAAAAAAAAAAAATAAAAAAAAAAAAAAAAAAAAAAAAAAAAAAAAAAAAAAAAACATCTACGACTTGCCAGTGGAAAAGGAAATGGACTGACAATCTCCAGAATAGAATGAAGCCAGGGTCATAATGAACTGTTTAATCTATTTTTACTAATTTTTAGACCAAAAAAAGTGGGGGTCGATCAGCAGCATAGCGGCCACTGGCAATTGCAGCGTCAATGGTTGAGCGGGCAGATGGAGCCTGAGAAGGCAAGCGATATGCATGGGAGTAGGGAGTAGATGGGGTGGGAGTGTAAACAGTGGGGAAAGCAAGCAAGCAAGAAGATGACGAGCCAGGAAGATGACCCTGGCTGCAACTCAGCATGCCTGGAGGCTGAAGGAGGTGAATACCTGAACACTGCAGTCTTTCCCCGAATACAACGTATGGTCATTATAGATGAATTTAGACTGAAAGATACCCCAAATTCAGCTATAACGACCGTACGTTGTATTCAGAGGCAGACTGTAGACCCTAGCAAAATCAGTCTCATTTAATATCACACAGAGTGCCTTCACTTGAACTTCAGTTAAGCATCTCCCCTCTCAACATGCCCCTAATCCTATACCCAAGCCCTAAGCCTAAACCCTAATCCCTAACCCTAAACCCTAAACCCAAAGCCTGAACCGTAACCCTAAACCCTAAACCCCAACCCCAACCCTAACCCTAAGCCTTAACCTTAACCCTAAACCCTAGACCCCAGCTAGCACATAAGTGAAAAATGTTCGCTAACCTCGTAGAGATCGGGGTCACTTAAGCCACCAGTACACCCGGGGCTAAATGTACGAGCCTAAACTTGAATTTTGCCGACCCTGAAAGCAACCGGTACCACCACTTGGAAAATTGAGGTTGGTACTGCTACCAGCCGCTCTTGGATTGCGTGCTGTCCAGCACGGGCGTCACATGGAACGAAGGAGACGCCGCTGTTTTCAGTGTTTTCACTCATATGCCACCCAAAGCCGTCAGATTCGTCCAGGGCTAGTAGGAATTGTAGACACATACATTCAGGAAAGTGCAAGTGTGAGTATGCCCTCACTTCAAAGAAACGGCCTGACACAATGATTCGGCCTCCCGCCTCTCACGGCGTGGAGGCCGAGAAAAGTGACTTCAAAAAGGGCGTAAGAAAGAAAAGGTTAAAACAAAAGGGCAGACTGCGCTGCAACGTTTTCTACTACGCTCTGGACATGGCTGCAGGCAGATTCATCCACTCATCGCCGTACTTACAGTCAGATACATAGAGGAAAAGCGCTGGCGTTACAGTATGCCCTTCAAAGAAACGGCCCCACACTCTGATTCCATGGTCCCCGCCTCTCATGGCAGGGAAAAGTGACTTGTGAGCTCGGCAGACCCTTCTTTCCGAAAGAAATGAAAAGAAAAAATCAAGAAAATGAAGAGAAAAGAAACATGACAGGGAAGAATCGCCCTACGGCTTTTTCTACTATGGTAGCTCTGGACGTGATTGACATCAGATTCATCCAGGGCGGTCCACAATTGCAGTCAGATGCATTCACGTAGCTGTAGCCAGAGTATGGGGCCTCGCTGCACTACTCTCCAAATGTGCAAAATGAGAATGTATCTTCCGCTAGAACATGGAAAGATACACTGCCATATTTTTTGTCTTTTGTGCATGTGGAGAGTAGTGCAGCGAGGCCCTATGTCGTAGGGCTGGAGATTTCATTTTTCTTTTTTCCTTTCTCCTCTGGAGATTTGATTCGTTGGGCTAGAGACTCAAATCGCTTCAGTGCCCGCCTCTCACGGCAGGGAGGCAGGCACTGACAGGAGTGAGGGCACACTAACGCTAGGCCTTCTTTTTTTTTATGCTCTAGACATGATTGCTGTCAGATTCATCCAATCCTGGCCGTACTTGAAGCGAGATACGTTCATGGAAGTACGAGGTCAAGGGTCTCACGTTCTTTTTCTTTCCTTTTTTTGAATCCCCCGCAGTGTTTCGGCCTTGCACGCGTTTCCACATGGGCGGACACTCCTCAGCAAAACGAGTAGTCCAGTCGGCCTTCTCTGTTGGCCCCAACAGATTCCCCCCATCGCACTACCGGCCCTTCTCTGAGCCCAAAAGTGCTTCGTAGGCCACAAGATTCTTTTTCATCAAGACTGGGGCCGTGTTCTGGTGGTTTAAAAACTTTAAACTCAGTTGAAACTATCCCCTCTCAATACGTCCCTAAACCCTAAACCCTAAACCCTAAGCCCTCATACGAAACCCTTACCCTTTAGGCTAAGCCTTAACCCTTAAGACCATTGGGGCCCAACGTCGGCCAAGAACCGGGGCAGTGCACATGCTGGTCGGAGGGAGGGTTAGCCCCTACCGACCAAGGAGGGACCTCCCTCCAGAGCGGAGAAATTTTTAGCACTCGCCTTCGGCAATTTTTGGCACTTATTCCTTGTGGCAAAACTCCTGGGCAAAAATTAAGTGCCGTAGTCCTGAAAAAGAAAAGAGAAAGATTTAAGTGTCGATCGGATAAGGAAAAATATTACGAGAAAAACACAAGAACTGGACGTCCAGGAAACAAGTTCGAATAACGTCCTGCTTGCAAAACCAATCTTGGTATTCTTATGACCTCCTAATTGTAAACCACGTAAGCCCGACAGCTTTCCGTAACCTAAGCCTTTGATTCTCACTTCAACTGACTTAATTGAAGGTTAATTCCTAAAAAATTAATAGCAGCACGCGCTACATTCTCAGCAGTGGCACGCATATATTTGTGTCGTGCTGTAACCCGGTAGGCCAAAAACTTTAGGTTAAGTTCTCCGAAGTAGGGATTATCTCTTTTTTTTTCCCATTTTTCAAGGTTTTTTTTTTTTTTTTTTTGGGGGGGGGGGGGGGGGGGGGGGGGGGGGGGGTGAACCATGTTCCCCATTTATGTGTGCCATCCTTACCCCGGGGCCATGCTAATCCTCTTTCTCTGTATCGTTCCAAATTTAATGGATCACCCCAAGGGCTTTTCTTTAAACCTGACTTTTAGTTTTTTGTTTAACAAAATTGGGGTTCCAACTTTTCCCTCGATTTCTTTTCTTTTCTTTTCTTTTCTTTTGTTTGTTTTTTTTCCCCTCCGATATGATCTATATTATGCCTAGTCATCACAGTCACAAAGAAAGTCGTGAAAAACACAGCCAAAAAAATTTCCTTGCCGACTAGTACAAACAGTTGGTGCAAAGAGGAAAACATGTCAGTCTTAATGAAATGCCAGTTGAAAACCAACTGCAAGGAAGATGAGCAATAGCGAACTTCAGCAATCAAACAGCATCATACATATGAGTCCAGATAGTCGTGACCTTGAACCAACAGCAGAATTGCATCACGAGTTTCACCAAATAAGAACACACCAAGAGTTCATAATTGACAATGCTGAAATAATCCCATCATCATCATCAACGAAGAACCAGAGTTGATATCCTATCTGGCGCTCGGCACCCAGACTACATGTGGCAGATCCTATCTAGCCTATACTACAATGCCGAAGTTGACAACAACAGCTCTCCCGAAGTACGAGCAATGTCGCACACTTCCAGCACCAGGTATGTCTCTCGCCTTACTCACAACCTCGTTCCCCAACACACAGATGCCACTTGCACCCAAGGACCACCCTGCGCCACACCCAGCTTACAGCAGCGCAGCTCGGCTATGGCTGCCTGCTCCTTCCCTGCTCGCCCGTGAGCGCGTAGGCGCCAGCCAGCAAATAGCGCAGCAGCGCTTGCGCAGCATGCAGCCAGCACCCGAATGGCGAATGCGGAGGCAGGCCCTTTGCTATATCGAAGTGGCCTGCCTGCGTCCAGTCCCAGGAAGCTTCCAGTAGCCCCCGCAGTCTGAGGCCCAGCACGAAAGAGAACAGGCCTTGGGCCTGGGGTGGTTGCATGCGCCCAACTGCCTTTGGCCTGTGTTCGGCCCAGTACCCGTATCCAGCCCAGGGCCTGCTTTCCATACATTCACACAGGCAGCCCAGGGCCTGGGTTCTCTCAACCAACTGGCGCTGCGCAACTGCCTGAATTTCCTTGAGTTGCATGGTGACCAAAACAGGGCCCTGAGGGCCTCGTCAAGCCTGCCTTCACTTAGGGCGGCCGATTTGCTTCAGAATGGGGCCATAAGGGGCTCATAGCGGCATTGGCCTCGCACAACCAATAGGCTCCACAAAAAAATAAGCTCGCGGGCAGTGGCGGATTTTAGCCCTAAAGTTTACAGTGTTTATACATCCTGAACCCTATCCCCTAACCTGCACAGCTAACCGTAAACCCAAAACCCTAAACCCCACATGCCAAGCCTTACTACCAAGCCCTAAACCCTAACTAATATGATAGGTAAAATTTTAATTTATCCACACAACCGTTTGCTTAAACTTCCGCTCAATGTATACTCCCCCCTCAACAGGTCCCAAAACTGTGAACCACTCTCATCAGATCTCTAAACCAGAAACCCCAAACCCTAAACCCCTAAGCCTAACCCTAAACCATAAACCTTAAACCTAAACCGTAAACCCATCTCAACAGCTCCATAAACCCTGAAGCCTTCTAAAAAGCTCCTTAATCCCTGAGCTGCACACCCCAAACCCTAACCCCCTAAACCCTGAATGCCAAACCTGAACCTCAAGTCATAAACCCTCACTCTAAACCCTCAACCCTAAGTTTCAATCAGCTCCACCTCATGCTGTTACTACTAATTTACTACCCCTCTTGATGGGTCCTCAAACCCTAAACCCTAACCCTAAACATTGCATTTCTACCCTTAAACCCGACCCCCCCACACACAACTATTCCTTAAACCCTAACCTCAACCCTGAACCCTAAGTTTCAACCAGCTCCAGGCGATGGTGTTACTAATAACTCTTTTTTTTTCTTTTTTCTTTTTTTCTCTTTTTTTTTTCTTTTTTTTTCTTTTTTTTCCTTTTTTTTCCTTTTTTTTTGCCTGCCTGGTTGCTCCAATCTATTGGTGGGGGTATTACTAATTGCACCTCAGAGAGATGAGAAATGTTTACATTGCCCTTAGCCGTATTGTAATCTACTGCCGACTGCCCAGTCTATGGCCCCATCATAGGGCATGGGGTTGACGGATCAGGGGTGTGGGTTTTGGCCGAATCTGGCCTGCATTTTCGTTCTCATTCAAACACTTAAAGAGGTACGTGGCGAAGGAAATCTGCTTCAGGGGCAAGCATAGACATTTACTTTGCTGGAACACATTATACCATAAAAGGGTGCCCCACATGCACCCATCCAACCCTCACTTGGCTTTTTCGCACCCTTTCGAACTCCAACTAGCAGCTCCACGGTTCTCAAGAAACAAATCAAGGGTTCAAATCCTGGCAGATAACAAGTTCATATATAACAATTGGGGCTTCGGGGATACCTCCTTTTCATTATCAATACAATTATTTAAAAGAAGACTTTGAAAAGAAAAGGAAGGAAAATGTCGAGTGTAGTCTCTTTTTTTCTTGGAAAGAGATGCCTTTGGAAAAAATGGTCCAGAGCGAGAGACAGATTCGTTTTTTCTTTGTTTTTCTGAGCCTGACCTTTCGAGAAGCGAATTGCTTTGCTGTTCTTTTTTTTTGAGTGGGACTGACAGGTGGAGGGGTAAGGGAAGGGGTCTAATGTGGGGTTAGAAAGGAGTGACAAACTCACCCAATTATGGCAGATGCTTGGCTGAAGGAGCAGACCAGAACCAGCCACCAAAGAACCAGATGAAATCCTGAGCCTGTCATGTTGTGTGTATATGCAGCGTGGGACAACCTGCGATGCTCTCTATATCTATCTATTCGCTGGTAAGGATGTCAATCTATTTTTCATAGATAAGGATGTCGATCTATTCATAGATAAGGATGCCGATCTATTTATAGATAAGGATGCCGATCTATTTATAGATAAGGATGTCGGTCCAATCAGAACGCCAGCCAGTTCCTTTTGTGCTTTCTTGATTCCCATGATTGCCAACGAAGGTGTTTATCTGTGCTCCAACCAATCGGCCACTGAGAAGCCCAGAGTAGCTGCCCACATGATGAAGGTCGGGTTCGAACCGTTGATCTCCATCCATCCAGACACCTTCCTCCTCTGCAGCTGCAGCCACATCGTTCGGTGCAGATCGAGCTCATCTGCTGCAATTTGAAGGACTGTGTTCGGTTATTGTACATCTCATTTTCTCAGAACACCATTCTTTCAGCCACCCTTTGCCCATTGCCGCTCTTGCACCTGCACCAGCAGCCTCCATTGGAGCGCACACCCATCCAGAAGTCCAAGCCTACCACCTGTCAGAGGCAGAAAACATGCCAGTGAATCAGAAACGTTCATTCAGTGATGACAACAACAACAACAACAACCACAACAACAACAAGGACGATGATGATCATCATCATCGTTACGATGACAATGCAAAAACAAAACGAAAAAAAAAACAATGACAATGAAAGAGATAGAGGCGGCGAAGGATCAGTAGTAGGAGCACGAAGTGCATGAGGAGCACGAGGAGCAAGAGGAGCAAGAGGAGCAAGAGGAGCAAGAGGAGAGGAGTGGCAGGAGGGGCAGGAGGAGCAAGGGGAGAGGAGGGGCGGGAGGAGCAAGAGGATGAGAGCAAGAGGAGGAAGAGGAGGAAGAGGAGGAAGAGGAGGAAGAGGAGGAAGAGGAGAGAGGAGGAAGAGGAGGAAGAGGAGGAAGAGGAGGAAGAGGAGGAAGAGGAGACACAGGAGGAAGAGGAGGAAGAGGAGACACAGGAGGAAGAGGAGGAAGAGGAGGAAGAGGAGGAAGAGGAGAAAGAGGAGAAAGAGGAAGAGGAGGNGGAAAGACGGAAGAGGAGGAAGAGGAGGAAGGAGGAAGAGGAGGAATGAGGAAGAGGAGGAAGAGGAGGAAGAGGAGGAAGAGGAGGAAGAGGAGGAGGTGGAGGAGGTGGAGGTGGTGGGGAAAGAGGAGGAAGAGGAGAAAGCGGAGGAGGTGAAGGTGGTGGAGGTAGAAGACGTTAAGGGGTGGGAAGGTTGTCTACAAATGGTGAAGAGTCCCCGGTATACTTGGTTTTTCTTAACTACTGTTGTACGTTCTGAGCATGGACTCAGAGCATGCTCAGGGCGTACTCGAGACTAGCTCTATCATAATGTATCTGATGGCATTTGCAGCCGGACCTTGATGCACCTGATCCGCGATTACACCCATACAAATAAGTAAAAACGTCCTTCTGTCAGATGCCCTCACAACAAGACTTTTTATAGTGAGCTCTAGGCATAACTGCCATCAGATACATCCAGATCCAGCTGAAATTGCAACCAGATACGTCGCCATTTAAACAAAAGGGAATTCGCTAGCTGTAACTACTGTCAGAACCGTGATGTGCATTTGAATTTTTAAACCTCTTTCCTTTTTTCTGTTTATTCAACTTTATTGCTTACTCAATAAAGTTTTCTCTTTTTTCTCACTTATGAAAGGGTTTTTCTCACTTATGAAAGGGTTTTTCTCACTTATGAAAGGGGTTTTCTCACTTATGAAAGGGTTTTTCTCACTTATGAAAGGGTTTTTCACCCAGTCCGCGCATGTTTTCTTTTTTTTTTCTCACTTATGGTAGGGTTTTTCACCCAGTCCGCGCAATATTGCAGATAGCAGGAGTCAATCCCCAGACTTCCCCTAGCCCACTGCATAGTTGCCTGTCAACTCTGTGTGCTTTGAACCTGTCCCTAAGACTGTGTACAAATGTTTTGTGTGTGTAGCTTAGGTCATGTGGATTTGATCTGTAGATTAGTTGCTTAGGAGTCTTAAGGGTCGTCTGTAAGTTTCCTAAAATGGCAAATTTACAGTTGACCTTTCAGAAGGTCAATTGGCCATACGCATACGTCCTCTGAAGGGTCAGTAGGTCGTGGCTAGAACAGTGCTCAAAGATGTCCTTCGGGACATCCGTTAAAATTGGAACGATACAGAGAAGATTAGCATGGCCAAAAAAAAAAAAAAAAAAGAACAGTGCTCAAAGACCTGTGGCTCGACCTTTTGCAGGTTGAAAGGGCAATCCGTCCATCTCTGAAAGGTCAAGAGTCCCAAGTCAAACACCCAAGGGGCAAGCGAAAGGGAAGTCACAGGCCAGTCCGTTTTGCAGCACCAAATACCAGAGTGGGACTGCACATCTTGAGGGTCTGGGACATCGGGCAGGCCCTAAATAAAGAGGCAGCGATCAGTCAGTCTCTCATTATCTTGGGAACTACGCGGAAGCGCTGCTCGAGTGACTTCTGCGTTGAGTTCACCGGTCGTCAGCAAGAAGCCTGAAGGTGGAAGAGGGCGAGCGGCCATAGCCGCTAGGAGGAGGAAGACGACGGTGGCCATAGCCGCCTATGTGTAGAAGATAGAAGATAGCGTGTGAGCGTGAGTGCAGACATTCAGGGTAGATCCAAGTGTTGTGTGCGTACGTGCGAGGGAGTGTGTCTGACGGCGGATACAGTGTTCGGGTGGGAATTCCAGACTGGCGCTCAGACGCCATAGCAGCCATGAGATGTGACAAGTTGTTTTGAGCTGAGTTCCTGGCCGAAGGCCATATCTCTGAGTTGAGTTTTTTGTGTGGGCGCCCACACTGCGCCATCTCAAGTCTGTTGCTGATTCTGCATCTGTGCAAGTTTCTGCTGCCATCGCCAGCTGCATGTATGCATGTTGACTGATTGCACTTACTTGGCCCTCTTTTTTTTCTTTTTTCTTCACTTTTTGATGACCCTGGTTGCTCTTCTTTTCTTTTTTTTTTGCCTTTTTTCTCCTTCTTTTGCATTTTTTCAATTTTTTTGTCCCTTTATTGTCCTTGTCTTGTCTTTTGTTTTGGTTTGTTCCGGCCTCTTGCACTCCTCCCGGCTCCGCAAGGGGAATCTTCATTCCCCAGGAATCGCATCAACCAATACAGCAATACATACCATCAATTTGTTGCACAGATCCTCACCCAGGATGTATTACAGTCACAACTGCAATTATCATTCACAATGGGGATCTCCCGACTCTCCGACGAACTCCTGTTTCAAGTTGCTCAACTCCACAAACACTTGAAATAGGAGCATACGCACACACACACAACCAGCGACGTTCGTTCTCTCTCTCTCTCTCTCTCTCTCTCTCTCTCTCTCTCTCTCTCTCTCTCTCT
>BFEA01000166.1:862463-875970 GCA_003427395.1 Chara braunii | reverse complement strand
AGAGAGAGAGAGAGAGAGAGAGAGAGAGAGAGAGAGAGAGAGAGAGAGAGAGAGAGAGAGAGAGGAGGGGAACGACGAGGAGGACGAGGAGGAAGAGGAGGAAGAGGGAGCACAGGCAGGCAGGCTGGGAGCGAAGAGCTTTGGAAGCCTACATCGTGATACCCTTTTGGAATACAGCGCACTCCAGCGGCGGTAGGCGCTGCGGTAATCGCACGCACCCCGCCAGTCGCTACGCTCTTTCACCCCCCCCCGAACATAGCCCACAGCCCGCAGCCCGGCCCCAGCACGAATCCATACAAGCTATGGTAGCTACGGTAGCTTTCCTGTCCCATACGGGAATGACGATGAGGGTGCGTTGTATTCGGGGAAGAGGGGTGACTGGTGGCGGTACCGCTCCGCGAACTTGGCAATGGCCGCTGGTGGGGTCGGAAAGCCCCTGCAGCGCGCGCGCGGCAGTTCAGTTCTAGCAGGATACGGGGCCTCGTCGCAGTACTCGCCATCCGCCGAAATTTTGATTGCATCTGGACATCATGGTCTCCAGATGCATTCGAAATCTTGGCGGATGGCGAGTAGTGCAACTTGGGCCTCGGCCTAGAGGGCAAGGAGGTCCCACTTGCAGGAATGAAGATATTCTGACCGTCGATGGCGGAGATCAACGACCGAAATCTCTTGATCCGTGCAAGTGGGACCTTGGCCCCGGGGGCGTACACTTACAGAGCCTAGAGGGCAAGCGCCCACCCAACCGGTAGATACGTGGGCCTTGCTCTATTTCCACTATTGGAAATGCCGAATGCATTCTCCCTTAGGATATGGCGAGCTGCATTCAATATTCTTCAAAATTCGAAATCCGAAATGCGGAATGCATTCACCGTAGAATATGGCGATATGCATTCAATATTCTTCCATTTGGCGATCACCTCTGGAATGGGACAAGGCCGAGCGCGCCTCTGTTTTTTGTTTTTTTTTTTGAAAAAGGAGACTCGTGTTATATTTCAATGATGATATATCTGGAGCCGGGGACCCCACAATTCAACCCGGAGTTATCCCGGCAGCATCAGCCGGTTTAGCTTATATGAACAGTCTACTGAGCAACGGGAAAGACTCGACTCCTAACTAAGAGTGCCTCGGTGTTCTAAGCCTAGGGTGGAGGAGAGGGGAATAGGCAGCGTTGGATGGTGCAGGGGGGGTGGGAGTGGGCGGATAGATAGGTAAGGGCAGGTGGTGGGAAGAGAAAGCTTGTGGAGGGTTAAGGTTGGTGTTAGTGTGATTACTGTGAGAGAGGGGAGGGTATAGGGGTAGTTTAGGGGGGTGCGCTGGAGGAAGGGGGTAGTTCTGGGGGGTGAGTACACAGACCTATCCCGGCCTGTCCCGGGCCCAAATCGACCCGGTGGACCTGCCAATCTCGGGTCCAAACCTAAAACTGGACACTCTCATCACTTTGGCCTACAGCGGCCTGACCATCATCCGAGTGCTCCTGGAAACCGACACACCTAACTTTCCTATTCCACTGCAGGACAGTGGTAAGAGTGAGGGGGATGGAAAAAGCAGAAGAGAGAGAGGGGGGTGAAAGAGGTCACTGAGACTGTATGGTGACCTATCAACCTGATGCTTCCAACCATGGGGATATCACCATCTTTCCTTCAACAGTAACGGCTGCAAGCTGGTTATCCCTGGCCCAGGTTACTAAAAACCATCTGGTGCCCCTGGGAGACGTGCCCTTGGCTGCCTTCCTTGACCAGTCCACGACTATCAGAAGTCGGATCAAAGCCTTGATCCTTTTCTGTGTGGCCGTGTCTGAAGACCATTTCTGCTCAAAGAGAATGATGTTCCTGTCTGTCCAGATTACCCATAGGATTACCGATCTGATTGTCTGAGCGACGTAGCCTCTTCCTGTTCTTTTAAACCAGTGCACCGGAAGCTGCCCCCCCAGGACCCAAGCCTCGTCCCATTGCAATGTGTTTCCCACGAACTGGTACCAATGATCGGCCCACCATCTCCAGATACGGTTCGAGGCAGGGCAAGACCAGGTGAGATGTCCCAGTGACTCCTCAGCTCTACCTCCACACCTTAGGCATTTGGTGGACATATCCATCCCTCTTTCAAAAAGCCAAACAGCACAGGGGACGATGGTGTGTGTGAGGAGCCAAAGGAGGGAGGCGAACTTAAGTGAAGGAAGCATGTAGAGTTGAGTCCAGATTTCTGGTAAGTCGAGGTCCTTCAGCAGTACTGGGTCTGTTGTGACTCTTGCCAGCCTTCCAGTTGTCTCTGCTACTGTCAAAGATGGTTTGGCCAGGAGCTGTCTGCCGATCTCCGTAGTGAAGTCGCAGAGAGGAATAACTCGGTCATTGTCCTCCTTCTTCATTGGTGCGAGCGAGTCCAACCTTATGTTAAGAAAAGGCTTGCCTGCCGCCTCTGTACTCGTGCAGAGTACGAGGGAAAGGGCCCGCCTCTGTACTCGTTCCACACCACTGCACTTCACTCAAAACTCGAGTGCGCACTTGAGCCGCCGTTCACCGTAAAATACCTGAAGCTGGCACCGTTCCACGGAACCCTTGACTTCGCACTCGACTCGAACAAAGTAGTGGGAAAGTCACGGCGCCGTTTTTCGCGAGGACAGGATGAGGTAGGTACGGGTAGGGTCCAGCGGACACTCCATCGGCGTTGTAGGAGGAGGCTCTGTCGTTATTATTATTATTATTATTATTATTATTATTATTATTATTATTATTATTATTATTATTATTATTTTAACTTGTTGAGTCGCTGCGATTCAAATTTTGGAGGGCCACAAGGACATCTCCTTGTGGATGAGGTCCGACCGCGCAATAGCGGTCGGACCAAGAGTCTCTATACGCCGGTAACGGCAGAGTGTTCAGTCGCAGGCCATACCACCATGATATGCCCGCGTCAGGTCGGTGCACCGTCACCTTCCTTTTGAGTTAGGTCATAGTTCCTTCGGAGCTATGGAGGCTGCCCGAGTGAACACCTGGAAGGACCTGTCGTGAGCTATGTGTTGATGTAGAGGAAGCGTTACTTCTCCACCGTACAGCCCCTTTGATAATAGGCAGCTATGTTAAGCACTCGGTTAATTCACCATTCCCACCCGTTAGGGCTAGGGCTTCCCGGTGTCGAGTTCAACGGAGGAGGAGAACGTAGGTAGACAGGAGAGATCCCCTCCCCAGGTCCCTGGGGGAGTGGATGAAGATGAGAATTGGTATGCATATGTTATGACGAGGGCATTATGCCAACAAACATAGATCCAGGTGAGATGATAGTAGAAGGTCGAGAGGTGAGATTTAAGATCAACGTGTCTTTGGATCAAGCCAAAATTAACTGGTTGAAGGACCATACCGTGAC
Organism: Chara braunii; assembly: GCA_003427395.1. NCBI lineage: Eukaryota > Viridiplantae > Streptophyta > Charophyceae > Charales > Characeae > Chara > Chara braunii. Next base: position 872,613 of record BFEA01000166.1, on the reverse strand, counting down.
GTTCATCTTCAGAGCCGGCGCAAGGTTTCTTCCGAGGAACGTGAAGGACGACATAGTACAGGCATATGAAGACAGGAAAACTTATGAAGGCAGCTTCAACACACAGACATTTCGAAGAGGACGAGTGAAGGTGGAGTCACCAAACGTCGTCTCCTATGTGGCTAAATCGATCGGCGTGGCAAGATGGCTAGTGAACAAGGGGTCTGACGAACTCACTGTAGGCACTGATCATTATGCCTTTGAATTCAAACCTTGGTTGACGATGGCTCAACTTCGACAGCAACGCCAAGTAGAAGATGAGGAGAACTTATGGGTAATTGTTGTTCAAGTCCCTCTTGATGCTTCTTTATTTCTCGAGGCTCAAGTGCGTCGAGCGATTGGACCAGTAAGACGTTCGCACCCTCCAAAACAAGAGAGAATGAAGCCAGCATTGGTCAACATCAAATTTGATATTGACCCTGCAGCACGAGAGAATATAAAGGACAAAATATGGATAGATACGTCAGAAGGCGATGCCCTTGAAGTTAAGCTAGCTTCATCTGCGACTCCTCGCTACAGACGGTGTCAAGCTTTCTTTCACACAGAAGGAGAGTGTCGGAGAGGGAATAGACAGCAGAACCGAGCAACCTCGGGCTTGTTGGGTGACCCGCAGGCTCAAGCAAGAGGCACCTGGACTCCATGCGCACTTGAACGATTGGACCAGTAAGACGTTCGCACCCTCCAGAACAAGAGAGAATGAAGCCAGCATTGGTCAACATCAAATTTGATATTGACCCTACAGCACGAGAGAATATGAAGGACAAGATATGGATAGATACGTCAGAAGGCGAGGCCCTTGAAGTTAAGCTAGCTTCATCTGCGACTCGTCGTTGCAGACGTTGTCGAGCTTTCTTTCACACAGAAGGAGAGTTTCGGAGAGGGAATAGACAGCAGAACCGAGCAAACTCGGGTTTGTCGGGTGACCCGCAGGCTCAAGCAAGAGGCACCTGGACTCCATGCTCCCCCCAGCTTCACTTCCCCTCCAAACGGCAATAACGAAGGCAGGATTCCATGAAATCCTCAGGTATCCATGCCATGGAGTATGCTGGGATTTCCATACAGCATGCCACCAGGGATGTCACACCCCTCGGCGTTTGGTCCTTATCTCCATACTTACCCTCCCATGAGAGGGCCAATCTCCACTTAGTACATGGAATTAGGTCCAGCGATTAGAGGCGCGGGTGTATGCTCTGCTCCTCAGCCCACTGGCTCAGCCATACCTCATACGTCAATGGGATTGTCCCCTCCGCCAAGACCTACGGCTGCACACGCGCTTCAATTGGGAGCGGAACCATCCACATCTCGGGTACGAATCAACACACCGGGCAAGCAAAGAAGATTAGACCACAAAGGAAGTTTCATTTCGGATGGCGGTAACCTGGAGGGGGAACCCTCGGCCACGTCATCTCAAGGTTCAGAGGGAAATTGCGCTATAATCATCACTCCAGGGTCCAAGACTACAAGGCGAAGACATCCAGTCTCACTCGTCAAGGGCCAGCTTTAAGACTTCGAGAACAAGATTCTTCCCTTCTTCTGTACAGCGGTTCGTAACAACGTTTCGACGATCGCCTTTACAACTCCGGACAACTGTTTATACATGGTAAGCCTACCTGCTCCAGATACACCAATGCCATCGGCGATCGCCAACCTTGTGCACACTGCTACCCAGGACAAATTAATGTTTCGGTTAGTCCTGGATGTTATCATGGCTCGTATTTTCTCGGAGAACCCGGATATCCTGGGAAACGTATCAAATTCTTTGTCCCTTTTATGGATGTTCGCTTCGCTGACGGCCAGCTGGAAAGCCTAAAACGAGAAGGTTTGCATCTTATCCCCATCGCATGGTTCATTGAGAAGCGTAGACAGGAATTGGGTAGGATTCAAATTTCTCCATTGAAATCCGCCAAGTGTCTGTTGGATCTTGATTCTCGTCTTCCGAAGGACAAGAAACTGGGCTCTGCGTTTCTCCACTCTCACTTGGTTGCCCCATGGCCCGTAGATCCTATAGATACCTCCTCTCCCCGAATCCAACAGGTCACGGGTGCTAGGTTATAGGTATGAGTAAACTCAAAATCCTTAGTTGGAACCTAAGAGGACTGGAAGATACATCAGGGAACTTAAAAAAGGAACGTCTGAAATTAGGGATTCACACAAAAGGAATTCAAATTGCTTGTCTTCAGGAGACTAAGCTAAGCGAAGAAAAGCTGAACGTCATTGATAATTGGTGGGACGGACCTCAAATCTGGTCCCCTACAGTGGGTTCGAAGGGTAAGGTAGGAATATTGTTGCACAAGAATTTTGACATATAAATTGTTGATTATTGTTCCGACCTATGGGGCCGTTGGGCTTAGACCAAACTATTGATCCAAGAACAATACTGGATTGTAGCATCAATCTACGCTCCTACCGACCCAACTTTGCTTAGATCCTTTTTTGAAGATCTGCACTATGTCATCCCGGAGTGATAGAGTGGTTGTAGCGGGTGATTGGAATGCATCATTGGATGTGTCGAAATCTTCGCAAGCAACAGTTTGTCCTAGGGACAAGGTGACTTTGACAAATTTAATGAGCTACGCCTTACCCATCCAGACTGCGACGGATACACATGGTTTTCTAACTATAGGAAGTCTGTTGGAGTTATCAGCAGATGATTGGACTACTTCCTAACTTAACAAAATCTTTGGGATTCTATTTTGGACGTTTTCGAGTGGTCAAACCCCCTGTCAGATCATAAACCGGTCATCCTGATAAGTCTGACATCCTATTTGGTTAGAGGTAGAGACTTATTTCGCTTAAATACTAAAAAACTAGAGGATGAAGGATTAGTTGCATGGATGAAGGACTTTTGGTGAAGTTGGGACTTGGCTCGAAGTAGTTATGCCACTGTAGCGAAATGGTGGGAAGTGGGCTCACGTATCTTCTCCAACCTGCTATCTGTGTTCTCGAGAATTGTAGCTGCTAATAGAGACTTTCAGGAACGGTCCCTACAAAGAAAGATAGAGTACGCCGAATTCATAATGGCTCAGCACCCAGTCTCTAACGAAGTATGAGGCAAAGAGAGGGCTAAGCTAATGACCGAATGGGATAACCTGCAAAAAAAAAATCAGAAATTTGGTGTGAGCACCTGTAGGTAAAAGGGTTAATGGTCTATGATAGAATGACAAAGGAGTCATTCGCCGAAGATCGTCAGCTCCCATGCGAGAATTACGCCACCCCTTCGACCCCTCTGAGGCCAAGGCCAAAGAGCCATAAGAGTTGTGCATGTATGCCGCCATCTACTACAAAGACATTCTTACCTTCAGACTCCAGGGGGCGGCAGTAGTGAACAACCTCCACCAAAACTGTGACCATTGGTCTAAAACCACAATAAAATTATCCTTTGTAGGTCGATTGGATCTTGATCGCCCCATCACAGTGGAAGAAGCCCACGAGGCATTGAATTTTTTGTCAAAAGGTAAATCTAAAGGTAATGATGGCCTGCTTGTGGAACTTTATCACCGAATCTGGGAGACAATAGGCCAAACCCTTGTGGGTATTTATAACGATATATTGACGGGAGGTAGGTTGGCAACCAGTATGTGCAGAGACATCATTTTGGTACTGTTTAAAAAAAGCGATAGGACCGAAATTTGAAATTGGCGGCCAATTTTCGTACTAAATATTTCTTACAAACTCCTAGCCAAAATTTTGGCAAAAAGATTGGGCAGGTATTTACTGGATCTGGTGCAATCTGATCGGGCTGCATTCATAAAAGGCAGGTCTATCTTCACTAACATTGTGACTGCAATCGAAACCTTAGAGATTATACGCAATGAAAACTGCAATGTCGTTGTGCTACTGTTAGATCTACAAAAGGCATACGATCGCGTTAATTGGTCGTATGTCTTAACGACACTAAAAGTGATGGGGTTTGGCGAAGTCTTTTGCACTTGGGCAGTAGCCATGTATACTTAGCCGATAACATTAGTTCAAATGAATGGTAGGCTCTCAGAGGAGTTATACACTCTTTGCGTCAAGGGTGCCCTTTTACCCCACTCTTATTTGTCTTACAAATGAAATCCCTTCTCAACAACATTAGAGCGCATACTCTGATTCGGGGTTTCCCTGCGGGCCAAACAGAGTATATAGTCAAAACCCTCGCAAATGATTTGTTTGTTGTATCCGAGAACTCATTGTCGTCCCTATCTGCATTAGAGTTGTCCTTGGATGAATATTCAGAACTTACGGAAGTAGCAGTTAACTGACATAAGTCCGTTTTTTTCTTAGCATCCTCCTTTCAGTTGACTATCCAATGGGGCATGCACAAAATCACCGAAGAGCAATCTGAACGCTTTCTGGGCATCCAAATTTTCCTTCTTTCATGCACAGGGGATCAAGATGACATGTTACTACAAAAAGTACTACACAGGCTGGTCACCTGGGGCAAAGCTCCCCATCTGTCACTATTTGGGCGAGGCATGGTAATCAACGGTGCCCTTTTTGCCCTACTTTGGTTTGTAGGGACAGTGAGAGGTTTAGGAAAACCACTTTACAACTTGATTAAACGAAGAACTGCAAAATTTATCTGAAAGTCGTTTGTGGGTGAAGAAGACTCTTTCCTTTCCAAAGTCGTGTGAGAGATGCTCTATCTTCCACGTGACCAAAGGGGCTTGGGGATACTTTATCCAACAAAGCAAAACGAAGCGATGCTCATCAAATGGCTAATTAGAGTAGCCCTGGAATCCCCCAAGCCCCATTGGGTGTCCCTGGCCGAGCATATTCTATCGCAGGAATAAAACCTGACTCGCCCTTCAAACGTTTGAACCTGTCTTTTCTTATATTCTTACCAACGTTGTTTCATTAAGTCCTCATTCTAAAAAGCCATAATCCAGGTTTGGAAGACTCTACATTCAGACATGAGGATGAAACCTCTTCAAAGACAAAGGTCCTTAATCAACCGCTTTTTGAGAACCCACACATCTGATGATCATCGGGTAATTGGATTAAAGCAGATACGGCCGTAGGCAGCTTCGACAGAAAGTGGATTGAAATAGGTCTCCTAAGAATTGGAGACTTGTGGGATGAACTGAGGGGAACTTGAAAATCAGAAGATGAACTCAGATTATCACTAGGTCAGGTACGCCACCTGAAAACAAAGAAACAACTGTTGATTAGTGACATTCCTCAGGCTTGGATAAACCTGCTTGACTGCACTACGCCATACCCTCTAGATACTTGGTACGTGACAAAAGGTTTTGAATGCACATCTCAAGTCTGGAAACTGATAGATACCCAACTAGACGGCAAACGGATCTTCCAAGGCTGGTGTCCCGCGAATGGTGACTCACTCCAAATTATTGAATCTCAGACCCAGCTAACCGTGGGCTCTACTTTCTCACAGATTCGAGTCATTGAAAACCTTGGTGCAAACGGCTCTCTGTCGTGTGCTCTGTTTTCAAATGGAAAACCTTTGAGCCTGATAAAATTATACCCGAAGAAATGGGAGTGGAGAGCTTCGGGGAGGGATGGCCAAAGCCTATGCTTGTTGGACTATACCCATCAGTTAGGATATAAGCTAAACCCCCCGAGTCGAGACCCACTAATCACAGTTATGTCAAGATGACAGACGTTGTTGAACTTAGAGTCGGAAACCGTAGTTGCTGACTTAAGAAAGTGTTGGAAACAATTGAAACTGATTATGAACCAATGCCAAACCTCTACCCTCTGGCTTCTCTCAATGATGGAAACCCCTTCGGCGGTCTGGCTGATAGAACATGGAATAAAAGTGGAGTTGGCTTGTGCACATTGTAATTGGGCATTCGAGTCCACGGTTCACCTGTGGTGGGACTACCCTGCTTCATCGCGCATTTGGAAATTGTGGGAAAGGAAATGGATGTCCTGCTCAGGAGGCATATTCACATGGGACACAAAATGGTGTCTGTTGGCCGGTATCCCTGAAAATCTGCCACTTGGAAAAGAGTGGGGCTGCGTGGCTCAAGTGATGAGAGCGGTGGTAATATCAGTCATCTGGCAAGGGAGAAATGATCAGTTATTTGAAAGGAAGGAGTGGTGCAACAAGCGGATTCGGACGACAGTGATGCAAGGCCTCAGACAGGCTATACTGGTGGATTGGAGAAGAAAAGTCTGAAACTCAGACAATGACAGACATCAATTCGAAAGGTCTGAAGTGGTTTAAAGAAACCTGGTGTCTTCGCAACACAAATTCACACAATTGCCAAAATTTCGGAAGACGGTAAACTTATCTTAGCAGAGTGATTGTTTGTTGGTTAGGTAGTACCTACCAACTTGGGGTGCTCGGTTGCATGCTCGGTCGCAGTATACAGGCAGAAGGGAGGCGGAAGGGAGGTGGAGGGAGGGAGCGCCATAATTGATACAGAGCCTCGGGCTCAAGGCTAATCACCGCCATAGGTGATTCAATCGAAGTCGACACGTTAGCAGTGGACTAGTTTTAGATAGACTTTTAGGAGATGAGTAACTCCCCTTTTTGTTTTGTTGTTAATTGTTTAATAGGTGGTTCGTATTGGTCAGGTTTGTGAGGCTGTTCTTTTGACCTTGATGGCATTAATTGGGTAAATAGGGGAATAGGTTGTTCCTTCTCCTTTCTTTTGAATGACTCCTTGTTTTTTTTTGGCTTCCTTTTGAATTGTGCGGCTTTGTTGGCCCGGGTGGCATGGTTTGTTTTGGGTTGCGGATTGTCAGGGCAGCGATCTGGATTAAAATTTGGCCATATTTGTCCCTATACCTATATCCCAACACCTGATACTGAGAGTGACCCGCTCCCAGAAGCTCTATTGTTCTTTCCGGGTTGGTTTGTTTAGGGATTCCCGACCTCAATTGTTATAATATTGAAGCCCTAAGGGCCCTGTTACCCTGTAAAAAAAAATAAAAAAATTGGAGGTATTCGAATCGCAGTGCTAGGAATTTCGCCCTGCGCCATGGGACAGAGCGCAACCAGCCCCCACCCGGCTAACTTTCTTCCCTACGTGCACGACACTGCGGTAGTCGGACGCAGCAGTGCAGCGGCGTACAAGGGGAGGAGACAACGCGGAGGACAGATGCACACAACTTGAACCAGAGGAGACAGCGGCACACCAGTGGGAGAAGAGCGTCAGCGGAGCGTCAGGCTGGTTGGTGGAGCTCTACCCTCTGATGATGGCCAGATTCATCTGCAGCAGCGGAGCGCCTTACCTGCGGGGGAGGACTACCAGGGACGCATTCCTGTGCGTAGCACCGACCTCACTTGGAATCTGAGCGGAGGCACCACCTTTGACAACACCAGAGGCGGTGGTCCTAGCAGTCACACACCGGACCGGCACCTTACGTGGTGGCCCAACCGCGTGAGAGGAGAACAACAGCAACACGAACATGACAACGTGGAAAGCAAACACTTTGCTGGCCCTATGACGTCCTCCGACGAGCGAGGTGCGAACATGAACGACCAAGTGTTCCCTGGACTTGGAAGATTGTCAAAGGAGCAACAACTGGTTGTAGTTGCTGCGCTGGTGGCGGTGGTGCAACACGTGGAGAACGAGAGGGAGATGGTACAAGATGAGGGGTTTGTGCTAGCTATGAGGATGCGGATTCTCGGTCCAAACCAGGAGGACTTGGTGGACAGTGTCAGCATGTGGGCCGCCGAGGTGGTGGATGAAGAGGAGAACGAGAGGGACATGGGAGGACCTTTGCGTGCTTGACGATGCCACAAAGGACTATTTCCATGACAAGCAAAGGATGACCAGATCCATCTTCAACATGATTGTTGCTGCGTTGTCACCGTCTTTGACCCGACAGTAAACCTTCTATCAGGAACCTCTCCAACCCGACATCATTGTTGCGTATGCTATGTATCGTTGGGCCACATTGGTGGGGTTGATAATTTGATTGCCATCCTGCACAACATCAATGGCCTCCCACAACTCGCGATCCAGGAAGACTTTGTACCCTTTCAAGTTCTCCCGCCTTTGGTTTGGAGTCATTTGCCAGAATATTTGCACGCCCGACCGACCCTGTTCGTCCAAAATGACTTTGTACCACGAGAACATATTTTCCCAACGTTTGCAGCATTGGCTTGCCGGGCGTTTCACCCCTTGCACCGCCACACGTTGTTCCATATCCTGCCATTTCCAGTCCTTAGTCTTCATCCTGTCGAAGTTGTGCGGGAGGCTTGCCAGGGTATTGCTCCTGATCACGCTTGCAGTGAATGAGCACAAGTGAATCACGCACATCCCAAAAGTCCCTGCCACCGTCCGCCTTTGCGCCATCCTCGCCAACTTTACCTTTCCTTTTGGACACAGAGTGGATTGCTGTGGCATTGGGCAAGGGCTTTCAGGTGGATTGTCATCATCCTCCACGTCGAAGGGGAAATCACACCCGCCCTTTTCTGTGCACCCCTCCTCCCTGCGAAGCACCCCCTCGCCCGCTAGATGATGTGGAACGCACCGAGGTGAGCTTCTGCACAGACCTGGCCCCACCAATGGACAAGGAAGTGAAGCACTCTATGGGGTCGAGCGCAAATGCTGACAGATGGAGCCCTGTGTCTGGATCCAGCCCAGCCCCCGGCGTCGATAAATCTGCTATGTCGTCGTCCGGGAGTGGCTGCAGATAGGGCGGCAGGTGTGCAAAGGTAGTTGGGTCGAATGCTCACTTGCCAATTCACCCATTCCACCCATATCCGCGGTCGGAAGCAGCTGGGGTCAACCTCACCATCTTCACCGTCTTTCCCCCCGCCTTAGGTATCTTGCCCTTCTTGATACCCCTCCTAGATGTAGGCTTCAATCAACGGCCACCAACCCTGCCCAAAAACGCCACGAAACAAAGGAAGACAATCGCCAGTACAACAAGCGATAGTACAACCAGCAACACCGTTGTGCGCGCCGTGCCCGCCATGAAAGGTGCTGACAACTGTTCTGCACAACTGATGCTGTTGCGGAGACTTGTATTGTGCTTGCTACTTTCGGGCTGTTGGGGGGCTTGCCGCAGAGGGAGTGCCTGTTGTTGAGGACGTGCCTATTGTCGGCAACTGCATGTGCGTGCCGATAGGCCGCGCGGCAGCAACCACAACGGCTAGGCTCTACGCCGCGTGGCAGCAGCCACAACGGCTAGGCTCTACACCGCGCAACAGCCAACCCAACGACTACCCGACTGGCTGTACGTCGGGTACGCCGCGTGGTACTTCAGCCTAGCGCTGCTGCACCAGACCCAACGGCTAGTTGTCGTGGTTCACTGCGTACGTTCATCGTTGGACCCGGACCACCCGACGCAGAAAGGGAAAATAATAGAAAACCGAGTGGGGGGGGGTGTACTACACCTGAAACCACCTCGCGCCGCTCGCTTGGACAATTCTCAAGGGAAGCTCAAGTGTGGCCCGAGAGGTCACTTGAGAAATCACCACGTTCGCCTGGGCCACACTTGAGCCGCCCTTGAGAGTTTCCCGCCCGGCAGCTCAAGTGTTAACCGAAATCGCCAGGAGGTCCTACTGGCGGGAGCCCGGTACGCCCTGGCAATTTGAGTTCAGAAAACACCAAAAAATTGCGACCGGGAACGTCAAAGTTCAATGCCCAAAGGGAGGAGTATGTCCAGTTAGCATAGGAACCAATGAGTTACAATACGACATCAATCATAAATGCAATCAGACCGCAACACCTTTCTCCACTATCCGTAACACCTTTCTCCACTATCCGTAAAGCGGATCAGCCTGCTCGTACAACACGCGGCTAACCGGTCCTTGTCATCTCGTTAATCGATCAATCGATCAATTAATCAAACAATCAAACAATCAAACAATCAAACAATCATCTGCATCAATCAATAGATCAATCGATCAATCGATCAATCAATCCATCAATCAAGCACTTAAGCAATCAATTAAGCAATCAAGCAATCAATCAAGGCGCATCACCCGTCATCCAGCTGCAAGTTGTTTATCATTCAATTAATCAATCGATCGATCGATTAATCAATCAATCACACAATTAACGAATCAAGCAATCAATTCATCAATCAATTAATCAATTAATCAATCAATCAATCATATCAACCAATCTCTCTCTCTCTCTCTCTCTCTCTCTCTCTCTCTCTCTCTCTCTCTCTCTCTCTCTCTCTCTCTCTCTCTCTC
>BFEA01000166.1:831052-843797 GCA_003427395.1 Chara braunii | reverse complement strand
AAAAAAAAAGAAGAAGAAGTCACAATCGGGTACCTCAGCAGTCCAGTCCAACAGGCACCCAGCAAACAGTCACGTCTCAGGGACAAGACTCACGCCTCATAATAAAAAGCGGTTCAGAAGAGTCACATTCCACGAGTGAAAAGGCAGATTCACCAAGCAAAGGTCATGTCTCAAAGGCAAGAATCACGCTTCTTAGTGAAAAGTCGTATTGAAGAGTCACATCCCACGAGTAAAAGGTAGTATCACAGGCAAAAGTCGTGACCCACAGGCAGGAGCCACTGTCCACAGTCAAAAGTCATGTTCGCAAGTGAAAAGTCATGACTCAAAGTCTCAAAGGCAAGCAGCAGCAGTCCAAGGGGAATTCGGGAAGGTTCCAGGCCTTGACATTCAGAAGCAGCAGACAGGCCGTGGGGATGTGGAGCCGGAACCAGTCAGGACCCAAGAAATAGAGGCTGGCACGAGTTGAAGTGCAAACCAAGACTACAAAAGGACTGGCCAGCCTCACATTCGGGCAGATTGCTCATTGGCAAGAAGTGTGGAAGTGCTGGTGCACTTGTGCGCTGAAGTGAGGAGCAGAGTGCTGCGCTAAGTTAGGGAGAGAGAGGAAGATAGCGCTGGCAGGGAGAAGGCAGCCATAGCTGCGCCAGTGCAGAAGTGTTAGTGCTAGTTGTTAGTAGTGGACTCCAGAGGAGTTAGTGGAATTGACAGTGGGTGTATTCAGAGTAGATCCATGAAGTAGTAGATAGTGAGTGTGAATGCATGTAGGGAGAGAAGACACAGCGAGGTCATAGCTAGGGAGAAGACCAGCAAGGTGGAGAGAAACATAAGAGGGAAAAGCAGAGGGGAAGAGATACTTACCTAAGAGTTTATGCTGATTATTGGTTACCTATTGGCACGCGCTGATGAGCGCTGGTGACCCGAACTCTCATCGCTCTTGTAATACTTTCTGGAAAAGATAAGCCGCGCTACCTGGTCGTCATTTCTCTGGTCTCCAGCGTGAATTTCGTGTGAACTCATACATGCATGTGGTCTGAATATCAGAATATGTGCATTCATTGGTGTTGAACTAGGAGGTTCATTGCAGTGTGTTGTATTCGGGGGGAAGAAGGTAGCTGTGTCTGAGAGATGTGTCCCCAAGCTTCCTGAATTCTGAACCCATCTGGGACTCCTGGGACTCCTGGGACTCCTGGGACTCCTGAGACTCCTGGAACTCCTCCTATCAGGACCCGAATTTGGGCCAATTTCAGAATAGCGGCGGTGATTGTATTCCAGTGCTCTGTCCACAACTTCCAGACTCTACTTGATGATGCTGGGGAGGGGAGTACCACCATAAGTGTATCAGAACAATTGATTCAAAGGCCCAATTGCACCTAATACACTTAGTATCCACTTTGACGCCATGTTGCTGAAGAGAGATTGCTGTTGGAGTGGCTGCAAGAGATATCAAGTTATCAACCAATGGACAGCTGCTTGTCTTTTTGACTGGGGATTTTTTCTTTCAATTGTAACCAGCATTTTTCCAATTAATTTAATTTAGATAATAGGGCAGACTCCAGGTCAGGGAGTAATGAGATCCACCTTGTCCTGGTGGACAGAGTCAGGGGGTCTTGGGGGGAAGGAATCATGTTATAAGTTATAACTTATAAGTTATAACCAATCTGGTGTGAAGGCCTCTGACATATGTCAGTCAATGAGGAAGACAAGCCAGTGCTAGACAATTGGCTGTTTAGGGTTTAGCTGGGTCACTTACTAATCAGCTTCCTATGAGTTTAATCATTGGAATTGACCCTTCTTTTCATTTTTCCTGGTTCACTGTCATTTAAGCTGATTATCAACAGCAACAGCAACCTGTTTTGTTTTTTTTTCCCCTTTCTTTTCTGATCTTTTCTTTTCTTTTCTTCTTCTTCGTTTCCTTTTCTTTGTTTTGCACCCTTGTTATATGCTTTTTGGTCAAGTTAAATTGTAGTTTTGTTTCTTTTCTTTTCATTTCTTCTTCTTCCTTTCCTTTCTTTTGTTTTGCACCGTTGTTATTGCTTTTTGCTGAAGTTAAATTTTAGTAGTAAGTAACCTGCACACTCGGTTATGGTCTGGTTACAGGAGACAGGCAGAAGGTGTAGTTTGTGGAGGGAGTGTGAACTGGTCACAAGGGCTCCTTTCGGACCTCGCCCGGCTTTAACAAGCCACAATTTTAGGAAACGTATGGGCCACTACAGGAGCGCCCAAATTCATCCAAGTACAAACGTTTCTACTCTATTTTTTTCCGCAGCTGATAGCTGGGCCAAGTCCTGGTGGTTGAAATCCCCCGGCTCGGCTCAGCTATTCCAAGCTCTTACTCTGTTAAACCACCAGTACTTGGCCCATACATCGGCCGTGGGGCGTTGCCGTTAACGCCCCGCGACTTTCGGAGGCTCGGGGTACTGGCCCTCAAAGGATGGCGCCGCCAGCCAAAACAATTTTTTTTTTGTTGCGCTGGCGGGTCGGCGCGAAACGGCGCACAGCCCGTTTTCAGCCTCAGCATCGATAGCTGGGCCAAGTACTGGTGGTTTAACGGGCACGACTTTAGGAAGTACTGGTGGGTTGAGTAACACCCCTAGCATCCAAACGGGATGTTTTTGTATTAAAAGAAAAGAAACAAAAAGAGAGTAGATTTTGGCCTATGTTTGGCAAGTCTGAGAACAATGGTCCGCCGAGTTGGTTCCCGGAAACGAGGGGCCCAGAAGGCCCCCGTGAGTTGGTTGCTGCCTGGAATCATCTTCAACCCTCAAGTAAAGGGCCCGAAAGTTGTGGACGCTGACCAGGGTCCTTACAGTTGTTGAGCCCCAGGCACAGCACATTCTGAAAGGGCCCTGGGGCACAGATACTGGGTCAGCCTGCAGCCAGGCCAAACAAGCCACATGCGGCGGTCCAAGCAGAATACCGGGAAGTGAGGCTCACTCACATTTCATTCATTTTGGCTGGCTCATGTGTGCCGGTGAGACAGAGCTGGCAGGAAGGTGGGCGCGCACCTTCTCTGGGACTAGCGGTGCATTCATAAGGGATGCTCAGCCCATTTCTCAGCATAAGACTTTTCGCATACTTCGCATGAGGATAGCAGAAGGATAACACAGAGTTGGGACACTCTTGGGGAATCTGTGGCGGGCAAGGAGACGGAAGGAGGACCCGCTGGTGCCCCCCAGTGGCTCCTTTCGGTATCCATGCCAGGCCAAGGGTTAGTGAAGGGAGGCAGGGGCTGCCAGCTTTTTGTGTAGAATCTGGCATCCGGCAAACGGATGAAGAGGTAGACACCCGGTTTCTTGTTTCAGTTAGGCATAGGTATGGGACGCTGGACCCGTTTTCCAACACTGTGGCTTAAAGTGGAGAAAAAAAGGAAGGCAGGAGAGAGGGAGAGAGAAGAAAGGAGGAGATGAGAAGCATAGAAAAGGAGATGAGGGGAGGGAGGAGATGACGCAGAAGTAGTGCAAAAAAAGTGAGACCATCGTTAGAACAGCGTGATGAAACGATCTCATAGCGAATGTCCCGACATGTTTGGGCTGTCTCCTCTACCCGGCCATCATCCTCAGGGGACTCTGGATAGCGTGATGAAACTGGGTGTGGTCCACACACCACAAAAAGAGCACATACAGAAAAGGGCTGCACTTGCGATCAGTTAAGAGCACCTACCGTATGCTGCGCCCAAGGGTCGACATTAAGGAACAGGTGACACTCAGGTGGATGAAGCACCTCAATGTGGGCGGCGAGGCATTACGGACAATCAAGTGGTTTGCAAGAATGAACAAAGGAGCGGCCAAAGTCGCATTGTGCAAATTTTTCACCGCTGCCTGCCCACGAACGACTAGCTAATTGATAGAACTCAATTAGAACAGCACGGTCGTTCCCTCCCGTGGTGCAAACTCTGCCCAGCACACAAAATACCCAAAACCGTTGAACACACGAATGTGTTTGGCCAAACAATAAGGTCCATTCACACCGAGAATCCAATCTTTCTCATATCGAACATAATAGACTCGGACTTGTTCAATTATGAAATCATGCTGCAGTGCACGGGGTCAGTATGCACGTGGCAGTGGTGGGATAGAATATGGTGCCAGGACCGAGATACAGAGGAGCAATGGCCGTAAGAGTGGAGACCATTGCTCTGCTGAGCTTGCAACCCACTGCAAGCTAGTACCTTTGCCCTGAACATGTTCGATATAGGGTGTGGGCCAGTGCTCTAGGTCCTCTGGTGGAGAGAGGCACTGTGTCTGTGAAATGGAGGGGGCCCGGCAAAATGGCCCGGAATTCGCTGACGTCATCAGACAACAAGTACAAATTGAACTTATGACACAATTGGACAAGGTCAAGGATTTTTTTTTTTTTTTTTTTTTTTTTTCCCAACACATAAACTGTCATAAAGACACTCAAACGAACATCCAACGATTTTCATGCGACTAGCTGGATGGGTGAACAAGGGGGGTGGATGGCAGAGGTGGTATGGGAAGGGGGGAAGGAAAGCGACCCCTCATATCTACAGCGGCACCCAAAAAAAAAAAAAAAAAAAAAAAAAAAAGTTTAAACTGGTCTTTCACGACTGGACTAAGATGGACGGCTCCATCAGAGTCCATCTTCCTCTGACCTCGCTGGGATTTCCCTGGGCTCACTGTTTCCCCCTCATGCGCTTACCATGGTAGAACCACTGTGGTATGGAGGTCATTGATCAAATGACTGAATAGTAGGAGGGGGGCTGAATGGTAGGCTGTATTGCTAGGTAGGCACGGTTTTCTGGCACCCACTAACAGGGTTTGAAGAGGCACCCCTAGCAATATCGCCCACAGTCAATCCCCTGGAGTAGCCAGGGCAAAGAGTGCTGGGCGGGAATGAGGGTCGCTCAGAATTTTCAGATCACAATTGTTTCTCAAGGGATGCTGGACCCGTTTTCCAGCAGGAGCTGCTCCCCACCTATAGACGGAGAACTGGGGATGCTGCTAGGGAGGGCTGCTCTTACCACCCTGTTTGTGGCCACCCACCGGTTATATATATTAAAAAAAAAACAAAAAAACAAAAAAAAAAACAGAAAAGAGTTAATGTCACTTGCTGTTAATTTGCTGTTTATCTAGATGACATGATGGGTCAACTGATTGCTTGATTCGTATTAACTGTAGCTGCTGCAGAATCTGCTATTGGGCTTGCTATTCTTCTTATGGTCAGCCTTTACCTAACCGACTACCTAATACTATGCGGTCTGATCAAACAGCGCGCAAAGCTTTGACAATCACGCTAAATTGACTATCTAGTATCTAGACTGTTTAGGATTTTTCGAATTTTTTCCCCAACTGCTGGGTAGTTTCCCACATGTTACGCACCTGTTCGCCACTTCGTTTTCAATTGAGAAAACAACTTTCGACTTGCATGCATTAATGACAGACTGCTGTCGGAATCTCATCAAGAGGCTGAACCCTCCACAGTTCACAATCCCCACATTGGTGCTTTGAGTCACGGTCTCTGGTGTCAGTGGACAGACAGGCAAGCAGCAAGTCACCGCAGACAGCAGGTGAGGCGGCAGACAAGCAGGCAAGGAGACAGGAAGCAAAAGCAGCAAGAGAAGAGCCATCAGAACACTTTTTTTTTTTTTTTTCCCTTTTTTTAAGTCCAGGGTGTTGTAAAGGCCAGTTACTAGGAACACACTGATCGCCGGAAGCGGTCAGCCGTGGTCGCCCTGAGGAGACACGGCCACCTCCCATCCCAACCTCGCGTCAATACTCCTAGCATATACCCTTTCCCTACTATCCTACCTCAGTGTGACCAGCACTCAGGACCATCACCCTACCAGTATAGACGGGAACTTGTACCGAACAATAGTGACAGGCACCAGGGCTAGCGACCCAGCCCTGGTGGAAGCGTAGTGCGTACGGGGTCTTCGGACGCCAGGCTCAAACAATCAATCACCTACTAGCCCCTAAGTTGGCCAACCAGTAACTCACGCCCTTTTTTTTTTTTTTTTTTTTTTTTACAAGGCCCCCCCCAGTGTTAGTGCTGCTGATAAGAGCAGACACCACTAACACCTAGGGAGAGGCTCCGTCTATTGGTGGAGAGCATCACCTGCTGGACACGCCCTCTACTCTCCCATCAGAACACTTAAGTGAGATTCATAGCTGGTGGGCAGGCAGCAAGGCGGGCAGCAGGCAGCAAAGCAACTGAGCAAGTAAGCGAGCAGCAGGACATGGAAGGCAAGCCGGCAGCCAAGGAGCAAGGCCGAGCAGAGGGCATAAAGGCCGCAGGGGAAACGGATGGGCAGTCAGGCAGCACGAAAGATGGACCCTGCCGACCAGCAACGGGAGCAACAGGCAGAAGATCAACCAAGCACATAAGCGAGCAGCAAACTTTACGCAAGGGAGGCATGCCGGCAGCCAAGGAGCAAGGCCAAGCAGAAGGGCAGAAAGGCAGCAGAAAGCAGATGGGCAGTCAGGCAGCAAAGCAGACGGACCGAGCCAGGCAGCAAAGCCGGCAACATGCAGCCACACTGGAGCTGTTATTCCCACTGCAAATTGAAATATACATGGTGATTCTCTTTTCTTGGGCCCTTTTTCTCCCGTTTTACAAAAAAGCCGAAAAAGTTCAGGCCATTTTGGCATTTTTATTTTTCGTTTTATTTTGTCTTTTCACCTCTGAGCTCAGTCACTTGTGTATACCATTCAGTGAAAACTTAAAAGGTCTGGGTTGTATCATTCTCTGTGGCTGTTACAGAAGTGAACCAACTCGTTTCTGTGACTCTACTGAAGTTACCCCACTTATATTTATTTATAGAAACAACTATGTCTCAGTCAAGGTTTGAGTTTCGAATGGGCAGGAAAAAAAAGAAAAAAACACTAATTTAATGGCAAATGGATTTAATGGAGTTTTTAAAGGGCCTTGAGATATCGTCATTGAATTGACCAGCCCCAGGTAATTCAGAAGGATATTATTCTATTAAAAAAAAAAAAAAAAAAAAGAAGGATATTATTCTGGTCATCTGATTGTAGCTGGATTCGAACTTGGACTAGCACAGGAAGAGATGCTTTTTCAAAAAAAAAAAAAAAAAAAAAAAAAAAAAAAAAAAAAAAGGATTCGAACTTGGACCTGTATTTCAACAGTTCGTGGGTGTACCAGTGTTGTCGACCCCTGTCCCCGGATCCCCACTGTCCGGGTCTGGGGGTCCCGATCCCCGAACCCCTACTGGGTGCTACAACACAACATACGCAGAGCCCATCTTTAAAATAAAGGGAAAAAAGGGAAAAAAAGGATGGGTTCGGCATATGTTGTGTTATACAAAGAACAGAAGTTGAATAACAGAAGGACAAGTTTACAATTTGCTCTTGTAATTGGCGATAATTTGTGGGTTGCCACTATGGGCCTGTACTTTTTTTTTTTTTTTTTTTTTTTGTGTGTGTGTGTACTTAATTTCTAATTTTTGCAGCAGGTCCCTGTCAGATAGGCGCACAATTTGCAATCTGTCTATAGACCTCGGTCGTTTGCACCCTGCCACCTTCTGACCAGAAGTATATGGGTATCTGCTAACGGATAAACCGACAGCACCAGAGACACGAACTCGGAGAAAAGGTACCGAACCGAGACATTATGTCTCAGGGCATACTCAAGCTAGAGGTCTCTGAACGTGATTACGATCATATTCGTCCAGGGGCCAAGTCCCACTTACACTGACTCTTCATTTCTGGTCGTTGATCTCGGTAATCTATGGTCAGAAGTTGAGGATTCGGGTAAGTGGGACTTGCCCCCAGGTCTGGCAGTAACTGCAGTCAGATGTATTTTGGAACACATGCGCGTGTGTGAGTGTGCCCTTTTTTTTTTTTTTTTTAATTTTAAAAGGAATCTTGAAAACCATGGTAGGTAGGGTGATAAGAGCATCCCTCCCTACTATGATTTCCTTTGGTCACTCCACCTCAGATAGATGTTCTACAAATTTGGCGGAGCATCGGGTGAAGATTAGAAATGGCAAAGGCCGCACACAAAATGCCGCAAATTACGAACACAAATTTTGTTAACAAGTTGTAACAGAAATAGCCCCTTTATTATCTTCAAAAGGGGATGATCATTCCAGTTGGGAAGCACCCAGACTTCTGCTCATCAAGGTGCATTCCACCTGGCCTACTGACCGTCTCACCCAGAATAGAACATACGGTTATTTTTGCGGTATCTGGACTGAAAGTTGTCCCAGATACAGTTATAATGACCATACTTTCTGTTCCGGGAAAGACCGTAATGTTTGTGTCTTGCAACCTGGGAACGTACTCCCTCCCTCCGAAAAGAGGGTGAGTGAGGGCATCTTCTTCACATGGTAACTTCCTCGATAGAATTAGGTTTTGTTGTGGTCAGGTACAGCTCAAGAAGCCCTACTGTCTTCACTCGAGGAGAACATCCAGTCTTTTTTTTTTTTTTTTTTTTTGCACTGAAAGCCCTTACGGTATCCCTCTATCCTGGCGGTGGTACGAGAACCGTCAGAATTGAGGGCTTACCCGGGGGGCTGCTCCATCTATTGGTGGGGAGCGGCACCTGCTGGAAACCGGGTCCAGAGAACATCCAGTCATTAATGCTGTATTTGGGGCAACTTCCGGTGCAGATGCGGCAGCAATGACGGGGACTTGTATTTGGGAGAAGCGCAGGTGCAAGTACACACTAGGGGTCTCGCTCCACTACTCTAGACTCTCGAAGATTTTTGAGAGTGAGTCTAGAGCTGTCAGACTCTAGAAAAGACTGAAAAAGAGAACATCGCTCCACTTACTCTAGAAGGTAGAACTCGAGAAGGCCTCTCGGATGTCAGACCAATCTTTGAGAGAGCTAAAAGACATGGCCAGCAGGTTATTGTCCGCCCAGACTCCAGGTGCACTCCATAAAAATGCTCAACTTTCGAAGGTCCTCGCTGCCTCCCTTGAAATTCGTGCCGGTGCAGGCGGGCGCTCTCCAAACGTCAAGAGTGCCACGGGAGAGGACGTTCTGACAACTCACGAAAATCGTTTTCGTGAGTGTGTTTCATGAGGTAGTGGAGCAACGATGGATTCTTGCCATTTTCGTGAGTAGATACTGACAGCTCAAGAACCCGAATTCCAGACCTCGCGTCTAGAGTTAGTGGAACGGTGCTGAGCTCAAGAAATGGCTGGCTTCTAGAGTAGTGGAGCGAGACCCTAGGGCGTACTGTTTATAATTAATTTGCTCTGAAATCATGCCATCCTCACTCACACTCTCTAGTTTTTTTGTTTTTGTTTTTTTAGAATAGCCCTTGTATACGCCATCTATCCCAGCGGTGGTAAGAGAACGGTCGGAATTGAGGGTTTCACTGTCGGGCTGCTGCATCTATTGGTGGGGAGTGGCACCTGCTGGAAACCGGGTCCAGCGTCCCATTGATACATCATTTAACACAGATTGCTGTTTGTTATTTTACTGGGGCTGTGGCCTTTCCTCTTCTCCGCCCGGGGCTCCATTGTCCCATGGAGCTGCTAGGTGTCACGCATCCCGTGTTTTATCGCCTCTTTCTTATCTGTTAGCCCAGCCCTGTTCGGCAGCCCCCTTGTACTATGAGTGCCCCCTGTGACCCTTAAACCCTCAAACCCTGTACCCTCACCCGCACTCTCTAGTATCAACCTTGGGTGCATGTATTTGACTGCCGGGCACTGCCGGCCTGAGTTTTAACTGCTGTTTTTAAACCGCCAGTACCTTTCCCAGCCAAAAAGAAATTGACTGCTGTTTTTAAAACGCCAGTACCTTTCCCAGCCAAAACGAAATTGCCCGCCGGAAAACAAAAAAAAAAAAAGAAATTGCCCGCCGGTTAACACGGAGGCCGGGGCTGCCTCGCACACAGCCCGGCCAGATACATCCCGAATCCTTGGGGTGCAGGGCCCGCGGCCAATATATGGGAAAGGTAATGGCAGTTTAAACCGCCAGTGCACAGCCCCAGCCTTGCAGAAAAAAGCTACTCGTCGCCACGACACTGCAGCAATGGCTTGGCCTACCTGACCACAATGGCTGGCCGCACCAGCCAAAAAAGCAAAAAAAGGGGCAATGGCTCCTGGGTCACACCCAGCGTTGCTAATAGGCAATCTTTTTTTTTTTTTTTTTTTTTTTTAAGGGCCCAATGCCCAAGGCTCTCATTTTCAAATTGAATACAACGCACACACACGCCTCTTCCCATTAGGGCTGAAAGAGCCTCGGCCACTGCTCCCGTAGAGACAGCTACCCTATGCAACTTGAATAGGGCATGATCGCTGAGCATTGATTGCTTCCCCAGGCGGGAAGGATTAGCAGTTCTCGAAAAAGGGCAAAAAAAGCCGCCGCTAAATCTGCATTCGCGCCACTTGAAAAAAACAGCCGCAGTTTCAACCCCCCGCTAAACTTGCACATTTTGAAACTCAAACAACGACATCGGCGCCACTTTGTCTTTTCTTGCCTATTTGAAACTGAAACGGTGACTCAGGAGCAGTTTCCCCAAGAAAGGGGAAAGTGTGCTGCTGGCGGTTTGGAAACGCTTGGCGCGCAGTAAGGTGCCTCCTCCAGGCCCTGGTGTACTGGTGGTTTAACTCAGCCCGTGACAGACGTGCCGATATCCCAATGAAAACCTGATGCGGCAGCAGTTCTTTCCTTATTTTTGTTTTATGTTTCTAGGCGCAGTTGGTTCCTGTCATGAGTATATGTGCATCATATCAAACGGACTTGTATTGACCTGGCCTCACCTATGTATAGGCATGGTGCTGCAGGGGCTATCACCCTTGATTGCACAGGTGATAAGGGCAGAGGTCTTTTTTTTTTGTTTTCGTTTTGCAACCATGACAGGTTCCAATCTATTCGTGGGGAGCATCACGTGCTGAGAACCGGGCTCAGCATCCCTTCTGAAATACATAGTTGAAAGTTTGCAGGTTTGAGAAAATAGTCATGAACCTGAGGCGATCAGAAGTCACAGTGCTGGAAAATGGGTCCAGCGTCCCTTCTTTATGTGTGCAGCCCCTGTCTCCCTTCCCTAACCCTTGGGCTGGCACGGATACCAGAAGGAGCCCCTGGGGGCCACCAGCGAGCCCTCCTTTCATCTCCTTGCCCGCCTGAAATGTCCCCCCAAAACTGTCCCAAATCTGTGCTATCCTTCTGCTGTCCTCATGCGAAATATGCGAAGAGTCCTATGCTGAGAACCGGCCTCAGCGTCCCTTCAGAATGCACCTGAGTAAACGGATAGAGATACATATGAGCAGCGTCCAGTGCTGTGAACTGGGCCCGACATCCCTTGTCTTGTTCTAGCTACTCAGGGAACAGAACACCAGTCAGAGTCTTATCCTCCGTTGTTCGGGCCTGGTCGGTGGCAGATTGGGGGGGGTCTGCCCCGACCGCATGGCTAGAAAATAAGTGTCAAAAATTGGAAACCCTCCTCTGGCAGATTGAGGAGGATCCAGCACGAGAGCCATTTGTTGATTGGCAGCGGGCTGAAGCACTGATAATGAGCTGCAACTTAATCTTTGATCAGGGTACAGACTTCTGCGCTGAGCTCAAGGAGAGGTTGGAGACTGAAGCCTGGCGGGAGGCTGAGGTCTGCAATCTTGTCACCATGTACTCAGGGGAGGTTGTGTCATCAACAATGATAACAACACCGCTCATCTATTCAGGAGAGGGTGCATCATCAACAATGATAACAACACCGACGACAACATCTTCGACTATAATAACGGCCGATGCTCTGGCGCTTATCGTGGGGATTTCGCATGGCACAAAGGAGCTAAACACAGAAATGACAACTGTCACGGCAACAAAAACGATGGAGGTTGCTCCTGTGCGTATCATGGCAACATCATTCGATAAGGGCGAACCGGTAGTTCAAATTCCAAGTCTGAAAACAAGAACAACACCAACGACGAAAACGACAACTATCACAACAACAAAAACAACGGAGGTTGCTCAGGCGCAAGTCACGGTGACATCATTCGACATAGAGGAACCGGATGATCAAATCTCAAATTCGCTAATACCAAGACCACCAACGATCGCTCCGAGAACAACAGCAACAACAACACCACTGGCAGTGGAGACAGCTGCTTTTGTGCCACACGAGGAGCTATTCCCTGACAAGAGAGAACAACGACAAGCCATCGCGATAACAATAAGTACAGAAGTGACACCACTGTCAAGGATGACCGCTGCCCCTGTGCTCTTCTCGACAATTTCAAATGGCGCAGGGGGGGTGGGGGGAGTTGTTGATTGGCTAACAGCCCTTCTTCGACAATTTGCTAGCTCTGCGGCAGAGTGCCCTGTTTCTTTTTGGCCGACGAGTGGAATGCAGACAGGGTTGTGGGTTCGACGGTATGAAGATTCCGACCCCTTTCGGTGTGTCTGGATGCCATTCTGATCCTGCTTCTCTCCTTTATCCCTGGGTGCTCTGCGTATCTCATGAGACTGGCGTTGCAGAATCTCCTCCCCTGTTTTCCAAACATCTCACTCTTTCTTGTGGCACGTGATGAGGGGCTGTTCTCCCTGTTTGCGATTGAACTTGAGGGCAGAGGTAAGTAAGGGTTTGAAGATGCTCTGTCTACCCCACTTCGAACATCTGTCTTGATCCCTCGTCATCTGATGAGGGATTGTCTGCCAGGCATAACTGCTTAATAATGCTTATCTCCCATTGGGGTTTGAAGATGTTCTGTTTCCCCAGCTCCAAACATCTCTCCCTCTCCCGTGTTATATGCAGAGGAACTGTCTGTGTTACACCGTTCTTACCAAGTGCATAATTTCCATCACAGTGTGGGGT
>BFEA01000166.1:815539-829382 GCA_003427395.1 Chara braunii | reverse complement strand
AGCAACACGTGCTGGGAACCGGGCCCAGCGTCCCATATAGAATTATACAAAAGATTTGAAATACCAGGGCCATTACCTGGCTTCGGCTAAGAGCAGTCTGAGAACTATGAAAAGGTTCTAGAAAGTATGGAAAAACATGGATAACTCCTAGCCTATTGCTAGGCTACTCAAGCAGCACTTACTAAGTCAAAACAGAAAAACGGAGAAGCCCTTTGAATGCTCAGAACCCCTGGAATCCCCAGCAAAACATTCTAAAATTTTCTAACACTGTATTATTCCCTGCCGAGCTTTCCCAGGCCTCATGCCCCCATCCTGCTAGGTTACAGGGCAACACAGCTCACCCCAGCTCCGGCCAGCGTCGAACCGACAGCGACCCTTGGTTTTCCCTTGGAATGCCCGGCCTCTACCAGGCCTCATGCTCCTGCTGTCAACAGGTTACAGGGCAGCCCCCCGGCTCCGGCCAGCGTCGTTCTGGCATCGAAAAACCGCAGATCCATGAATATAACAGCATTACAAACCTAAAATGATTTGCAAGAGGTACCCAGAATCCCAAGGCATTCTCAAGACCTCATGAGATAGGCTAAAACTTCAGAGTCTGAGAAGACTTGGAAAATTATGTGAGCGGGGGGTCAAAACTGAAACTGCCTACCATCCAAAAACTTCTTTCTTTTTTTTTTCTTTTTTCTTTTTTTGGGGGGGGGGGGGGAACAAGGCTCCAATCTATTCGTGGGGAGCAGCATGTGCTGGGAACCGGGCCCAGCGTCCCATACGGAAATTTACATCGAATTTTGAAAGTTTGAAATACCGGGGCATTGCCCGGCTTTGGCTAAGAAAAATTTTTGAACTACTTAGAGAATTACTATGATGAAATTCAGAAACAGGCAAAATTCAGAAAACGACTCAGAACCCCCCCATCAATCCTCTTTTCCTCACTCCGGTAAGACTTACTGCAGCAAAGCCACCATACCATCCAAAAACTTCCCCCCTCAACAGGCGGAACGTCGGTCCAGGTTTTCAGTCCTCGTACCAGAACTCACTTGATCTCATACCTACCCCCTTCTGCTAGGGTAACAGGGCACTACAACCTTCCCCAGTACTAACCAACCTAGTTCTGGCGGACAGGAAGTGCCTTCCTCCCTCGACACTTCCCTTAGCGGCAAGCCCCAAATGTAGGTTAAAGGGTTAATACCTCAGCGCCCGCTACGTCGAACGGTCTGGTTATGCCTTCCACCCTCGGCATAACTCCACAAGCCTCAAGCTCCCCCTAGGTCACAGAGCAAATGCTCCAGCACCGGCCTGTGTCGTCCCAGCATCGTCCTTCTGACCTACTTACCTATCAACCATTCCTCTGTTGAGAACCCCTTTGATATCTTCCATCCTCCAGTTCTAACTCCCCCCCTTCCCTCCACCCTATACATGTTTAGCGCCTACCATTTCCACAAGAAGAGGGGAAGGGAGGGAAAAGACCACCCTCTCTCTCATGGAAACTCCAGCGCCTACTCCAATCTCAATTGCTTGTACACATGGCATGAGCGAGGTTGATCGCGTATGTCTAATCAATCAGTTATTCGATCATAAGAACAAATCGACACTACGATATGCATTATCTTCCACCCATCGTGCAAACCAATCCAAACCGTAAGTCCATGTAATCCAATCAGTTGAGAGAACAACCATTTTTCATTTGTGTGAATATTTAAGCATGCATCGAAGTGATCACTTCATATTTCTGCTTTGTTCCCGCCATAAGGGTAACAACTCAATCGATACACGTGTGTGGGAGATCACTCATGCATTAACCATTGAATACAGAGGAGCGGAGAAAGGGGCGAAATAAGATCGCCTGTTCCAGCTGGTCTCTTTAGATTCAACGATACTCATCCTCGTGAGATTCGATTGAATCCAATGAGACGAGCAGGACAGGACATCAGGAGCTGATAGGGACGATTGAGTTATCAAACATTCACGAATGAAACATCAAAAGGGATAGAGGGAGAAAAGGAATATGAGGTCGAAGCAGGAAGATGGAGCCGTAGCTTGACCGAAGAAGGGGACTAAAACAAAGGAGGAGTAATGAGCACACAGGTAGATCTGAAAACCAAAACCGACAATTCGCCGTGAACTTAGCTTCCAATAGAAAAAGAGGAGGAACCAAAGATCGAAGGCACACAAGCCTTTTGCTCTGTGACCATGGCCCCCGGTCATACAACGACTCGTACACACACACCTTCCTCACCCCGGTACTTGCGATCCCAGCCACCACATACCAATCTCCACATCATACCGATCGTCACCCCTTCGACTCAGCTACTACACCGGCTTGCCCAGATCCCGCAGTCTGTCACGATTACCCAACACACAACCTTGCAAAACTACAATCAACTCGTCCGACCTTTTCGAATCGCTGTACATACACATCATTTAGCCACGACTTCTCGGAAGTTGGTAGATGGGTTGAGAGAGAGTTTTTCGGATGTATTTGCGGATTTTATAGTTACAAAGAGGGAGAAACGATAGAAGGGAATGGGGCGTGCGTAGCAAGGGCCGAAGAGAGAGTTCAGGTAAATTGTCCAGGGAAATCCATATCGATCCCTGCGAGTTCCTTGGCAGCCAATCAGATTACAGCGTGAGGGGACTTTCTTCCTTACACGATGTCACCTGATGGCTCGAGTATCTTGAAGGGGTATCGGTAGAGAGTTTTATACGGCGATGAGGCCGGGAAGAAGGACAACGCAAAAAGTAGTGTAGAGCGTCGGGCGGGACCAAGATTCAAATGGAAAGGAGCGGGAGAGAAGTGCGTAGGGAGAGGGGATGCGAAACAATTACAGATGGAGGAAAGAAGGCGCAAAGAACGGATAGGTGAAGATGGCAAGGGAATAGCAGGAAGCGGGGGGGGAATTTGCATACATGGCACGACAAATAAACAAAAAGGCACCAAAATAGTTATGCTCCGCCCATTCAAGCTCTAATACTAATTCAAGATTGAGAAATTCAAAAACAATATCTGCGCATGAGATCAGACGCAGAAAAATTATGTACCTATTCAGATCCTACTGAAAATTCACAAAGTTTTCAAGGGTAAATTTGGGGGCATTCATTTGTAAGAAAGGACACGCTAGCGGGAAGCGCGACCATAAATCTCAAAATTCCCACTACCGTTCAAAATTCCTAGCGCATTCGCTAAGACGTGCGCAAGTCCTACGTAAATTCTTGGATCAACGAAGAAAACTTGCGAAAAAAATCATGAAAAAAAAAAAAAACAAGGCATGAAAAGTAGGAGGGTCTCGTCAACCATTGATTCCATGCATACTGCCAACGAAAAGAAAAGGTACCCCTAAAGCCCATTAAGGATCGAAAAGCACAGATAATAGAACTCACGGCTTCGGAAGCTCGTTCGAGTATAGAAGTTGGTACGTCACAGGGGTGCGCTAGGAGGTGGTCTCACAAAAAATCAGAACAACTGATGGCTGGCTGAGATTGCAACTACTGTGTGTGTTTGGAGTCTGGCTTCATTAAAAAAAAAGGCATGACAACAACAGTGAAGACAACGACTAGGTAGGCTTGACGAAAAAAGAAGGGCGAAATTGTATCTGTACCCCACGTAAGGATGGGAATACCCACTATACCCAGTCCCAACATGAATTTGGATCTATACCCAGACCCCGTTCAACTTTGCATAGTACCCAACCTTTCCCCTGTGCGAAATTATACGCAGGCCCAGTCTTGGTTTTGGACCACAAAATTATGCTCATGTCGGGAAACCAGGGTGGTAAAATTGTGGGGGTACCCACACCCAGTGGCGGGTCTTGGGTGGCAGACAACGAAATCATGCTCATAGTAGGGTATATGAATAATTTGGCCGTTCACCTCAATCCCATGAATGCTCATAATTTTACCAGGCTATATCTATAATTTGTGCATTTCGGTAGTTGGTTATAACCACAACTGTGAGGTACCGACCTGAGTCCACCTTAGTCCTGGCATGCAATTAATTTCCAACAGTCCTACCAATCCTTTTCCGGGTATAGATGCAAGTTTGCACTTGGACTGGGTATAGCGAGTATTCTTATCTTTAAGTGGGGTACTGCTGCATTTTTCCCAAAAAAAGACAAAAACGTAAAGAAAAGAGTGTTAGGATCTGGGCGTACTTATGCTAGCACTACCTTAAATGTATATGTCTATCTGCCTTCATTTATGGCCAGAACCAGATGCATGTGGGCCAGACTACGGGAAAAGGTCTTCGTGTGAGTATAAGTAAAATGAAGATGCCAGAAGAGTCTTCCTTCTTTCCCTAAATAGAATATACGATCATTATGTCTCTATTTGGAGCAACTTTCATTCCAGGTACCGCAATAATGGTCGTAATACGCCGCCGTATATTGAATTTGAAAAGTAATATTGAAGCTTGATGAAAAAAAAGGAAAAAAAAAAAAGACCATATGCTATAGTCGGGGAAAGACAGTAGTATAGAGTATTGAGGACAACCAAACTGTCCTAGGATGACTCTTCTGCTAAGGGGCATGATCACACTAGCACTTCCCCAAATGCATGTGACAACAATTACGGACAATTACGGACAATTACGGACAATTACGTCAAGAAGGGCATGCTCACACTAGCACTTCCCAAAATGCATGTGACTGCAATTACGACCAGACATGGATGAATCTGCCCGCCATCACGTCCAAAGCTACGTAGAAAAAGTCATCCCTATGTGGGTATGCCCGTAATCTCTATGTTTGTTATTTGGTCAATAGAAGTAATGTTTGTAAAGACCGCGGATGATGTTTAAACACTCTGCGCAGTAGTCAGTAGCAAGAAATTTGTCAACGGCTAGGTAGAAGACGAAGAGATCTCAGTTTAATTCATCAACGGCTGGGAACTTGGGCTGAGCATCGTACACTCACTACAACAAGCTTAGGACTGGTGCTTAAGGACATTGAGCATGACACATTTGGTTCAATAAACCTCGCATCAATATGAACAAAAACCAAGCAGCCACGACCCACGGGTAGCACCAATACGAATTGTGATCATTTTGTTTTTCTAAGGAGGAGAGTCCATTTGAAGACTGCTACAAACGGGTTAGCATGCAGACACACACAACACACATAACACACACACATAGTCAAACGCACACACACACACGAGCTAAAAAACGACAAGAAAAATGACAAAAGAAAACGCACGACAATTATGGGCTGGGTAATCGACTATTATCATCACTATGGTAGTCATAATTATTATCTTTTTTTTCTTCGTCTCCTTTTTATACATGCAAAGATTAAGGGTAATCAAATGAAAAATGTGTGCCGAAGCATCCTTGCTTCCTTGGCAACTGCTTGTCACTGTTCTTAGTCTTCTCCTTTTTCTACTTCTTCTTCTTCGTTTTCTTTTTCTTATTCTTATTCTTATTCTTATTCTTATTTTAATTACTATTATTATTATTATTATTATTATTATTATTACGTTATGGCTATGTCTACCACTGTTGTTGATGCACTTTGTCTAAGTAGTTGTATAGAGATGAAAAAATTGGAGGGATAAGACAAGTACAACAACACAATGAGTATGTTAAGAAATGAGACAACTCCAGATTACAAGAAAAAAAAAGGAAAAGCCTCGCCGAGGCAGCGAGTGGAAAAACATAACGACACCTGGACAAAGCGAGAACAAAACATCTTCTAAGGGTAAACGGAAGCTAACGTAACAAGTCGTTACCATAGCCTAGGTAGGCCCCTAGCACCTATAACTGTTGAGGCCTCGACTAAAACGCATCATATATTCATAGGCATTCCAGTTGTGGTCAATCTGAAGACCTCCACAACTTTCCAGGGAATTTAACTCCGACAAAATCTTCATCGTTCTATCCAGAGTTTGTCAACGAGGAGGGTAGAGAAGGGTTAGTAGAAAGGCAATGGATACGAGTTGCTTGGAATTTTGCTATGTAGCGTTGTCTGCTGCAGGGAATCTCTAAGGCTATTGCGATCAGGTTCATGATCACAAAGCAGCGGGACTTCCTAAGAGGTCACCCACCCCAATACTAGTTTGACCAACAGGCGCTTGGCTTCAGACTGTGTATGGATCAAGCGCATTCATGGTACGTAGCTTCTATACCGGTGCTATTAAGGTGCTTTGTTGATGTTATGTGGGTGTTATGCGGATACTACACAGGTGGTGTAGGTCATCATTGATGACTCGTCTCGTTGTTATGTCGTGCTGTGCGGGTGCTTTACCGGTGCTATGTGGGTGCTATGTGGGTGCTATGAGGGTGATATGTGGGAGACATATCGGAGCATCAAAACCTACTGCTACGACGTTTTTGATGTTGGTCTTCATGGATGGATGACTCATGGGAGTGCTTTACTAGTGATTTGCGAGTGCTTTGTCAATGCTATGTGGGTGGTATGAGGGTTGAGCGACCAGAACCTAGTGCCACAACGTTTCTTGATATAGGTCATTATGCATCGGTGACTCATGTGGGTGCTATACTGGTGATTTGCGGGTGCTTAACCAATGCTATGCGGGTGCTATGAGGGAGACGTATTCATGCAACGATAGCGTTAGAACCTAGTGCTACGACATTTTTTAATGTAGGTCATCATGGATCAATGACTCATGCAGGGGGTTATACCGGTGCTATACGACTACTTTATCGATGCTATGTTGGTGCTATGTGGGTGCTATGCAAAAGCCATGTTAGTGCTCATCACGGATCAACGACTCATGCAGGTGCTATACCGGTGCTATACAGCTACTTCGCCGGTGCTATGCTGGTCCTATATGGGTGCTATGCAGGAGCCATGTTAGTGCAACGATAACATATTAAGAACCCAATGCTACGACGTTCTTTGGCTGTAGGTAGTTATAGATCGATGACTCATGCGGGTAATAATTGGGCTGTTGGAAGGGATAGCGATTCGGTTTGCGGAACTCTCCGCTTACACCATCACTTGTACCGGTGCTATACAGCTACTTCGCCGGTGCTATGCTGGTCCTATATGGGTGCTATGCAGGAGCCATGTTAGTGCAACGATAACATATTAAGAACCCAGTGCTACGACGTTCTTTGGATGTAGGTCATTATAGATCGATGACTCATGCGGGTAATAATTGGGCTGTTGGAAGGGATAGCGATTCGGTTTGCGGAACTCTCCGCTTACACCATCACTTGTATGGTCTACATCACCTACTTACTCATGCGGGTACTTAGTCGATGCTATGCGGGTATTGTCGATGCTATGCAGGTATTTCGCTGATGCTATGTGGGTACTTATCAGATGCTATGCGGGTACTTCGCCGATGCTATGCGGGAGACATGTTAGTGCGGGGATAACATCAAAACCTATTGCTAAGACGTTTTCTAGTGTAGGTCATCATCCATCGATGACTCAAAGATCGCAACTCTGAGGGCATGGTGTAGACCAAGATATTGTTTTGTTGAGTCCCGATGATAATGTCCTTGGAGCTAGGTTTGTAAGCTAAGCAAGAGAACGCTTCAGTATGAACGAACTTCTTAAGGACGACTTCTCTGCCGTAATCCCAGATGAGAAGAGTACCATCCATAGAACATGACAGGAGATGGCCGGTTTCCTCCACGATTTCGATGGCGGTCACCGTCTTTCGGTGGCCTCGCAAGTGCTTGACGAGTGTGTCATGGTATGAAGAGGTGGATAAGTTCCATGCTCGAATGGAACAGTCATCAGAGCCTGAGAACAAGAAGCGCTCATGCAGAGCAAAGCAGGTAACGGCCTCCGTGTGGCCAAAATGAATCCCCTCTAGTTGAGATAACCCCAGGTGCCACACTTTGATCAATTTGTCATTTCCTCCTGTGATAAGCTTGTGCTTCAGCGGATCATATATAAGGGCCAATACCTCGTTCTCATGATGGGCTTCCCACATCGTTGTCAGTTCCGGTAGAGTGTTGGACCTCTTCCCTAGGTTCCATAGCCCGATCCTACCGTCGTAACTGCCCGTAACCAACTGCCAGGGGATAACTTTCTTACTCGGTTTCCTAGGGGGGGAGAATTGACCCCCAAGTGCAAGAGAAGGGACACGCTGTCCACCACCAGGACCAGAACCGAGACCAGAACTTGAACCAGGAATGATTGCCAAGCAGCTCACTGTATTCCCATGCCGCTTAACACTCACGCAAGAGTCGGTATCCAGACTGCGTTGTCGGATATGACCATCCTCGTGGCCGGTGATGAGGGTGCTGTTGTCGTCAACGTAAATCATACAGGTGATCTCCGAAGCTTTCTCTTTGAGCAGCCGAGAACATTTCATGGTGGTTAAGTCCCACAGGCGAATGGTGTTGTCCATGGAGGCTGAGGCAAAGCTCTTTGCCAAGCCGACAGCTAATGACCAGTTGACGATGGGCCTTTGTCTGAAGGCGTGCAGGGCAACAATCGGTCCACCATGTCCATCCTTCAACTTGAAGTAGTCCAGAGCCCTATTGATTCTCCAGATCATGATAGATGTCTTGCTTGTCGCCACCAACTCCTGCCCCCTGTTTGCCACAGCTATGTTCGTTAGCTCAGCCGTAACCAACTGGCGAGAGAACTTATATTGAGCGTGGTAAGGATCGTAGATGAACACGTAGCCTGATACATCTACGGCTAAGATTTCTTTATGATGAGCATTCCAGGCAACTGCAGTGAAGCGGACATTGTTAGGATTGGCTCGAGTTTGACTGAGAGTGCCGGTGGTAGAGTCATAGATCCTAAGCTCTGGGTTAAGCGTCAAGGCCAAGATCTGCCTTTCATCCCACATGTAGACAACCTTGAAGATAGACCGCTTGGATGTAAGATGTATGAATGGGGTCGGAGTGACCGAAGACGACAAACTCCGGACACCACCTCCTCCTCCTCCTCCACCACCTCCTCCCCCCCCCCTTCCTCCTCCTTCTCCTCCTCCTCCTTCCCTAGATCGATGACGATCGTATCCTACCCAACTAAGCAGTGACGACCGAATTGAGGCGAGAGACCTTTGTTTCT
The DNA here is from genome assembly GCA_003427395.1 of Chara braunii. NCBI lineage: Eukaryota > Viridiplantae > Streptophyta > Charophyceae > Charales > Characeae > Chara > Chara braunii. The sequence goes on along the minus strand of BFEA01000166.1, from coordinate 820,386 downwards.
CTTCTGCGGTCAGTTTGGGCTTTAACTCCTCGCTCTCTTCTCCTCTTCCTCCTTCTTCTCCCTCTCCATCTCTTCCTCCTCCTCCTCCTCCTCCTCCTCCTCCCCGTTCTGCTGCTCCTCTTCCTGCAGCTGTTCCTTCCTGTCCTGCAGCTCTCTCCCCTGCTACCAATCCTCCAAGTGCGTCGAGGTCAACTATGCTCGCAGATGTTCCCTCACCTCCGACACGGCTAGCAATCACCCTTGTCATCCATTTCTCGCTACTGTCTGCCGACGAGTGCCTTCTTGAACTCTCCATTGCTGCTGCCTGACGGCCAGTCATCCCATCTGTCCATGACATCCGTTTGTTTTTGTCGTATTTCACCCCTCCTACACTATTCGACAAAAAAGAACGACTGTTTACACTCCCGTCATTGACGAAACTTCTCCCTCCTCCTCCTCCCTTTCTTCTGTCCTCGTACCCATCATCCCCTCCTCTTAGGCGTTGAGGCATAAGACCCTTGTTCTGAGGGGGTTTGTTGGGCATGGCTTCGTTCCGGGATCCCGTCTGTAGGCTACCGCCAAGTCTGGAACTCAAGTACCAACTGCCAACATGACCAGTACGAGCTGGCACTTCTTGGTCCGTCACTGACGAGTTCGGTCTTGGGATCGAGCCCAGGCTGGAACTTCTCGTCTTTCCTATTGCTGTAATGGCTCTTTTGCTCCCATCATCAATCAGCTGGGATGTTGTCCGCTGAGCAGCCTGTGTACCTGGGCGCAGAAGATCCACCTGCAGAGATTGTGATCCAGCCTGGTTCATAGACTGGACCTGGACCCGTTGTGAGCTCCTCAAAGTCCCATGGTGCTGCACGAATGGCTGCAAGTTGAATCTTCTGAACCTACCTGCTCTCGAGTGAGGAATTGCTACGACCGGGACGAAAGCCACTACATTTCCGTCACTGTCTGATGCATACAGCATTCCACAATCTTCCAACAGTCCTGCCGAGGCAAAGGCTAAGGAGTGGACCCATCCGGTCATGTGGGTCACAACTCGCTGCGGTTCGAACCAAGGGTAGAGCGCGTCATCCCTCCCTTCTTGGGGACACCATAAGCGAACTGTCTGGTCCGAACTGCCCGAGATGATGGAGCACCCAACAGAAGAGATACAAGTGATGGTCCCCTCATGGCCCACCAGAGTTTGAATGCATTGCTGCTGTTTACTACCCCTCAGCTCCGGGTCCTGGGCCTTGAGAGTGATCTTACTACCCCTGAGCTCAGGGTCCCAGACCTTGAGAGTGAAATCGCAAGAACCACTAAGTAGCAGGAGTGGGGTGCCCTCCGGGAGAGAAGACCTTCCAAGATGGTGGAGACTCATCACCCTTCCCTTATGTCCCAAGAAGAAGGCTGGAGTGTTCGTGTATCTCTTCTTTCTTCTCCACATGACTATGGTGCCATCCAGCAGTCCAGCCACCACCATACCCCCCGATTCCGGGACATAGACGCTGCATGTGATCTGTTGTTGGTGATCTAAACGTGAGGCATGTGGCTTGGAAGGCTGGTGAAGACGATGAGGATGACCGTGATGACCATGGAGCAAAGCATAGGAGAAAGGAGAGGCCTTTTCGGCATAGCTGCTCGGCCAAGAGGTTGCAACGTTTCTTGGAGACGTCCCACCATAACCGGAGTCGCCGTAAGCATCAGTATTGCTTCTTGCCAGGCCGCCAAGCTGTGCAAAATCTGCAACGAAGTGGGAGAACGTACGGGATGGAGGAGACACAAGCGATGGGGATGCCGACAGCCACTTGCTTCCGTGGTGGGGAGGAGGAGGCGGTTGGTTAGGTGCAAGCTTTTGCACCTGCGAAATCGGCCCCTGCTGGGAGCCACTACGTTTCTGCGGATGCTGAGCACGGGGATGCTGATGGTGATGGGTAGGAGGAGAAGGAGGAGGAGGAGGAGGAGGAGGAGGAGAAGAGGCAGGAGAAGAGGCAGGAGGGTAAACTGCGCCCGCCGTTGATCGCGGCTTAGAAAGATCTGACGGCTGTTGATCGGACTGGTTGTGAGCAGTTGACGTCAACGAGAAGTTGGCTGCATATTTTTGCTTGGTCAAGAAGTCCTGTAATGTCACTGTGCTGTTGCTGCTGCTGCTGCTGCTTTCCACACGCTTGCGGACCTGCAGCGTGAAGCGCACCCAGGGGATAATCTCTATATCGGGGGGTGGTTTGTCGTCTGAGGCCCTTTGCCCGGGAGGGAGGGGTTTACGCTGCTGCTGCTGCTGCAGTTCGGAGAAAGGGTTAGACAACCACCTCCCCTCCTCATCTTGCAGAAAGCGGGTAGAGCTAGAAATGAGTATTGGTGGTGCAGAGGGGGAGCGCTGTCGTGTCTGAGGCACAACTCGCTGCCTTGGCGTCGTTCGGCATTTCGTGATCCCCCCGCTCTCTGGCCCCTTCAACATGTGATCGTCCGTCAAGCCCCTGAAGGCCGCAGGACGACGAAACCAAGCCTTGATAGACGTCTGCCCTCCTCTCCCTCTTTCCCTTCCCATGGCTGGGGAGGCTCCAGAGCCCACCATAGCCACAGGTTGCGGTTGCTTGCTTCCATCTTCGTGGCCACCGCCATAGCCAAAGCTCTCGGCACCACGTGTCACTCTCTCCCAGTCCTGCAGGTTCCCAGTGGAATGAAGCTGCCTGCGAAGAGGACCCCCATCTGTCCCCAGATGACCGATTATAGGGGTCGGGATTGGTGGAGATCCCCTTCCCACAAGCTTGGGACTTGCCGGGTCATCATGGTCAGTTAGCTGCAGGTTGAAGCAGGGAGAAGCGGGGGAACCCGCAGAGGAGGGATCGGAAAAGCGGGGTGATAAAGGAGGAGAGATGAGATGGAGGTGATGTAGTGTAGAAGAGGGGGGGGGTTGGTGATCCCTCTGCTGGCCTGCAGCAGCCGCCGGTTGTCCTGAAGAGGCCGGAGACTGGGGTCCTGAGCTTAAGTAGTCGGTGAGTTCCTCCCCTGAGCTGACAACCTCCAGTGTATTGGGAGAAGCAGGTGGTTCTGTCTCCTCCTTGCTGCCCTTTTTCCGCTGCACCAGCTCGATCTGTCGCTTTGAAACCTCTTTGCCCTCGGAAGAAAAATGACCTTTGTTCCCTTCTGAGTCCTCTGCAGCAGGAGCTACATGATTACCTCCTCCTCCCCCCTTCCTCCCCTCCTTCCCCTTCTCCACCCCCCCACCACTTTCCGTCTTCTGCTGTTTCCTGGAGAAGGGAGGGCCCGTCGTCTCGGCTAAGCTCGCTCTCACTCCCAACTCTGGATCTGAAATCAACGCGAAACCCACCCTCCTCCTGCCAGCGGTACCCATCCTTTTTTTTTTTTTTGTGTGTGATGTCTCTTTTACATATACATAGTCAAACAGAGCTGCCGCCGGTAAACCGTAGGCAGAGAGGGAGGGGGGAGAAGAGGGCAACAAACGAGGGGCTGTGACAAACTGTTTCGTCGGAGTTTCACCGACTCATCAGGAGGCTGAACATATATGTACGATATATATCGTAACATATATATATCGTCAAACAGTAGTATATAAATATATATATATGTTCAGCCTCCTGATGAGTCGGTGAAACTCCGACGAAGCAGTTTGTCACAGCCCCTCGTTTGTTGTCCTCTTCTCCCTCTCTGCCTACGGTTTACCGGGCAGCTCTGTTTGTCACAAACAGATATATATGTCTCTCAGAGAAAGATGGTTTGCAAGGGCTATATCCTGAGCATGGGGGTTAGCGTATGCTCAGGATCGCCACCACCGCCTTCCCCTGAACACAACGCGGCCTCATGGTGATTGGATCCGACCGGAAAAAAAGATATTCGCTTGTATAAAATCATTAGGGTGCGTTGTATTGGGGGGAAGAAGGCAGTAGCACTCATCTTGCCCTCATAATGGTCCATCACTAGCTGTTGACGTATCTCGATATTCCTTTTTTCTGACGTGGTGATCGGTCCCTCTTCGCTGACGGGGCTCGCAGCCACGTTTGTGTTGACGTCAACGCAAACGGATGATCACGACGATGATCAGCTTGTGTTGACGTCAATGCAAACTGATCATCATCATAATAGATCATTATCATTATCCTCCTCCTCCTCATCATCCTCATCCTCATCCTCATCCTCATCATCATCGTCATCATCGTCATCGACATCATCAGTTTGTGTTGACGTCACTAGCTAGTTGTTACTCGTCTCCCACGAAACGGCAGCTTCTTCCTAGCTAGTTGATAAAAAAAAAAAAAAAAAAAAAAAAAGAAGGGACCTGTGATCATCGTGAACAATCGGCCGGCGAACGGAGGAGAGATCGGATGGGAATGGTGATGGTGATGGCGGCATGCAGCTGGACCGAAACCTGGTTGTAATACATGCATCCACGACGATTATGCGTTCTGTTTTGATGATTATGCATTGCATTCAATCAATTTACCCCGAATGAATGAATGCATGTATCTGACTGGAAACCTGCCTTCAATACGTGCATATTTCCTTTTGATGCCCCCATGCACTCTCTTTCCCCCCCCCAAAAAAAATAATAATAATAAAAAATCCGAGGCCATGCACTCGTGGCCCGGAGAGTCGTGCCCTTGTAGGCCGGAGATTGCGTCATCAGGTCTTCATTTCGACCATATCTCGATTTCATTTGGGAAAAGATAGATATGATCGATCTGATCGAATAGTACCCCATCCGACGATCACACACGTGATGATGATGATGATGATGATGATGATGATGATGATGATGATTGTTGATGATGATGATGATGATGATGATGACTAGTTCTTGTTGATGCCATCAGCGCTCGCTCGCCGCCTGACTGTTCGATGTTGACGTCATCATCAAC
>BFEA01000166.1:786722-809222 GCA_003427395.1 Chara braunii | reverse complement strand
GCGAGGGGAGCGGAATAGGTGGGAGAGGTAGAAGAAGGTGGGGTTTCCATTATTCCGAAGGAGAGAGAGAGAGGGACGGGATTGGGTGCACGTGTCCACTTAGCCCTTCGACAAGATCTCCACCTGTCCGTACTGAGGCTCGTTCTTTGGCTCCGGGTCACGCCACGGGATCACTTCCTCACTCCTGGGACCTTGTTGGGGCGGTGCAGTCATGTCAGCCCGTCCGCGTTGCCGTGTCTCTCGTGCTTTCGATGACAAATATCAAAGTCCATACTCTGCAACGTGGTAGCCCATCGCCCGATCATACCCGAGTAATCCTTGGACTTCTTCAATGCCAGCAACGGTTCGTGATCGGTCACCAACGTGAACTTCCGGCCATATAAGTACACTCGGAAGTGACTGATCCCCCACAAGGCCGCGTAGCATTCCCCCGTCGGGGCAGAGTAGTTGCGCTTGTAGGCAGGCACCGTCTTAGACGTGTATTCCACCACGTGTTCGAGGTCGTCTGGTCCCACCTGGGCCAAGATCGTTGAGATCGCCTCGGGCTGCCAATCGGTGATGAGGACAAACGGTTTTTCCAGGTCCGGTCTTATAAGGACCGAAGTCGAAATCAAGGCCGCCTTGAGTTCTCGGAAAGCCCGATCGCATTGCGGGGTCCAGATCAACGGCTGATTTTTTTTCAGCAGATTCGTGAGTGGTCCCGCAATCGTCGCAAACCCCTTGATGAACCTTCGATAGTACGATGCCAAACCCAAAAAGGCGCACACTTGTGTCACGGACGTTGGTACTGGCGCATCTTTCACGGCTGCTACCTTCTGAGGCTCTGGCTGCAACCCTTGGTCCGTAACCACGTGGCCGAGGAAGGAGATCTTGGTGAGGAAAAACTGACACTTCTCAACAGCCACCTTGAATCCAGCGTCCTTCAACGTGTGTAAAGTTCATTCAATGTGCTGCACGTGCCCCTCATAGTTACTTGAATACACAAGGATATCATCCATATAGACAATCACACAATAGTTCATTATGCTCTGCGCCAGCCGCGTTTTTCGCACGAAGTTCTGGAAAACCATGTTCATCGCGTGCTGAAACGTGGCTGGGGCGTTGCAAATCCCCATTGGGCATCGAACCCATTGCCAGGTTCCTTCGAAAAGAATGAAAGTCGTTTTCGGGCGATCCTTTTTTCGAACAAGGAGATGGTGGAATCCATGGCGAACATCAAACTTGCTGAAAAACGGAGCACTACCAATAGCATTCAACAACTCATCGATCCAGGGGGGGGGATACACATCCTTAATTGTGATGTCATTCAATTTTTGGTAATCGATGCATATGCGAATTCCCCCTGCCTTTTTTGGCACAATCACCACCGGAAACGACCATGGTCCGATGGCGGGTTCGATCCACCCTTTAGCTTCGAACTCCTTTATCCTTCGGAAAGCGGCCGATCTTTGCGCCGGCGAATACCAATAGGGAGTGCAACTAATCGGTGGATGATCCCCCGTGAGGATTGCATGCTCAATCACGTTGGATAATCCCATATCGTTATCATGCACACTCAGCACCTTAGCATACCCATGCAAGACATCAATCAGGGATCTTCGGATCTCTCAGGGGACATGATTGGGTATTGTGATTACGGGGCGATTAAGGATGTCAAATGGCGTATCGATCCAATCCATCATGCGCGATCGTTTGTCGTCCACACTGGAGAATATGGAGCTACTGGTTCGGACCGAGAAGACGGTGGCAATCATATGTGATTTGGTCGGACTAATCATCTCAGTTTCCTTAGTTCCGGCGTCGGTTTTAGAGTCAGTGGTGCTTTCCGCTACTTCCAATCCTGTTAGCTCAGCCATTTCTTGCATAAGGTCTGGAACATCATCTATCGGGGCTTCTGCTTCTCGCTTGATTATGACGATCATAGCTCCTTGCGTAAGTAACGATCTGGGTGGAGAAACGGAAAGAACCAGGTACTAATTTATCTGGTGATATCTAGCTCGGAGTGAAAGCGCGCCCTCGTACAAAGTGCGAGGGGGTTCCAAGAGGTCAGCCATATCTGAAATCTGCAAGATCGGTTCCCCTAGGAATGACATGGCGGAAATCCACTTTTCCGTAGATGCGGGAAAGAATGTCGATAGGATATGGCTAGGCTCGCCACTTCCTGAACTCATATCAAATGTTCGGGTGGTTACCGGTATCGTTCAAAATTCCTCTTTCGTCTCACAATCGAACATTTCAACTAATTGTTCTCATTCTTTTCCGCTAGGCATGTAGTTCATTTTTTCCTCATAATCGTATTCGTCGCTTTCGCCATCATCAGCAAGGTGTTGTTCTTCGTCATTGTGTGAGGGTGAATCTTCCGGGAACGGGACTTGGACCATTCATATCCGGACAATACTGGGATTCCTTTTCGGTGATCAAGTAGAAACCCGCAACGGAAGCGTTTGAGGCTTTCCTCCAGTGTGCGTGAGGACAAGCTGTTTAGAATCGAAGTGTATTCGCGCACCTACCGCTATCGCCCAGGGCAATCCCAACAGTACCGAGTAAGAGTGCACATCGATGACTAACGCGTTAACCAGAACATGCACTCGACCTACTTTGACAGCTACGTTCTCGATGATCCCTACTATGTTCGACCGAGACGTAGTTGTCTTTCACAGGTAGCGAAAGGATCGAGTTCAGTCGGCCCGTTTTTCTGACTGTGTCTAGGGATATGGCTACGGTCGATGATCCGGTATCAATAAGAGCAATAAACGGTTAACCCCAGACTTCGCAATCACATTCGACACTTTTCCACGGACCGATCGAACACGCATAAAATGATCTTTTTCCACGTAAGAGATGGCAGCGATTCGCGCCGTCTCTGGTGCGTCAGGTTCAGTCGCAGGAGGAGGGTTTGCATCAGCCTCGTCATCTCTCTTCTTCTTTAACATACGTTGAACGCACTGATACGTAAAGCGTTTTTTATTCTTCTGACATTGTTGCAGAAGCTTATCATTTGCGGCTTCTGATATGGTCAGCAAGTGTCCTACTGGGACCTGAACTCGAATGTTCAACTGCTTGAGCGTCTGCAGGACATCGATTTCTCCCGTTTGAAACTGTGGTCCGGGTTCTGATCCCCGCTCGACCCATTCGAGCTCATCTTTGCCAGGTCGGATTGCTCCGATCATTCCTGCCAAATGAAGATACTCGGCTGGATCAACGACATCGGTAGCTTCGGAAGATAATCCCGAAGTAGACGCGGTGGCGTCGGTCGAAGGTGGTTGTTCGCTAGAGGAGGAGGCTTCCCTTGCGGCTTCCATCACTGCGGCCACCCGACCTTGATTCAAGGTAACAGGCGCAGCTGCTGGCGGAGGTTGATTACGTTTTGGCTGGGGGCATTCACGCGCAAAGTGTCCAGGCTGTTTACAGTTGTAACATTCAATCCTCCCCGCTGGATTGACCGCATGAGGGGGAGCGGGAGGAGCTGGTCCAGATACAGGAGGGGCGATCAGCAGAGGGTACGAAACAGGAACGGGGCGGGAAGGGCTGGAATTAGCTTTTATTAGCTTCGTCATGATTTGTTCCAACCGATCCATTTGGGAAGCCTACATCTAAATCAGATTATTCATTCACTCAGACTGTTTAGTCGTAGCGGTATGAATCATATGGGCCAGATGCATGTTAGTAATAGGCACTGATGCAGCATCTTGGGGCATTACCGTATTCACGGGTGCCATCTTTGAAGGAAGAGGAGGTTTCGAGAGAGGCAGAGAATGATAGGGAGAGGGATCCGGGGCGGGCCCGTCCTAATAGTCGTGATCAGGTCGAGTGTAAAACGTCCCACCGCTCTGAGCCACGACCGCCGCTTAGCGGCCACATCTTGGATTGTGTCTGAGATGTCTTCCTCTCCCTGACTGATATACTTGCGAGTATCTAGCAGGTCCAGTTCAAGTGCTTTAGCTATGATGGCGGGTAGCTGGTTCGTTTTAGGAGGAACCTTTTTCTGCAGTTTCGCTTTCAACACTGGATTGCGGAGATGATCGATGAAATCGATCCACAAAGTCGGGTAGCAGCTCTCCGGGTTCCTGCGGACGGGTTTTTTAGTACGAACCACGCAGCATCCTCGCTGACTGCATCGAACCTTGCTAGGAACGCCCTCTTGAATGTATCCCAGTCTACCCATCTATGCCTTCTAAACCAGTCATGAGCATTATTTCTTAGTAACAGGGTAATGACGAGGGGAAGATCCTCGGCGCCATACCCCTGAGCTTGCACGGCTTCGAGCCATGCCAAGGGATGAGTGTAATTAGGATAGAACGGGAAGGTAGCGGGGATGCTTACCATCACTCGGGGAGGGGTTCCATTAGCATCGACCATGGGCATTTCTGGTCGAGCTTCGGCGGACCTCTGCCGAGTGACGGGAGGACTAAGACAGGTAAATCGTTTAATTGATCTTCCTCTCGCCAACTCGCCTTACTATTGTCAGAACCGACACGTGTCGACTCTGATACCAACCTCACGCCCTGCGCTGACTTTCATTCGGAGTGTTTAAATTGCGGAAGGGGCCCCAGAAAGACAGCGAGATGGGGTGTGCCAAGGATTTTTGGAACGTTGAGTGTGGGGACACAAACATAACCGAAATCCCCTGTGCCGATCCGACTTAGTAAAAAGGGGGAGGGTCCGTCACTGCGCTGGTTTTGAGGGAGAAAAAGGAGCGCGCGGGACGCACGGCGCGGGGGAATTCAATCCAAAAAGTATCGTTGAACTTCCCATTGAGCCGTCGCTTTCCGTTTCGCATGGAAGGGGGCGGGCACATACTTGGTAGCCCGTTTCCGGGTCAAGTCTCGACGGCGCTCATTATAGAACTGTGAATGTGACGTGGAAAGTCGTAACTGAGTGACTCTTTCCTTATGCTCATCTTCCTCTCGTACTCGGTAGTGAAAGCCTTTCGATTGGTAACGCTCAAAGCGGTGACAATCGCTGCACAGAGTGTTAGGCCAATGAGGCGCTACTGCCGACCACGGGGATGACGATCAGCTCATTAAACGGCAATAGCAACGAATAAGGCGGAAAGTGTGTGTCTACAAGAACAAAACCAGCGCCGACAAATCGAGAGCATCGGGTTTCAGGAGGGAAGTAGTATCTTCCGCCGATCTTGGCGACGGCTTCTCGTATGTCCTACTCGCATACACGTGTCCTCTTCTCGTTATACGGGAAGGGGTGTGGCGGGGATGCGGGAGGCCGGCGCCCAGTCAGTTCGGGACAATCGGTCCACATGGCAATAGTGAAATCTTATCCAGCATGCATCTTACATATTAATCACAACGATCCTACGACTTAGTCAGAGACGCGTCCACCAGGCAATCGCCTCATCATGACACCATCCAAACATTCTCATTCATTTCTCACAGACATTCATCGAGGAAGGTGCGAAAATAGCAGTCACACAACACCCAGTTCTCCGTGTGCTCTGCACCCCTAACTCGCGACTGATTAGGTGTTAGTTGGAACAATCATCTCGTTCCTTGTGTGCAATAGATCAGCAAACATCCATAATCGTGCATGTCACAGAGAGAGAGGGTAGGGAGGAAAAGATACGGAGCAGACAAGATTACACCAAGATCCGATAAAAAAAAAAAGTTTTCGGCTTAAGTGCCATCAAACTGAACTCACTCCAAGAAATAGATTCGAGACAAGGAGGCGCATCCGCCATGAAGTTCCACTATGGCCCCGGGCCATTCATCCATTCAACTCCGATCACTATCCCATGCATGCACTGACGATCCCAACCATCATGTGCCACTTTCCACCACTGCAATCGTCACCCCGCCGACTTAGTCTCGACACGGCCTGCCCGGATCCCACAGTCCGTCGTGGCGATCAGGCGCCCCGCCGGCCAGGCTACAATCAGCACGCCGGGACTTTTCGACTCGCACTCCACACATACCATCTAGCCACGGCTTCCCGGAAGCTGGCAGACGAGTTGAGAGAGAGATTTGCAGGCGCGCTTGCGGAATTTATAGTTGCGGGAAGGGAGGTAGGTACGAGGGAGGATGAAGGTTGAGTCAGGGAAGGGTGAGAGAGGAGTTGGGGATAATCGCCCAACGAAAGCCATGTCAATTCTGCTGAGTCCGATCACAACCAATCAGAGTCTTCGCGTAATAGGAGTTTCTCCTTACACGGCGCTTCTCCTTGGCCGGACGGAGTGAGGAAGGGATCGACCAGGCTTTTGGGCGTAGGACTCAAAGTGGGAGGAAGAAGGGTGCGCAGGATAGCGTGAAACAGATCCAAGATTCAGATGATCAAGAAAGAGAAAAGGCGCGCGGGGAGAGAAGGAGAGAGAGAGAGAGGAAAAAACGGTTACGGCAGGAGACTGAGCGCGGGCGCGAAGGGAGCGTCGAAGATGGCGAGGGGAGCAGAAAGGGGGAAGCTCGCTTGCATGACGTCGATCACAAATGCATACCGAGGCACCAAAACAGTTACAGATTCCTAAGTCCTATGCTAATTTAAAAATTGAAATCATCATATCCGCGCGTAAAGTAGGCGCGGGAAAAGGTAGTCCTACATCATTCGTATTCCCACCAAATTCCTAGAGTTTTCCGCGACGTAGTCAAGAACATTCATGCAAAAAAAAAGGACACGTTGGGTTTCTTTTATTTCGGAATTTCTAACTGCCGGGCCAAATTTCTAGTGCGCTTACAAAAGCGCGCGCAATTCCCATGCATTTCCCAAATTCTGAAAACAGAATTTCAAGAATTAACACGGGTCTCAGCAATGCATCTTTAATCAAAAACAGAGAGGGGCCTTGTTGGGCCGAGCAAAATTCGAAAAGAAAATGAGAGAGAAAGAGTTCGGAAGATGGCGCAGGCTCAGAAGCTGGTTCGTCACAGATGTGAGGGTGTGCTTTGTGCGTGGGGATGACGGTACTTCTCCACAACCTGGGATCAAATCCCAGTGTCAGCACTCCAACAAAACAACACAATCTAAACAATACAGTGGGCCACCATGGGCTGGTCCCAACATTGAGGGATTTTGGAGAGCATGGCAATGGCTATGCTCACCTTTTTTTTTCCCCCCTACAAAGCTGATATCCTTTCATTAAACCACCAGTACCTACCGGTTTGGGGCTGCCGTTAATGTGGAAGCTGAATCGGCCTGCCCCTCCGGTCCAAATTCTTTTGAGGCCGGGGGGTACAAAACATGTGGGAGGTACTGGTGGCTTAAACTCAAGTAAAAGGAGGCTCGAAATTTTTCCACAAAACAGCCCGGAAAAGAGCAGACTGGGACCTCTACCCAGTTTAGGTGTCAGACATTGGGGCATATCCAGTCACAGAATGGTAAACTCTAGGGGCGAGGTCCCACTAGCAACGGGATAGGATAGAAACGAGTTTGTGGGGCAGTTGAGTGACCCAAATCGTGCCGTGCACTACTCGTGATCCCACCGTCCGTATTTTACATGTATTACCCGAAAAAGTAAGGAGATCTTCATTCCCCTCTTCCTCTCCTTAACACTGGGCATGCCCGTGCAAAGACAGCTTCCCGCTAGAATCTTTTCAATCGGTTGGGGGTGTGGCCAACCCCAAACGAGGCTGGGGTCGGCCTTAGCCCACTGGATAGAAGATTTTCAACATTTTACTTGCTGTTGTGCAATTATCTCATTGGGTGGAGCCCTCCTTCAATCACGGAGTCTATGGAGGGTGTCAAGATCACTGCTGTCAGAAAGTCGAGTTTATTCCAAAAAATGTGGCTCGGAAGCCCACTGGATAGAGTTCACTGTTTTTGCAACCACCACCATCAGATCATTTGTGATATGATGGCTGGGAAGCACTCTGCCGTGATTTCGGGTGGGAGGTCTCTGTTTCTTGTTTTGTTTTTGGCCTTTTTCCTGTTTTCTCAGCCTAGAAATTCGTAATGAACGTGTCTGGCCGCTGCCACTCAGTGTCACACTGGATTGGCCACACTCCTATCCGAATGCTAATGGGACGTCGCCCTAGGACCACTGTACTGATAATTTCCCAATCCTTATTGTCACCTTTTGATTGGACAATAAAAAAAAGAAAGTGCGAAAAAAAAAGGGTTTGCGAAACTTGACTTCGATTCGAAAAAGAGAGGGAAGAAAAGGAGGAAATAATTCAAAATATCCATGTTTAACAACAACTCCCTGGGACCTTGTCCCACCTACACCGTTGAGCTAGGTCCACGTTTAGTTTTTTTTTTTTTTTCTTTCTATATTCTTCTCTCAACTTCTGTTTTTGCCTTTCACTACCTACTCCTAACTTCCTAAGGCTATCTAGAGGGGACCCCTGCAAGCATAGTTTCCTCTCACTGTGAAGGGGAGATTTAATGTTGCACCTTGCCCCTAATGTTTAGGGTATAGGGTTGGGGCCGCCAGTGGGGGTCTGGCTAACACAAAGACCGAGACCTGCCAGTAGCTGCGCCTCCCTTTCTCATCGTCCCCCGCCCCTCATCGAGTAGCAACAGTAGCTATGGCCAACACTCTCCCACACACCACACACAACCCACTCGCGCTCGCACTCACACCCATGTTGGTCATAGATTCCACTAATACCGATCAGGAGTATGGTATTGGAGGTTGTCGAGGAAGTACAGGAACGGGGACCCTTCCGACAAACAATGGGTGCACTTGATACGTAGCTGGAGGAAACTCCCCCCCCCACTTCGATCGACACCTGAGAGGTGGGAAGAGATCTTTAGGCAACCCCTCTTCGGCAACCGGCTAATAACAGATGCTGGAGGGCGTGTGCGGAACAACTCGGATGCCCCGTGGAAAGGCTGGGTAAAGCATGGTGTCCGGAGGGTTGGGGACCTTTGGGACGGGGAGACCGAAAACTGGAAGAGCATAGAAAGGATACGTACATGGCTGCGGTACTGCCATCTTACTGAGAAGGCACTCAACGACCTTATTGAGAGCTTCCCCCTCCAATGGTATGCCACCCTCAGAAAAGGCCCATGTTTGAAGGAAGGAAATTGGGTGGGGCTACCCGACCATGAGAAAGAGGTCAGGCATGTGACCTTACAGGCCCAGGACGTGCGTTAATAGAAGTCTTCTCCATCCAAAAGGACGGCAGACTAGAGGGAAACCAGCAACCCTTCATATGGAAAGAACAAAAGGATGTGTATCGCATCCGGGTTATGGAGGAGGGATGCCACCAGAGGGTGTACTGCCCAATAACCCCCATTGAGGACCTCCCCTTAGACCCAGAAAAGTGGCGATGGAACCAACGTAACCCGACCAAGAAAGGAGAGGATAACACACTGGCACTACTCAATCCGAAAACTAAATCTGCCTACCGAATGTTCAGACCCAAATGCAGACTGCGGGACCGCGTGGAAGATAGATGGTATCGCCATCTTAACATAGACCGTAGCCTACTTAAGCCCATTCGATGGTTCACTCACTATAGTTGCAGACCCGCCAAAATCTTAGCCCTCCAATGGCAAATTGAACATAGGTGCCTACCAACCAATGACTGGTTGATAGACCATACGCGTTTAGAGCAACAAGGGAAAGCGCTACCATGGTGCCACAAATGCCTGCAAAGCTTCTCTGGGACGAGGCGGCGGAGACTATAGAACATATTTTTCTCCAATGCCCTGCGTCAGTTCTACTGTGGAGAAGTTGGGACAGGATTTGGTTACACATTGCTCCCGATGTGATATGGCCTTGGGACTGGAGGGCCATACTCTTGGGATATCACCCTCCAATCCGGGGAAACACATTTGTGGAAAACATGTTCAAACTAGGTAGCGGAGCGTCCTTTGGACTATATGGTGGAGGCGATGTATCCTGGAGATAGAGGGGGCGCAGGTAGAAGACGGAGAAGCTATGGAGCAAATTCGAACATTGGTTCATTATGAAATTGCGACCCAATGGAGAGCGGCTAAAGAGAAGCTAGATCAGTCGCATACCTGGGGGGACATGAACAAGATTATCTCTAGATTCTGCAAAGACTGGCTTGGGGGGGATAGGGAGGGATGGGTGGCTGAGATAAAATGGTCCGAAGTCAACCGGAGTGCAGATTCCCGGGAGGAAATGGTAAGGGATTACCAGTTGATTTTCCATGACTGGATTAAAGTGGACCCGGGCGTCCCACTACGGCCAGCCCAGGACTTTGCAGACCCCTTCCCCACCCACCCGCTGTCCCTGGCAGAAGCACTACCAGTGACATGAGCCAAGACGCCAGTAGACACACAACACCCAAGACATAAGAGATCTCCGTGCTATCGGATTCACAACCTTTTCTTCAGTGGTTTTGAGCTAGTTGCTGGGCTCATAATCGCTCGCAGACTGTTTTTCGACTCAGCAGGCTGTAAGGCTGAGTCTCTGTACTGTTCAAATTTCCAGTTAGATGTTTGCTGGGTTCAGAACCTCCTGTTGCTGTTGCTCTGGTCTGCAATCGGAGCACCTGCAAGGAGTGCAAGTAACGGATTTGAGAAGGGTGGGGTAATGTGCTATCAAGGGACGCTGGACCCGGTTTCCAGCAGATACATTCTGGATGCATACATTTCTAGATACATTCTCTGATTCCTAGATATAGTGGGTGGATGGCAGGGATTAAGGGATGGAGGGAGATCCCAGCTGCAGGATAGGTGGGATAGGTAAGGGCTAGGTAAGGGAGTGATAATGTGGATTGCGACGCTGCATCCGGTTTCCAGCACACGGGTGCCTCTCCTTCATTAAGCTATCATGGGACGCTGGACCCGGTTTCCAGCAGGTGATGCTCCCCACCAATAGATGGAGCGGCCCGCTAGGCAAAGCCTCGATCTTGGTGGATCTCCTACCACCACCGGGATGGAGGCTTGCACATGGGGCCAAAAAAAGGATCATCAGGATCAGCTCTGGTTCTTCTGCCTTCAGTAGAGGTTCAACAGACAGATACATTGCTCTAGATACAATAGTAGGATTATCTCTTGTTTTCTGTCTTCTGCTTTTTTCTGCTTTCTGCTGTTTTTCCTCTGCCTTCAGTAGAGGTTCAACAGCTAGATACGTTGTTTTGGATACAACAGACGCCCGGAGGCTAGACGATTGGCAGGGGCTAGGGATGGGAGGGAGATTACACTGGTGCCCCCCAGTGCCTCCCCCCCATTACCCGGCCCGGCTGCGGGGTAGGTTAGTTGAATTTACTGTTATGGGACGCTGGACCCGGTTTCCAGCAATGGCATCGCTTCAAATGATGTACTGTATGTCAATGTGTTATTTAAGGGACGCTCGACCCGGTTTCCAGCAAAAAAAAAAAAAAAAAAAAAAAAAGAGTATCCAGAGGACTATCCCAGTTTCGCCGCCATGTGACTGTAGGCGACGAAGGAGATGCACGCCCTCGCGATCATCCAGCGGTCCGCTCTTTTTTTAATTGTGAATAAATTTTATCGCGTTTTTTCTTCCGACAAAATACATAAAAAAATGACGTTTTCTCGAATGTAAAGCCCCTTACCCTCGCAAGTTTCCGTTGACCTAGCTGTCTCCTTTTTTGGAGACAGCCAGTTCAACGACCGTTGGCGTCCTTTTGGATTTTTTTTTTTTTGGAGTCAGGACCATCTTTTTTTTTTTTTTCTTTTAAAACATCGCCTTGGGCTACAAGACCATTTCTTGGGTGCAATCAACCAAGTTTGCAGGAGCATGTAGGGATGCATAAAATTGTCTTTGAGCCTCCCCACACCACTCTTTTTTTTTGTTTTTTAACCGGGAATCGGGCCTGGCATCCCTCACAAAAGTTTGTGGCCCTGTGAAAAAAGGGCGAGACATCGGGCTTCGCTGCACTATTCTAGAATCTCGAAATATTTTGAGAGTTCGACTAGCATTGTCAGAGAGGTGAGACTCTCGAAATACCCGTCGTCGTTGCACTTACTCTAGAACCTGTTACACTAGATGCACTCTCGAAACCCTGGGTGTCGTCGGACTCGACAGAAGAGTTGTACCACTACGCTACGGGACAACGCCAGGCTGGTCTGGCCGCCGCGACAGCAGGTCCACTCTCGAAAAATGAGCCGGTCGGCGGGCAACTCGCGAGCACACTTGCAAATTCGTATTTTGCAGGCGGGCGACTCTCGACATTTCGAGAGTGGCTTTATAGCGTGCCTTCTGACAGCTCTCGATCGGGTTTCGAGAGTTTCCCGATCGAAAGTAAGTGCAGCGACGATCCACTCTCGAAACTTCGAGAGTCTAGAGTAGTGCAGCGAGGCCCATCATTGGTCAAGCCCAAAGACAGGACCACCACGCACCATGATCCCCATGTTGAAGAGAGAGTCAGAAGAAGAAAAGAATCAGAAGTATCAGAGAACACCGCGTTGTCATTTATATGTCGCCTCACTCATCATCCAAGTTTAATGCCCTTTGACGACCCACTTTCTGTAACGCGCGACTTCCTGCGCGATTGCCACGAGGGGTCCTAAACTAGGAAGATTGGGCCAATTACGAGAAATCGGGATCCATGGAAAGTTGCATCAGTACCCTTGCTTTTTCGTCTTTTTCCTCGCTTCTTGTCGGATGACTGGGTACGGAGCTGGGTGTGTCTTGGGACGGCCGGTTGAGTGATTGGTCGGATGGATGTCTGGCGCGCCACCGCGTGCACGATTAATAAATGTTGACGTCGTTTCTTTCGTTTCGGTTTCTATCTTTTGGACGCAGACATCGCGCGGAAAATTGCTTCAATCTTTTGAATCTTTCCTTTGAGTCTTTTTCGAATTTTGTCGAGCCCCCCCCGATGGCTCTCGGAGTTTTTGGACTTTCCTTCTGGAATTCGTGCTTTTTGCTTTTTCGCATTATATAGGAATTTAGGAATTCAGTAATTAGGATTTTTCCTGCCGCGCGGCGCCTTTTGTTTTCGCGCTTCTTCATGCGGTTACAACGGTACTTTGATTAGTGGGCGCCCTTAATCGTATGTGTAACTGTAATTTTGGGCAGGCGCCATGGTAACTGTATCTCTCTTCTTGCACTTCGTCTCTCCCGCCCTCCCTTGCTTTCTTTTGCTGGAATTTTGTAAGCCGCGGCCTGCATGCTCGGATCGATGCGTGGAGAAGGGTTACGTCCCCCACGCCGCGGCCGATCATGCAGAACGTAGGCGTCCTTTCTCTAACCCCCACTCTTAGTCCTAGTAATTCCGCGTTCTTCGCGCATGCATGCACGCTATAAATTTTGGCTGCGCGAGTAGTGAGCTCTCTTAACCCGTTATTGGAAGCTCGGGGTTGTGTGATCAGGAAGGGTCGGCACACGAGCGAAGTAAGAGGTGAGTAGAGTAGGAGTTGGGCGACCCGACGGGCTGGTGCCGAGCGCGCGGGATTGACGTGGGCCTCGACAGACTGTGGGCACGGGCGAATCCGACGGGTGCGGGAGGACTAAGCGGGGTGACAACTTCGTGGGATGGTGCGTGACGACGAACTGTCCGCATCGGAGAGAGAGAGAGAGAGGAAGAGAGAGTTGAGGATGATGGACGTGGATTTGCGGTTTCTTTGTCTCTTCCCCCTCTTCACCTGTGTACATACATTTTGATTACGGCTYCGGGCGGTTTGCCCGTTCTTATTTTCGTTTCGGCTTTCTGAAATCTAGGCTTGGATTATTGCTCACATTTGTCTTCGCGATGTCCGCTTTTGCTTGCATTATGTGTATGATTGTCGAATGTATGGATGCATGAATGTTATGYCTGCTTGCCTATCTCTTTGCGGAAAATCCCTGCCTTGCTTTTTGTTTGTGCCRAATCTTTGCTTGCACCARGTGCAGCRATAGATGGGATAAGAGTCTGGCCCCGATGTAGATTTCGTTTTTGCTTGTCCCCTGATGAGGATGTGGTATGATTGCATCTTGCATAACCGAGACTTACGAAGCAATTAGGCGCGAAGTCMGGCCCCGCGAGCGCCGCACGAGAACACKTGTAAACRCGATCCGAGTCGCGCCTTTGCACGCATTCYCRSGCGTCGACTCGCTCACTATCCCATCGGCAATGATACCATRACGCGATCTTGGGGCTCAGACTCGTCCTATGACCCGGACTATTTCACCCCTATAGTAAACGAGCTCATAAGGATCTGATACCCTTGTCACACGGAGAATCGGCTATGTCCGCGGGAATTCCACTGTGCCACCACTAGCGACCCTCGGTGCTCCGATTTCCCTTCCCCCGACCACACCTACTACTTCACCCACCCGAGATTCGTTGAGATCACCACCAGTTTCCCTCCTTTCCGCCTCCTTCTCCCGTATCATCAGCTCAGTGTCGTTCCGTGGCCGGCCATAGCCCCCTATTGGCCCAACACGTTTTGTGTAAACGGCCGACGCAGCGGCGCACAAAGAGCCCCGGAATTCCGAAGGCCCAACCCAGGCACGCGGCGGCCTGCGCCACGTGGCGGCCCGCGACGGCCTAACTTTTCAGGACCATCTCCACCACGGAGGAATTTTCCCGTAACCCGTCGCCCATAGTGCCCCGGCCCCATCGGACCGTGAGTCCCTTGCGCACACCCGCCTAATTGCATTCATACCCTTAAGACTCCCCCACTTTCCCCAAAAATCCTTGGCACATCCCTTTTCGCACTTCCAGGCCCACATCCCACTCCGATCAGGAAGTCGCGCTGGGCGTGAGGTCAGTATCGGAGCCCGACACGTGGCTAGGGCCTTAGGATTGATAGCACGTTAATTAGGCGACCTGGCTAACCGTGGGCGACCTCGCCCTCGGAACGGGCATAGACGCGACCCTATCGTCACCAGAAGTAGATCGGCTAACCGACGAGCAGCCAATATGGCTGCCAACGTGCAAAATCTAGTTCCGCAACAAAATGCTAATCCACCTAATCAACCTGCCCCCCATGCACGAGCTCCCATGTCACCACCAGATCTCTATCTGTTTGATCCGGCGCACCATCTCGCAGGAGCATGGCTGGCCACGCTTAGAGCACAACAGTACGATGATCACGAAGCACAGATCAACATTCCGGCTCGAATGGGAGGAGACTCTCATCATTGGTATAGTAGCTATGTATGGGTGGATCTCCCGACCTTCGAGCGAGACTTTCTGAACCGATTCGATTATGTCCACCCTGAGCAAGCGTTGTACATGATCAAGGATCGGGTACAAAAACCGCTCGAATCCATCGCAGAATATAAAAACCGGTTCTACAGAATGTTAGTAAAAACTGAGCGAGGTGAGCAAGTAGGGAGAGACATGTTCATTGACGGACTCCGCAGTCGAACAATAAGGGCTAAGTTACGAAAGCAATTTTCCCCCATCACCCATACGCTACAACAAATTATGGCTGCTGCGGAAGAAATGGGACGGAAGTTTGCGACGAACTTGCTGGAAGGAGAAGATTACCCTAGAGACGGAGATTCGACCGAGCTCGCTCGAGCAAGAGCAGAGCTGGATGCCTTACAAAACAAATTTGAAAACATGGGGTTCGTATTGGGACCTGTCACCTATATGGAACAGATAGGCCCCAAACGAGTAATCCTAAGTGAGACTCCGAGCATCTCTTTTCCTATGATGCCCCCGCCCGTCAGGGCATTACCCCCGCCGCCGGTAGAGGCTCCTGTACGATCAAACGGATCGGCAACCATTTTCGAACTAACCAAAACTTTGATTAGTTTGATCCAAGAAAGCAAAAAGGAGCAGTGAGAGCACAATGCTCGGCTGGAAGCCATGATGAGGAACATGTGACCTATTGCGGTGCGTGCCCCTCCGATGCAACAAGGACTAGCCCCTGCCCCTGCCCTCGGAGGAGCTGCAAACAATCTGAATGTTTGCTACGCTTGTCATCAGCCCGAACACCCCCACCGACCCCCACAACAGCGGATCGGAGTCGCACCTATGGCTGCGGCCCCCATCGCCAACAGACCTGGACGAGTCGGAGCCTTGATGGAAGAAGTAGAGGGTGGGGGAAGTGCCCTGGCCACCACGGAAGAGGCCGCCGAGCTAATTCCGCTAGATCGGTACGTATCGCTGGGATATCCTGGGCTAGGAATGATCGGAACAATCAGACCAGCGCCAGAACCAAAAGAGGTGGCGGAGTGGCGACCGTCCTTAGGAGAAATGGAGTCGGGAGAACCCACCTTCGTCACAGGGGAGATCGATGTACTAAACATCATCCGAGCTTTGGACCATCGGATTCCCCTTCCGATCGGTCACCTACTCTCGATCTCCGAGCAAGCCAACGAGCGAATGTTACAGCATTGCAAAGCGAATCGAAAGGGATTCGCCCTCGCCCGAGCACTGAACGTAAAAGCCAAAGGCCCCGCGCCGGAAGAAGACCCAACAAACACTCCGGATCCGATACGGTTAGGTTTAATTCAGAAAGACGATCATTTCCTACGGATTAAACCCATTCCGTGGAAATCCGCAGAGTGCGATATAGAAATTTGGGGAATTCCTTACAACGCAATTATAGACTCGGGAGCAACTGTGTTGGCTATTTCATTGAGAGTGGTCGAAAGGGCAGGCACGAAAAACGATCTGATCATGCTCACCGAGAAATATCAGCTCGTTTCGGCAGATGAGGAAAAAATTAAAACTGTGGGGAGAATGACCAACGTCACCTTCCGATTAGGAAAAGTACACGCACTTGGGGATGTCGTAGTACTAGATGTTAATACGTACGACGTTCTTTTCGGACTTCCTGCTCTTGTGGCGTTACGAGCAAACCTGGATTTCGAACGACGATCGATCGTCCTCCGAAATACAGGAGGAAAACCATACACTGTGCTCATGCGATTGACCCTTCGCACTACTATTAACGCGGTTCCGTGGGTTTCGTCGATGATGGCAGGGACTCTCCGCATGATCTCCTGGGACGAACCCGCAGAAGGGAAGCCATCAACTGATGATGCGTAAAGCAGTGACGAAGATGATCCGGAGATCTTGAAATTGGTACGACAACGCGTTTACTACCCGCCTCCCAAAACGATAGCAAGAACGATGCAACTGACCAGCCGAAAAATTCACAGGACCAAGGCGATGATCTTAGGCGAGCCCCTCGTGCAGATTTCGAGGATGGTCGATTCTTTGGAACCCCCTCAAACTCTGTATGAAGGGATCGCCCCTCTCCTCGCCCGGTACAGCGACCAGAAGCATTACTGTGATATTACGGATCTACCCAAGTCCTTACTAACCTCGGTCAAAAAAGTGAGATTGTTACGCTTGGGGGCGGAAGCAAGCTCTCTGGAACCCCCTGGGCATTTTGAAGCAGAAACAGACAGACTGGGGATAAAAATCGCAACTAAGGAAGTGCCATGGCAGGATGTTTGTGACGGGATTACCCCGGAAGGACACGTGGCAATCCGAGAAGAAGATGCTCAGATGATGGCCACGGTGTTCTCCTGGCGATCGGATCATTCATTCATCTCGGTGCCTCCACCCGATTCGACAAAACAGGCGAACACGAAACAAATTGACGTTCAAATCTGGGACCAACTTTTCGAACTGCACGTTCCACAATATGTGCCGGATGAAATCCACCGGGTAATTGCGGATATTCTAACGGAATACCAAGGAGCAATTAGTGTGTCAGACACTGACATCGGGTTGTCGTTAGTAATCCAACATGAAATTCAGACAGGAAATCACTCCTCAATTCACTGCAAACCTTATCGCTATTTCTTGATTGAACGCAAAAAGGCTCTCGAACGAATTCAGGAGTTCGAAGCCAGTGGTTGGATTGAACTCGCTACCAGACCTTGGTCCTTTCCGGTAGTATTAGTGCCGAAGAAAAACGGGGCGATTCGCATTTGCATTGATTATCGCCAGCTGAATGAAATCACGATCAAAGATGTGTATCCCCTCCCCCGGATTGATGATCTGTTGGATGCGATTGGGTGCGCTAATTATTTCAGCAAGTTTGATATTCGGCATGACTTCCATCATATTCTGGTAAGGGAAGAAGATCGACCGAAAATGGCCTTTGTGTTGTTTGAGGGCACGTGGCAGTGGGTTCGATGTCCGATGGGGATTTGCAATGCGCCTGCCACGTTTCAGCGAGCAATGAACACGACGTTCCAGAATTTCGTCAACATGACACAGCTGACGCAAGAGATGATTAACTTCTGCGTGATCGTATACATGGACGATATCCTGGTCTATTCGGAAAACTATCACGAGCACTCGCAACATATTGAATGGACATTGGGTGAACTAAGAGACGCTGGGTTCAAGATTGCGCTCGAGAAGAGCGAATTTTTCCTCTCGGAAATTTCGTTCTTGGGCTATGTCGTGACACGTGGAGGATTGCGGCCGGACTCGACAAACGTTGCGGCGGTGAAGGAAGCCACGGTTCCCACGTCACTGACGCAGGTTCGAGCCTTTTTGGGACTGGCGTTGTACTACCGACGCTTCATCAAGGGTTTTGCCGCGATTGCACGACTGCTAACGAACCTGTTACGGAAGGACCAACCTCTCAGTTGGGATGCGGAGTGCCAGCAGGCCTTTGCAACCCTCAAAGACGCTCTGGCAACGACCCCTATTTTGATTCGGTCGGACCCCTCGAAGCAGTTCATTCTCATCACGAACTGGCAACCGAAAGCTATTTCCGCTATTCTAGCACAGAAGGGGAACGATGGTCGTGAACACGTCATTGAGTACGCGTCTCAAACCGTACCGGACGAACGAAGAAACGACTCCGCACCTCAAGGCGAGTGCAATGCGGTAGTTTGGGGAATCCAACACTTCCATCCATATCTCTACGGACAGAAGTTTCGCCTCGTAACGGATTACGAGCCTCTGCTAGCGCTGAAGAAACTCACCAACTACACTGGCACGATTGGCCGTTGGGCGGTGCGACTACAAGAATACGACTTCGATATCATCCATCGAAAGACAGAACGGCATGGCAACGCGGACGGGCTGACACATCTGCACCGACCTGTCAAGGTACCAAAGGGCAAGGAAATTACTCCGTGGAAGGATCCGGACCTGACCAACGAGCCTAAGTACGGACAAGTGGCAGTCCTCCCACGTGGCAAGAAGCAAAACGGTGGCGATGGGTGATGGAGGTAACCCACTACCCCTCTCTCCCCCCCTTCCTCTTCGTCTCTCCTCTCCCTGCCTGACAAATTTTGCTATTTTTGCGAAGCCATCTCCCGCGTATACTTGGTCTCCACGTGTCCTAACGGAGAAGGGTATGTCGATTGGATAGATTGTCGACAGTGCGTTGCACAAGCCCATGGCTCGTGCATCCAATACAGAAACGATAGTAAACCGTGGTTGTGCCCCTTGTGCCGCACCAACAAGATTCCGACCGAGGCTCGCTTTTTGGATGCCACGTCAGAAGGATTGGAAAAGACCCGGAAGTTTAGAAGGGTCGAAGTATGGACGAATATTGCCTTGATTGCCACCCTAGTAGGTAACCCCCTCCAGGATTTCACTAAGGAAGATCGGAGGAGGGC
This sequence comes from Chara braunii, assembly GCA_003427395.1. Lineage (NCBI taxonomy): Eukaryota > Viridiplantae > Streptophyta > Charophyceae > Charales > Characeae > Chara > Chara braunii. The sequence goes on along the minus strand of BFEA01000166.1, from coordinate 789,862 downwards.
CAACGAAAGGGCTCGATATTATCGATGGATAGAGGGTAGATTAGAAAAAATGGAAAACGGACGGTAGTGGGATTTGGATGGTAGTGCCGCATCCGTTCATGCGGTACGACTGGGTTAAGACAGCCCACGAGGAAACTGCGGCTCGTTTTGCCGTACGAATCACGGAGTTCACTATCGACAAAAATGAGTGGTATTGGTCCAATATCCGCGACGATGTGAAATACATTGTCGCCAACTGTCAAGTCTGCGCCGCTGACAAGGCGCCGATTCAGCCGCCAAGATCGATAGTGCCCACGGTTGTTGAACGGTCATTTCAAAGAGTGAGCATGGACACTACCGACATAGTGGTGCCCCCTGGCCCTAAAAGCTGCGAATATTCAATCCTATTGGTATTTGTCGACCATTTCTCGAAATGGATCGAAGCGTATCCTTGTCGCACGTGGCAAGCCACGGAAATCGCGCGGTATGTCAACCGTTTCCTCGGGATGCATCAGGATACGGAAGAAATCTTGACCGACAACGAGCTGAATTTAGGGGAGAAGTACTAAGGAATCTGGTCCTACATGGCGTCGCCATACGTAACACTGCACCCCATATATCTCAATCCAATGGACTGGTCGAAAACGCTAACCGGGTGATAAAGACAGCGTTGCGACGTAAAATCGCGGCACGGGATCCGAGACCCTGGTCCGATATCGTCGATCACATCCTGGCGGTCCATCGCGGAACACCCCACGAATCGACGGGGCTGAGCCCTTTCCAATTAAGGACCAATAGCGTCGCTTGCGTTTCAATACCAAGCCTCCCGGACGAGTCTACAGTGAACCGACGTCCCACCAGGGCCACGGCTAGGGACAAGGCCAAACGGCACCTAGAGCTAATGGAACGGTCACTGCCCAAGCTAGCCCGAAAATGACAGAAAATGACCGAACTAGCCCAAGGCCGACAGATCCGGAGCTACGAGGCCCGAAATGGGAATGCGGGTCCACGGCCCCAGTACAAATTGGGGGATGTGGTGCAGGTGAGGAAATGTGCTCGCCAGGGTAAGCTAGCGCCACGATTCTTCGGGCGATATCGCGTGATCGAGCTCGGCCCCAACGGCGTAGACACTGTGCGTCTCGCCCCGGAAGCCTCTGGCAGCCGATCGGCCCGCCCGATCACACGCCATATGTCCTATCTTCGCCTCCTCCCCTCTGCTCCGTCTCCTACTCCCTTGATCTCTCCTTCTGAGGAAGCCGAAGACAACGGCTCTGACTCTCCGCCATCCCCCTCTTCCTCTTGCTCCCTCTCTGCCTCTACGTCTCCATCACCATCGCCATGAGTTTTCTGGAGGAAAGAGCCCTCAGCGAAGCATCGCTTGCACCCCGTGATCGGTTGATGATCCGGCAAGTCTATCATCCCCATCTCAGTCCAGATCTTCGGCGGCTTCCGCACTTTTTTTGCACAGAAGGCGTGTATGCAGCAGCGGTGTTCAGAATCGAGGGCCGGCCCAACGCAGTGGTACTGGCCGAGGCAGTAGCAGTTCATCAGCGAGCGGTGCCAGGTGTCAGCCGCATATCGGTCGTCATCAACTTCCGTGGCGATCTCTCCACGCTCCTCCCTTTACGACATTCGGCGGTGAGGACATCGCTGCGCGCGTGGGCAAACGATCTGGTCGCCGAGTGGACCCAGCTTCTGGCTCGCCCCGGGGACACGGTCGCGCCGACACGAGCGATGGAATACGACGGCCTTCGGATGTACCAGCGTGATCTGCCAGCGGTTCTCCCCGTTGTTGTTCCCTTCCCTCGCCCCCAATGAGTCTCTCTCCGATCTCCGTTTTTTATCTTCCCTCCACCATCCCCACCTTCTGGCAGTCCGATATCCATCCTCGCCTTTCCTACTGTCTAACGACCCTTGCTGTCCCCGACATTCATCCCCCACACTGGGAACTGTGGCGCGAAGACTTCGTCGAGCTTTCACTGTGCTTGGTCGAGGTACGACTGACGTGGACCGAGGACGAGGCACGCCCGCCTTGCATAGAGCGCCTGGAGTTGCTGTTCATCTAGGCTTGGCGAACCAACATGGAGGGAGAACTCCTCGCGTTTCTGTTCGGTACAATACGGCCCGGACATCAGGAACTCATCGCGCAAGAGCTCGCGATCCCGGTAGCGCAGCTGGCGGACGATCTCCCTCTCGACATCATTTCGCAAGACAACGAGCACCCGATTCCTCATGTGCTTTCTCGCACGTTGACACCGTATCTCCAGTGGTCGGCTTGTGTGGAGGGAGCCGCAGAGCGCATCCCGCCGTCACAGCAGCAGTATTTGGATCCCCGGACGGTTTGTGATCCTGCCTTCTTCAGGCATCCAACGGCAGAGCAGCTTGCTGCCATTCGAGAGGAAGAAGAGGAGGAAGAGAGCACTGAGAGTGACGAAGGAGAAGACGAGCGGGAAGAAAGTGGGGAAAGCGACGAAGTACTCGGGGAAGAGGACGAAACCCCCGAAGAAGGAAGCTATAGCGAGCATAGCGAGGGGGAGCAGAGCGAAGAAGAAGGAGAAGACGACGAAGGAGAAGAGGAGAACGAAGAAGGACCTGCGGAATCGGAGTGGGAAGCTGTGCCGGAAGAAGCGCTGCGCACGGGCACGGAGGCTGAAGATCCGGAGGCGGCCCGCAAAAGAGAAGAAACCGCGCCCGGGAAGAGGGAACTAGAGTTTGCGAGCGGGGCAAGCTTGCACGTCCACGACGACCCAAACCAAGATCCGGAGCCGCCCCGATCAGAACATGGCGACCTCACGGCCACGACTCCGACCCCATCAACGCGGCGACGGAGCCGATCCCCCTCCTCCCCAACCCGTCCCCCCGTTCGCCGACGTACCGATACAGGCGATGGGCCTTCGTCCCCGATTACTCTCTCGTCGTCCTCTTGACTACCTAACCCTTCGCGAGCTCACCACCCCCATCACGTTCCCCTCCAACCCGTTTCCCCACGATACCTTCCGCCACTTCTATGCTGCTCGCCTCGCTATAGTAGTGCACCCCCACCCCTCCATTCAGTGCGCCGTCCCAACCTTCTGCCTCCATGTTTTGCTCCTTAGTGCCGCGTGGCGAGGCCACAATATGATCGAGGTTTATTGCATAGTAACGGGGACCATCCCCGCCTG
>BFEA01000166.1:758375-773728 GCA_003427395.1 Chara braunii | reverse complement strand
TTCCATGCAGGCAGGTCTCTCGGTTAGTCCTCAGCCAAACAACATTACGAATCTGTCCCTACCTAAAGAACAGCCTCGTCAGAGATAGGCCACAGACGGCCGGAACCCAGCAAGTCATTGCAGACCTACCCTCCCCCGGAGCGAGGACCTCCGAGCTAGGGGCATAGGCGTGCAGAGCGTCGAAGGGGCTCTCCCTTTTGCGCAGCCTCATACTTGAGGATAACAGACTTTGCTGTTTTCAGGAGTTCCTTGCGAGTGAACCAGCGATCCTCAGTATGAGGCTGGTAGAGGAACTTCACAAGGTACTCCTTATCCAGGGTTGTACCATAATCATCCACAACTTCTTCCACCTCATATCCCTTCCCAGGGATTGGGGGACCGAATTGTGGAGGCCTGTCTGGAAATGCATCAGCTGGCGTAAAAGGCAACAGCTTGGATGCATGAAAGACAGGGTAGGTTTGTAGATGCAGTGGGACATCTACGTGATAGGATGGCCCGAAGGGGTCAGCCCCCACTGTATCCAAAACCTGCCATGGACCCATATAGCGCGGTAGCAACTTAGGCGAGATATCCTCCTCCCACGATAGTTCAGAACTGAGCACCCAGACCCTGTCACCAGCGCGAATGGGGGATGGTCGACGATGCTTGTTAGCCTGCTGAATCATAGCCTTTTGGGCTTTGAGCAGGTTAACTCTGGCTCGTTCGATATCCCTCTGATACTGCCTGGTGAACTCTGCAGTTCCAGGGGTCAGTCTGGGAGTAGCCTTATCGATGATATCATCGAGAGGGTGTTGTGGTTCACGTCCCCAATGCAACCGGTAAGGGGTGAACCCGGTGGAGGAGTGTACAGATGTATTGTACACTAGTTGTGCCCGTCCTAGATGGAGATCCCAATCCTGCTGATCAGGGCTGATCACAGGGCGAAGCAACTGAAACAGGATTTGGTTCATCACTTCAGCCTGCCCATTGGCTTCAGGATGATGACCAGATGTCATGTTCAGTCTGGAATGAAGGTAGTCCTTACAGTAGGACTGCCATTCATTGCTGCAGAACCGTGGATCTCTATCACTGACGATGGAGGTGGGTGGTCCATGGTGAGTAACCCACCTGTCAGCAAAGGCCGCTCGTACGGTCGGGACTCTGGCTTCCTCTGGCAGAGGAATAAACTCTGCATACTTGAAAAACCTGTCAACACACACCATAACCCGACGCATACCACGAGGAGTGGTCCTCCCCAGATCAGTGAAATCAATAGACACTGACTGTGCAGGTGCCTCAGGGATGGGAAGTGGTTGTAGTAGGCCAAGGGGAGGTCGGCGTACGACCTTGTTCCTTTGGCACAGCTCACAGGTTTCGACATAGTGCAACATGTCTTTCCTCATCTCTGGCCAGAAGAACCGCTGCGACAGGGCAGCCAACGACTTTAAGGCCCCAAAATGGCCGCGAGCATCATGACACTCAGACATCATGAGTGTTCTCAGCTGGCGGTCCTGAGGGATGCACAGACGCTCCTCTCCTTTGTTGCAAGTGTACAGCAGATCTGAGACCAGAATGTACCCTGGTTCAGAAGCAGGATCAGTCTGCAAATTCCTAATAACTGGGCCAAAAGTCGGGTCCTGTGGCAATAGCTGGGCAATGGTCTGACGGGTACTCTCCCCAAAGGTATGAGTGGAGGAGATCATGCAGACAGCGTCAGGCCTACGAGAAAGGGTGTCTGCTACATGATTGTAGCATCCCTTCTTGTGTTTCAGTTCAAAGTCAAAGAGATCAATGAACTGAATGTAGCGCGCGAGCTTGTCGTTCAGTTCCCCTTGGGTCTTCATCCACTGCAAGGTGGAGTGATCAAAAAAGATCTGAAAATGCCGGCCCATGAGGAAATGCTTCCAATGCTTCAGCGCTGACACGAGAGCATACAACTCTTTCTCGTACGTGGAATCCTGCAGCTTCTTGACCTTGATCTTCTTACTCATATACTCAACTGGCTGCAGACCATGCCCACCATCCTGCTGAAGTACCGCCCCAACCCCATACTGACTAGCATCAGTAGTTAGTACGAAAGGCAAGGTAGGGTCAGGTAGCTTCAGAACGGGTGCACGCATCAAGGCCTCCTTGAGGTGTGTGAAAGCCTGCTGACAGTCTGATGTCCAAAGAAAGTGGGTGTCTTTCTTTGTGAGATCAGTCAGGGGTGCAGCAATAAGCAGAGAAGTTCTTAACGAACTTCCTATAGTATGATGCAAGGCCCAAGAATGACCGGACATCACGAACTGTGGTAGGCGGTGGCCAGTCTTGAATTGCTGCAATCTTTGGCGCTTCAGGAGCCAACCCTTCCCCAAAGATTACATGTCCCAGATAAGTCACAGAAGTCACTCCAAAGGAGGACTTTTCCTTGTTGATCTTATATTGGGCCTCGTGTAGTGCCTGGAGAACTAGAGCCAGATGTTGCGCATGCTCCTCGACAGATCTACTGAATACCAGGATGTCGTCCAGGTATACAACTACAAACCTGTCCAGGTAAGGCCTGAGTATGCGATGCATCTCTGTCTGGAATGTGCCAGGGGCATTACAAAGACCGAAGGGCATGACCAGGTACTCATAGGTGCCGTATCTGGTCTTGAAGGCAGTCCAGCCATCTCAATCCGGTGGTAGCCAGATTTGAGATCGATCTTGCTGAAGATTGTGCAGCCCTGCACCATGTCCAGCAGATCATCAATCCTAGGAAGGGGCTCTGTGGACTTCCTAGTGATCTTGTTGAGACCCCTGTAGTCCACACACATTCTGAACTCTCCATTTCCCTTTGGGACAAAGAGAACTGGAGCCCCAAATTCAGATGTGTTGGGTCTGATCCAGCCCTTGCTCAATCCTGTGCTGAGCAAGGCCCTTGCTCAGGGTCTCAAGCTGTCTCCTGAGCTCATCGAGTTCAGCAGGTGACATCCTGTAGACACGGCCCTTGGGAGGGACCGCACCCGGCAGGAGCTCAATCCTGTGCTGGGTCTGCCTATGGACAAGTCCAGTAGGCTCCTGCATCAGGTCTGGATACCGGTCCAAAACCTGCTGAATCGGTGAGGGACAAGGAGCAACATCCACACCAGTCTGTTTCACATATGCGACGAACAGACGTGTGTGGGCAGTCTGATGAGAGAGCTGGAAAAACTTGTGTGCCCTCATACAATAGCAACTGCTGACTGGATGGTACTCATCAGCCAGGACACAAGGCTGATAGTCTCCTCTACAGTCAGGGAGCTCTACCCTAGGGATCTGCCAGTCGATCCTAGGGTTAGTGGCCTCGAGCCACTGCATGGAAAACACAAGATCAAAGGGTACGTTGGGAAACACATAGAAGTTCAGGCGCTGCCTGACCTTCTCCTGCTCGTCAAAGGTAACCGGTAGGTTCCTGACAGCAGATGTAATCCGGACTGTGGAGGAGTCCCCAATTCGGACTTCCAGTGGCTGCTGCAACTTCACCAATCTCCCATCCAGATGCAGCTTACTGACAGCCTTGGGAGAGATGAAGTTCCAGGTAGCCCCACAGTCTAACAGACCCTTGATCTTGGCTCCCAGGATAGAGGGTCGCAGCAAGATGAGGTCTGATTTATGCTTCTTCTTTTCCTGCAAAGACAAGAAAAGATCAACAAAAGTCTAACTATCATCTTCCTGCCACGTCTCATCCAGGTCAGGGTCCATGTAAGTAAAGGATCCTGACACAGCAACTCCAACAAGAGAGTCAGTGAGGGTAGATGCAGAATCAGATCCATTAGAATCTGATTCAGCATAAGTGGAGGGAGCTGCAGACTCCACTTCCCTGAACTGGTCGAGTTTTTTGAACTCGAACCAGGTCTGCGAGGCATGTGGGGACAGTCCTTTAAGAAGTGGTTCCCCTCGCAGCGAAAACAAACCTCACGGTCCTTCCTCCTCTGCCACTGCCCATCCTGGATCCTGAGCGCTCTCCAGGGAAGGGTGGAAGGATCCATGACGTTGACTGGCCAATGGACGTCTCGTGGAAGGTTAGGTCTTTGGGCCTGAGGGGAAGTGGCACGTCCCTTCCCTTTCCCTTTCTGACTGGCTGAACCCTTGCTGCTGTCTTTGCTGAACTTTCCCTTGAACATGGCAGCAAGGTTCTCAACCAGGGCAAGAACGGCTGGCTCAACTGCTGATCCTGATGCAGTCTCAGATGGAGGACTGCCACGCTGAGATGCATCCGAATCAGAACCTGCATCAGCAGCCAATAGAGCGCCTTTCCTCCTGCGCTGTCCCTGGGAGGTAGGCCTCTTCCTTCCTTCAGAAGGAGTCTGAACCTTGAGCCGAGACTCTAGGTCCAGTGCCGCTTTGCCAAAGGACCTCCAGTCCTTGTGGCCCTGAGCATACAAAGCAATTGAGTAATCTGGAGGGGCTGCACGCAGGAAATGGGTGAGCTGGTCAGACTCACTCATCTCCAGACCGGGTGTAGAAGTCAAGCTCTCAAATAGACTGTAGAGCTTGGACATAGAGCCCTCAAATCTGTGGGACCCCAGCAGCATAATTTTATCAGCTGCTTTGCGGGCCTGCTCCCTGTCAGCAAACCGGTCTTGCAGCGCCTTCAGCAACCCTGCCACCCCCAGCTGCTGTCCCCACCTATCCATAGCAACATTCTCTTTGGTTGCAGAGGAGGTGCACCATTTCAGTGCAGACCTCTCCAACCGGCCAAGAATGGTTCCCACCTTTGTTGCTTCTGGGCATGTGAAGCTGCCCAGGTATGCTTGCATAGCGGTGACCCAGTCTGATACATCCACCTTGGGGTCTTCCCCAGAATACATAGGAGGTGGAGTCAGCTTGGGCCCTCGCTGCACAGATGTACCAGAAGCAACAAAAGGGGTTGATACATGAGAACCAGCAGGTGAGGCTGGACGACTGTGAGGTGGTGAACCCGTTGGCCGGGTGATCAGCTGGCCAGCTGGCTGTACCGGCTGAGGGGCTAGGAGGGGCAGCTTGAGGTGCTGCAGAATGCTATTCATCCCTGTTGCCAGAGAGGTCAGGTCCTTTGCCATCTGATCCACTTTGTGTTTGATGGCAGAGACCTGACTCTCCACAACAGAGATCCGGTGGTCCCAGTTGGAAAAATAAGATCTGCTGAGAGTGTCATTCAGGATGACCATCTCAGCAATGCTCTTATTGTACCCACTGGCAGTCCCGCTATCAACAACCTTCTGTACCTCCACCAACAGCTGTCTCCTCCTTTCCTCCTGCCTCCCTGCCTCCTCAACCTCTTCTTTCTCCTTCCTCAGCTTGGCGATTTGCTCATCCACTTTTCGCCTAGCTTCCTCAGCAATCAGCTGTGCTTGCTCTAGAGGAGAAAGAGGAGACTGGGGTGGGACAGGAGGAGCAGAAGTTCATGCCTCCTTTGTCTCTTCAGACATCTTGTCTTCAGCGTCAGGCATGATAAACCACTCACACAGTCAAATAAATATCAACAGGCAGATACAAGGTAAGCAGAGATTAAGATTACACACACACACAAATGTAATCATTGCCACCTGATGAGAAGAGACGTGGTGTTACAGGCAGAAGAGCGCTCAGCCTCTGTAGGCTGCTGAGGGCTGTCCTGGGTCAGTTTAGGTCAAAACCATATAAAATCAGATTTGCGATTTTTCATTCACAGCCCAGAACCCTCATCTGAGTCAATACCCCCAGAATCGCTGTCAGAAAGATAGACAGGATGCAACCTTGGACTGTAAGCAGACAAATCAAAATAGCACAGAGAGTTAGTAGCAATCCCCAGAACCCAGTAGTCAACCAAGATGCAGCGGGTAACTGAACAAGCTATTTCTGGACTCCTACTACTGACACTGGAACTGTATGACCCTGTAGGCCCCACTATAGGTGAGGCGAAGTACAGATATCACTGTACCTGACTCAAAACATCAAATCCAGTATAGCGCTTTCAGACACTGACTAAATACTGAATTGCGATTTCAGGGTGACTGACAGATTGAAATTCTGACGGACAGAACCTAAGTTACGACAAACCCTAGCTGCCCCAGGCACTGGCTATGGCAGCGCAATATTCAGAATTCCATTATCACTGACATCCAGACCCTGAACTACTCAATTCACAGTGCATCCTGAATCGCAATACTGTAATACAGTTAGAGATGCAATTTGAGGCAGAAAGGAGGTCAAACAGAGTCAGTAGAAGCCAAAGTAGGTAGGAAGGAGAAATGGATATGGTTGTCAGGCAGTGCGATTTTCCCTTTTCACTAACAACAGACACGCAACTACTATTTCTCCAGTTTAATTACACTTATCAGACTCGCTACAGGGACTTGAGTAAGGAACACACTCACTTCAGGTCAAAACACTGCATGAAGAAGCTGATCTGGCTATGGCTGCCATCTCGCCAGTTTCTTCCATCCACTGTTCCTGGTGCTCCCACGTTCAAAATCTCCTGAAACTTGGTGATACTGAAGCTCTTGATATGGCGAATAATCCCCACTAGCCAAATTCTCTGAACCTGGTCCAGAATTGCCAACTCGACATACCCCCAGGTATCTCGCCACTAGCAGAGCCACCACCTCAGCTAAAAATAGCCCCCCAGTGCCTCCCAGGCCACTGAGCACTGAATCGCCACCAATCACTGTGTCATACCAATCGCCACACACCCTTCACCAACACCCTACTGAGCGCAGCACTGAAGATGGAGTTTCTCCACGAAACCCTACGTCAGAAGCTCTCAGGTAGTGATGGCTGCCTCAGTCCATCATCTCGCCACTGTCTGGGTCCGATCTGCTCCGATACCAACTGCTATGAATATGATTGTCTGCCGAAATTTTATCAGCACTCACTCACAGGAACCCCCGTACACGCCCTTACATGCACAGAAGGAAGGGGAGAGGTAGTGGAGTATCACACCGCCCAACAAGAAGAAACGCAGCGAAAGACTCAGGGGAGCGAAGTGACAGAATACACAGACAGTGAATTCTCTCCACACAATTCCTAACAATCATTCATAGAAGACAACCGAGTGATGACAGCCAGAAAACAATGAAGAGATGACAACTCAACACAGTATTGCAACTGTTTATTAAACTCANGTAAATGATAATCTACCTTAACCAAAATCAAAGTAGACTATCACTCACCCACACCAGATGGAAAACTCTACAGACTGTCGGTTCACACCCCATCACAAGCCAGCAAAACATCCACGAAACAAAGAAAGGTCTATATATATATATATATATATATATATATATATATATATATATATACTCTGCCTACGGTTTACCGGGCAGTTCTGTTTGTGACGATATATATAATATGTATATATAAAAGGATGTGAGGTCAATCTTCAAACCACTGGAGAAGTAAAAGAGTAAACTCGCTCTATCTCGGTAAAAAAAAATACTAGAAATAGTAAAAATCTATTAACAATTTTAACCACCTCAGTAGTCTATTGACACCTTTTTGCGTGGCTAACTTTTGTCGTTGTTACGACTTAAATGTATGTATGTATGTATGGATGGAGGGATGGGGACAGCCAGTATCTTCTGCAGCTGAATTGATATTTTGATGATGTATGGAAACTCAGCTCAGTTCTCAAATGGCATGTCCTTCGGGACATCGGATAAAATTGGAACAATACAGAGAAAGAAGATTAGCATGGCCCCTGCGCAACGATGACATGCATTAATCGAGAAATGGTCCAGATTCAAAAAAAAAAAAAAAAAAAAAAAAAAAAAAAAAAAAAAAACTCAACTGCCATCTGACGAGCGAATGATCTGTGGAAAACTACAGTTCTCGAATGCCATCTGAAATTACAGTCTTGGGCTCGACAGAACTTTGGATTAACTTCCTGCCTAAGTCGTCGGGCATCGGCTGACTGATAATTAATTATCCGGAATGCGTCCTTGATTTGTAATTGCAATCACGCTGCTCTATGTGTTTTTTTGCTCTCTTTTTTGGAACAGTGGGCTTCGGCGTGAAATCAGCTCTGCCTCGACAGGGCGGCCAATCCAAGATGTGATTCAGACAGATGCAGCCATCAACCCCGGAAACAGTGGGGGGCCATTGCTGGATAGCACTGGAAGCTTGATTGGTATCAATACTGCGATTTACTCTCCGTCTGGTGCATCATCTGGTGTTGGTTTCTCCATCCCCGTTGACACCGTAAGTATTCAGTCAGGGTTTGTAGAGACACAGATGTAAAAATGTGCTAGCATGGAGAACGTGTCGAGGGAAGGAGAGGGGGGGGGGGGGGGGGGGGGGGAAGGGGGGGACACAAATGTGTGCTACTCAGCAAGAGGCACAGGAAACAAGCCCTGGCTAGAACTGTAACGGGCAGGCTGGCGATGCAATCAGGCTCTGTGGAGCATATTTGTTGAATTCATCTCTAAATTCCGTAATCCATTTGCTGGACTTCTTTGCCAGAACCGCGTGCAACAGTCATCGACCCATCTCGCCTCATAGTCTGCGGCAATAAACACTAACTTCTCCCCACATCCAGAACGGAGCATGTGTTTATTTAAAATTAAATTAAAAAAAAAACGAAGTTAACTAACACATCACTCACTGGCTCACACAGAACTGAATTCTAAAATTAGGTCTTTTTCTTCTTCTTCTTCTTCTTCTTCTAATAGAAGTCTTGATGTATGTGCTTTCACATGTCGGTTTGGCTCCATGTACATTTTCATTTTTTGGACTGTAGAATCATTGTAGATGATATTTTCGCAATTTTCTGCAGGTGAGTGGGATTGTTGACCACATTATCAAGTACAGGAAAGTGATGAGGCCAGTGTTGGCTGTATCTCAGCATTATATTTATGTCCAGATTCAGTCAAGAAAGTACTGGTGCATGTGCTTGTACATGTTAGTTTGGCTCCATGTACTTTTTCACTTTTTCGGACTTAAAAATAGTGTTTCACATTTTGTCTGCAGGTGAGCGGGATTGTCGACCAGATTATCAAGTTCGGTAAAGTGACGAGGCCAGTGTTGGGTATCTCCTTTGCACCGGAGCAGGCTGTAGAGCAGCTGGGCGTGACTGGAGTATTGGTACTTGATGCTCCTCCAGAAGGTCCCGCTGGAAAAGCAGTGAGTACCAACTTACTACCAAGTACATTATTATCATTAGTTTTAGTTTTTCACCCCTGTTTTGTTCTTCTCCTTCCCATCTCCCCCTTTTCCACTTCGGTATGATCTCTGTTTACAGCTCTCCAGTCTCTACTGCATGTGCACTAACACCGACAAGCCCGTATCACTCCGTTAACCCATGGGTCTGGTTCGAGGTTCAAATCACGAACCGCAGTCCTGGTGCAAGAAAGTGTAAGCTGTACCCATGGGGCTGATTTGAACTTCGAACCACAGTCCATGGGGCTGGTTCGAACCACAGCCCTGGTGCAAGAAAGAGTAAGCTGTACCAGTCCCTCGCAGGGGGACGACTGGGAGTGCCGGTGCCAAGCGCTGTGGCCAGTCGCCTAGCCTCCCCTCTGCCCCCACCCTACCATACATTAGCAGTGCCCAAGAGTCAACAGTGCTGGATGCCCAACAATAGCCTCTGCTATTGGCTATTGGACACTGCTATTAAATGTCGAAGGTCCTGTTACCAACATTTCTTCGCCGGAATAGAACGCGCACTCCACACAGTAATTATCGCTGGATCTAGATTCTAGACTGAAAGTCGCCCCCCCCAGTACGGTTCTAATGACGGGCCGTTCTATTCATATGAAGACCGTAGTGCTTGGTCCGGCCTCCTGATGAATCGGTGAAACTCCGACGAAACAGTTTGTCACAGACCCTCGTTTGTTGTCCTCTTCTCTCTCCCTCTCTGCCTACTGTTTACCGGGCAACTGTGAAATGGGGTATGCATCACAGTGGTCTCTACCGTCTTCTTCTTCTTTTTTTTTTTTTTCTTTTTTCTTTTTTTCTTTTTTTTCTTCAATTTGGACCATTTCTCGATTTATGTGTGTCATCCTTGCTCAGGCAGGGGCCATGCTAATCTTCTTTTCTCTGTATCGTTCCAATTTTAACGGATGTCCCGAAGGACGTCTCTACCGTCTTCTCATTCTCCAAATCTCTAGCCAGTGATGCTCCCTTGTAGCGCATAATTCCTAATTTCCTACAAATACTGTGACATTATTAAATTATGACTCAATTAATTCAATTAAATTGGTACAAATAATACCGCTCGATGCAAGCAAACACTCGTTGTATGGTTGAAACTTGAAACTTGACAGTGTATCCCTTTCTTTCTTCATTTTTTCCTTCTTCTTTCTTTCTTTCTTTCTTTCGAGTCGTGGACACCACTTAGGGAGGTGAGTCAGGTGACATTTTTAAGGGACTTGGATAGCCGTTAACGTTATTGAATCCATTCCATGGGGATTCGAGCTCATGATCTGTTTGTTCACAGTGACTTGTGTTGTGTCTACCATTCATGAGCTACGTGGGCTCACGGGAAACATTGTTTGGAGATGATCCGACTTGGAAGTCTTAAACCCATAACTTCATTCTTTGCAAAAACCACAGCCGTTTATCATATCAAAGAATGGAGGGAAATTTGTCTGGCGCCCCTGTAATTTCCCTGATTTGCAAAAAAAAAACCCTGAGCCCAGGTATACAGTGTAAGTGAAACAGTTAGTCAAAAAGTGGTGGAAAAGTTTATCATATCAAAGAATGGAGGGACATGTTGTCTGCCGCCCCTGTAATTTCCATTATTTTGCACCGAGTCCCTCCCACGGCTGATTTACCCTGTCGCGGCCCTCTGACCACTATTCAAATTTCCCATAAAAACCCCGGTGTCGTCGGTTGGGCCTGAAGTATTTTTGTTATGCCCCTTCCAAATTTGCAGTATGCCCCTACCGGATAGCTGTTGAGTAACAGCACCAAAAAATTCCATATGCCCCTACCGGTAGGGTGCATCTTTTAAGCACACCTCTATGGCTACGTGCATGGCAGCCACTTCATTTCTCTCTCTCTCTCTCTCTCTCTCTCTCTCTCTCTCTCTCTCTCTCTCACACACACACACACACACACACACACACRCACACACAGACACACACAAAATCAGTTTTAGGTATGTTTTTTTTTTTTTTTGCTGGTTGTTTTTTTTTTCTCTTTGTTTGTTTTTTTTCTAAGTACTCTGTCTGTTCGAGTGAGCACCGCATTGCCAAACAGTAGGTGGTCCATTGTCTGTAGTGCATGCAGGACCCTCAGGTGAGCCACTCTGGTCATGATGTGTGTGTGGTGCATATGGTCTATGGGTGATGACAGATAAATCCGTCGCAGTGACTCCCTGGCTCAGTGGGCTGGTGGGAACCTCTGCGGGGTCCACCCGTGATGTGAGTAGGTGATGTGCCGCTTTGCTCCATGTTGGATGTGTAGACTGCCATCTGTGCTCTGCCGTTGCCTTGCGACCCGTGCTGCTTGCTTCGCATGTCGCTCTTAGCAAGCTGCTGTGTTCTTTGTATGGTGTGGCTGCTGTGTTTGTGTTGCTCTGTGCTTCGCTGCACTGCTGCCTTGCTGCTTGCTTCGCATGTCGCTCTTAGCAAGCTGCTGTGTTCTTTGTGTGGTGTGGCTGCTGTGTTTGTGTTGCTCTGTGCTTCGCTGCACTGCTGCCTTTCTGCCCATCTGCTTGCCTTACCGTCCGTATGCCTTGCTTGCAATGTAGTGTGGCTGCGGTGTTGGTGTCGCTCTGTGCTTCGCTGTGCTGTTCCCATGCTGCTCGTCCGCTCGCCCTGTCGTTCCTTGCAGTCGCTTTTGGTGTTGTGCAGCCGTGTTGCCTCTACTGCGTTGCCTGGTGCTCCGCAGGGTTGCTGCCCGCTGCTATGTTCCGCTCGGGCCCTGGGGACAGTCTGCCTTCAACAAGGGTCAAAAGGGTTCATGACCCAAACCATCAAATACGCAGATTCCACAGATTGTCAATGGTTCAGCCTCCTGATGAGTCGGTGCAACTTCGACGAAACAATCTATCATCAACTCCCTTTTTTTTCGGGTTTTGTGTTTTTTTTTGTTTTTTTGGCGGGGGGGGGGGGGGGGGGGGGGTAGATGGCTCCAATCTATTAGTGGGGAGCGGCACTTGCTGGAAAGTGGGTCCAGTGTCCCACTTACAAGACTGGAGAAAGTTGTATGAAGCAGAACAGCATTGATTACCCTTTTCCAAGGGGATCGACTGTCGGCCTAATTATGGGCCGAGTCTTCACAAATCAAGTGATGGGTCCCTGCACCTCCTGCAGCGTGGCAGAACCCATCCTGCTGCCCATCTACTTTCCTTATACCCGATTGCCTTCTCGCCAGCCAATCCCTAAGCCCCCTCGAAGCCTGAGAGTGCTGCTTTTCTTACCGTTCACATTTTCTGGGACTGTTTTTTTTTTTTTTTTTCTGGTTTGCTTGTTTGGTGTGCTTGTATGTTAGTTTTGACCCCCAGCTTATATAGTTCTCCAAGCCTTTCCAGATATTCCCAAAAAGACAAAGTGACTTAGTGACTGTGGCTTGAGTTCTTAGATTGCTCTTAGCTGAAATTCTCAGATTGTCTTAAAGTTCTTCTGCACTCTTTTCATGGTTCTCAGATTGTTCTTAGCTGGAATTTTTAGATTGTTCTTAGCCGAAGCCAGGTAATGGCCCTGGTATTCTCAGGCTGTTCTTAGCCTATGCCAGGTAATGGTTCTGGTATTCCAAATTTCTTGTATCATTTTATATGGGATGCTGGGCCCGGTTCCCAGCACGTGTTGCTCCCCACGAATAGATTGGAGCTTTTGTCCCAAAAAAAAAAAAAAAGGTGTGTTTGTATGTTGTCCCTTGTCCCGCCTCCCCCGAGCCCTCCAGCCTAGTACTTTCCTTCTGGCCGTGGCACCCTTTTGGGACTTGTCTTTTGGTTTGCTTATTTGGTGTGGGTGTATGTTGTCTTCCCTCCCGCCTCCCTCATGCCCTCCAGCCTATTGTTTTCCTGCCTTGGCATCCGTTTGGGACTTGTTTTTTGGTTTGTCTGCTTGGTTTGTTTGCGTGTGGTCTGGCTGTCACTTGTCATTCAACACTAATTGGGTAGCATGGATGGGTGGCAGTCGAGGGGTGTGTGATGGGTGATGGCTGGACCTGGTGTACCACTGCAATAGTGGAGTACATGGCAGAAGCGCTGTGAGATCATATTACAAACACACACACACACACACACACACACACACACACACACACACACACACACACACACACACTCTTGCCCTCCCCCAACCACATGCCTATACAAACTACGGTAGTTGTCTACGGGCCTCTCCACACCACTCTTGCAAAGGCAAGATGTTTCAAGAGCTCTCAGATGTTTTCAAGAGTGAGGTTTTCAGGACTTTTGGGCCCTTCGCGGCACGCCACTTTTGAAAAGCAGAAGTTCTTCAAGGGGTCGCTGGAGGACGCTTGAAAACCAGAGTGTTTTCAGGCTCGGATCTCTGGTGTTGAAACCCTTTTCTGACACCTCTCGAATTATCTTTTTTAGCCCTACTTTCAAGGGGGGGTGTGGCGGCGACGCAGAGTTTGCAAGAATGGTGTGCCGAGGCCCTATAGGGAACATGACCCCCCCCCCCCAGTTACCCTACCCCCCCAATCCAAATGCATATACAAGTGCACCCATGCTCTCACAATAAGTCGATATTTCAACAGTGCAGGGGTTTACCAACTGAGCTAGGCCCGTTGGTCTAGACACCTTTATGGGTCTCCAGTCACAAGGCAGGACAGGTCCAAGGGGTCACAGGGGCACCTCCTTTTTTTGGGGGCGGGAAACTGTGCCGGAGTCACAAAAATGAGTTATAATTGCAGTATGGGCCAAGATACAGTTTTGAATTGCAGTTTGGACAATGTATACAACCCAGCTTTCTGGCTAGCTACGGTGCCTGAAGTGCAATTGCAAACTGTATCTTGCCCTATAGTGCAATTATAACTCGTTTTTGTGACTCTACTGAAGTTACCCCTTTTTTTTTTTTTTTTTTTTTTTTTTTTAAAACCCTCTTTGTTTGGACGAGGCACCCCAGTAGACCGCAGCCTCGGGTCGGCAAATTGTTGGAAGATTGGATCCCATGCTCTGTTCATCAGCAGTTACACTACAGCGCTATTCACCCACATGGGCTGGGCTCCCCCAGGGGCATAAGGCAGTGCTGCGCGGTGGGGTGAAAGGCCACCCGGTGTCAGAGTAGACACAAGGTTGAATTTACGTGGAGCGAGATCCCACTACCGATGTATGTGGAGTAGTGTTTAAGGTGTGTGACTATCAGGCATCGTGGATTTGGCAGGAAATCAGCGGTAGCCTGTTTTTGTGAATTAAGCCCGGGAAAAGGATGTTTTCTTTTGCTCTCCCATTGGTAGGTTTTTCTTTTGTTTTTGTTGTTGGGGTCCTGTTGCTGTCCCAAAGGTGCGTGAAATCACAACCAAGGTTGAGTGGGAATGGAGCGGCCGCAAGTCCGTTCCGGTTTGGCAATACACAGTAAAAGATGGGTACAAGCAAGCTCATCCCCTTAAAATCTCCACACCAATAGTGCAGAATCGATGGAAAAGAGACTCCCCGGTGAATGGCTCTGCCCTGCACCGCATCCCCTGGGAAACATACGCACACATCATGCCCACATCCCACAGGGCCCTGCAGTGGCAAATCCTTCACCGCTGCCTCCCAACCCCGGAATGGGTAACCTCTTGCTCCTCCTTGGAACAAGCAGGAGTGCTGTCCCCCATTTGCGCCCACTGCGGAAACAATACACAACGCAGTCGGGCAGACCTGGAGCACTGCCTGCTAGCATGCCCAATGGCCAAACGAATGTGGCAATGGTGGGATGCCCTCTGGCACACTCTAACAGGCACAGTATTCCACTGGGATCCCGGTTTCATTCTGCTGGGACTGCAGAAATCTGTCCCATCAACCTGGACACTGTTCCAACGTAACCTCTTCAACCACATGAGGCTGGCCGTACTCATGGTGATATGGAGGATGAGGTGCTCAGCAGAAAGAAAAGATACTGCCTTCACATTCCACCAGGCAAAAGCAGAAATTGTGGAAGTAATAAGGGTAAACATCCTGAAAGCCAACCAAAAACTGACCAAGGATTTGGCCAACATGCCCGACCGGGAGGTGAGAGAACAGGCCATCAAAGCCTTCAGAGACCAGTTGCTGGACCCCCATTGCCGATTAGCAGAGGTCCATGACAACAGAAAAGTACAATGGAAGAACTGGGTGACAGAGGATAACAAGTGAACCTATAGGAAAATGGATTGTTTCCACACCTCGCTACCGGGACAACCGACCACGGCGCTGACAGTCCTCATTCCGACTGATGGCCAACCTTTCCAGGTGCAGAATGCTGCACCCTCTCCCCCTCCTTCTCCCTCCTCGCCTGGGTCCCCTTGCCTACCGTCGC
>BFEA01000166.1:725592-739443 GCA_003427395.1 Chara braunii | reverse complement strand
CCGGTCGCGTGGCGGGGGGGGGGGGGGGGGGGGCCGGACCGGGCATTGGGGGGTGCGGGAGCAGGATAAAGTCAGTTTGGAGCTACTGGATGTGGAAGTCGTTCATGGGCCTTCTCAGCCTCCAGGGCTTCCATAGGATGTTCAGTTCAGCATCCAATTCACTGAACAGCCTGCGGGGGTCCTGCCATATTTGTTTGTAGGATTGGATGATGGCTCCAAACTGACTTTATCGAGCTCCCACACCCCCCAATGCCCGATCCGCCACCCGCCCCACCGCTCCCCGCCACGCCCCCGCCCGCTTACCTCTGTCCCCTTCGCCCCATGACCTCCCCTGCAATGAACCCAGATCGTGAAGACAGTCGTCAACAATGCAAGCCCAGATGAATGTCAACCAGCTGATGATTACCAATAGTCAAAATCGTGTCCAGACAGAATGAGGTGAGATAATCATACACAGACGAAGGAGAGAGGAGGGAGATTAGACAAAGGAGAGGAAATAAATACAAGGCCCACTCCTACTTCGGGCTCCCTCCTCGATCAACACCTCAATAATCAGTAGTCTGAACGAGTATCTGAAGTAACCTCAATGTGCCACATGGCACGTCTAATCAGTCCCTCATCAGCGCACTGGAGCAATGTCGACCTCAAGGTGACAAGGTACGTATATCCACGATTACCCCACAGTCATGATCTCCTTCTGAGTGACGATGAATCAGAACAGCAGAACCGGTCACGTAATAGAACACGTGGCAGCAGCCACGTCAGTAGTAAAGCGTGGCAGCTGCCACGTCAGCATGCCTTGAAGACAGTAGCTAGCCAGCTATCATGCCGAGCCAGCAGCGCATCGTCGTGGTCTCTCAAATGCCAGTGCAAAGCCAGCATCCACCAGTGTCAGCGTCGAGCAAGCATCATGTCGGCAACGTGTGAAGTCAGCATTGAACCACGACTGAGTGAATGTCAAAGCCAGGAAGTCAGCGCTTATGTAGCGTTTACGCTGGGTCTGGACCCCGGATGCTGCGTCCCTCAACCGTCCAGATCTCAATGCAAACAAGGGCCCAGATTGGTCTGAAACCGAATTCCCTCAGGCCTGGAAGCTGTCTGGGTACCTGCGCACAACAAGTGAGTGTATCCAACCAAGGGCCTGGGTGCGGTACGTTTGACTCTACAGTTGACTTTGACCCTTGAATTTTGTGTGTGCAGCGTTCGGTCACACAGCCATACGCGACAGACTCAGGCCTGTGCGTGTCTTGGTCACACATCCCAGCGCAGACCATCTCAGGTCTGCGTTGCCTGGGGCTGAGTTCTGGGCCCCAGGCTACTTCTGAACAGGGTTACTACAGCCCCCCCCTCCCCCGCCCCCTGCATCCCCTGGCCCCGTGCAACTCTGGAGCACTGCCTCCTGGCATGCCCAGTGGTCGCCCAAATCCGGCAGTGGTGGGATGCCGCCCTCCACTAGCTAACAACACACCACATCCCATGGGACCTCGGCCTCCTGTTGCTGTGTGGTGTTGCTCGCTTGTGAACAGTGCAAGTATAGTCTCTTGCCAATATAACGCCTGGTCATTTTAACTGTATGCAGGTCAACTTCCAGTCCACGTACGGTAATAATGATTGGGTGTTCTATTTGGGTGAGGATGGCAGGCTGCCATGGTATGAGCTGTGTAATCTTAGCTTGCCTTGTGCGGATCTACTTTTCTTTGGGGGGGGGGGTGAGCGGGGAGGCGGCAAAGAAAGGATACATAATATCATGAGAACATGAGGCTGGGAATTCCTCACAAAAAAACGGGGGCCAAGTCCCACCTGGTCAAGGATTGGGGTAAGTGGGACTTGGCCCCTGGAAACAGACACCATCACTTACTTAGACAATTACCCGGCTGTGGTTAGTGAGTCCGTAGACTCAACGACACTCGGCAGAGCCAGCAAATTACCCACCAAAAAACGGTGTGAAAAATAAATAAAAATAATAAACAATCAGTTGTGGTATAAAGGCAGCAGCAGCCAACCCATACAACAGCTAATAAAAACCTACTCCTGACCGAAGTTCCAACCCTCTAACCTAGGCTTGTAATTGTTTTCTTTTGCTCTTATCTTCTTCTCTCGAATTCTGTCTTTCACGACCCACCCAACACCACTACTCCTAAGGCTATACAGGGTGACAATTGTTGCCTTAACCTTTTTTTTCACCAAACGAGAAAGAAAATTTTGCTGCCTTAGACCACCAGTACATGAGGCTATACAGACAGGGTGACAATTGTTGCCTTAACTTTTTTTTTCACCAAACGATAAAGAAAATTTTGCTGCCTTAGACCACCGGTACATGGCCCCAGCCAAGTTGAGAATGTGATTCAGCCTCTCCTAAACTTTAGGAGGCTTGCAACAGGGTGTCCTAAGGGCCAATAGGGAAAAGCAACTGTCACATGGCGTGCTGTGGGGTGGCACTAGGGGCCCTGACCCAGAAAAAAACAAAAAAAGTAGCCCGGCCCCCATGCTGGCCCTGTCCTGTGTCCCCCAACTTTTCAGAGAGGCTGATTCTAATTCTCCCGATGTACTGGTTGCTTAAGCTGCCAGTACCTTTCCCAGCTTTAAAAAAAAACAGCGCGGGGGTTAACGTGGAGGTGCGGGCTAGCCAGCCCGAGTTCTCATTGCCTCAAATGAGGGAACATGCTGGGGCTTCACCTGACCTGCAGGTCAACGGTACCGGCCAGGGGACAGCCTGTAGCATCAGGGCCCATGTCAAGCTCGTACCCGGCAGCCTCCATGTCACCGCATCACGAGGAGCGCTAATGCTCTGAGCGATCGCAGCCGGCAAGGCCTGACTGCCCTTCGAGCGACTGGCAACGTCACCGTGCCAGGTGGCTTTTGGCTAGGCTAGAGGTCCCACCGTACGTCGTGTGCAATGCTGATGTCGTAGATTCTCCATGTGAATCTATTGGCGGGAAAGTAGGAGAACGCTTGGCGTGAAGAAGCGGGGCAACGGTCGATACACAACAAACACGACTTGGCAGGAACGATGGTAAGGTATGGTGGCGTCAAATGAAGATCAACAACAGCGAGCGGATGCATGGTTGTCAGATCTGGAGAATGGGAGGGTTCAGCTGCAAGAGATTGTGCCGAATTTGTGCGGGTGATGTCATCTCCAGCAAACCACCCATCTGAGGTCCAAGAGGGTGGGCCTTCGATGGCTGATTTGCTGGAGGATATGTCCCAGCAGATGCTGGACATTGTCAGGGCGATAGATGAGGGGCCGGATCCTCTGCTTAATGGCATCGTCAATTGGGGCGGGAGAGCGGGATCATACGCAGATGCTACCATCTCTTCATGAAAGGGCGAGCACTCTCCGATAGCTACTACAACAGCGGCAGTAAAGGAGACACGACAACATCGATGATATCAACGGCAAAGACTGGAGCGCAGGTCGGTGACAACATCAACTACAACAGCATCATTAACCGTGGCAAGACAGGGGAGCAGGTCTGTAACAACATCGACAACAACATTATCATCAATAGTGACATGGGGACAGGCAGCGATGACGATGGCAACAGCGGCGTGGACAACACCACCACCACCAACAACAACAACCACAACAACAAGAACGTCAACAACAAGAACAACATCAACAACGTCAACATCGTCGAAGATGACGTCAACAGCGACAACAACAAAGACCACACGACGACGTTATTTCCAACAACGGTGGAGACACCGGTCCAGGCAGCTTCGTTTTTGACAACGGTGACAACGACGATTGAGACATTAACAACAACAACGGCAACAACAACGGCGCCTGCACCGCTGGCAGCAACAACGACAACAGAGACAACAGCTGCAACAACAAAAACATCATCACAGCTGAAGAGGAGTGGGGATCTGACGAGGATGGGGAGAAGGGGATTAGAGCTGAAAAAACGTTTTATTGTCCCCCCCACCTTCTATTTCTCACTCCTCAATGTCTGGCAGCAGATGGGAGTAGGATAGTATATGTCCCCTCTGTTGGTTGGAGTCGACGGACCCTCGATTTCAATCAACAAAGGGTGTTGACTGTTCCTCAGGTGGGAGGTAGGTTGTTTAGGTTTTTCGTGTGTCTGATCTGTTTTTTGGGGTGTTTTGATGATTGCTTGTTGTGGTGGGTGATGAGAATGCTTCTCGTTACGGTTACGCTTCCATGGCAGGAAGTCAATCCTTCCCTGTCGCTGGGAAGTAATTGCTAAAAGTATAGTTGGAATTAAAAAAGCAGCAGTAATCCGTTGAAGAAGCCAATGTGCCAATCTTTCTCTATTAGCTTAGACGCCGTATCATGTGGTATTTTTCTACTATTTTACGCCACTCTCTGGGCAAAATGTACGCAGCAAAATTCAAACTTGGAACTAGAGCTCAAGTATTCAAGATCGCGGGAAGGGATCTGGGTAAACGTTTAAGTGTGAAACCAGACAAATGCCCCTGCAATTCAGAGTGATATGGCACATATGGTGGAATACGGATTTGGCTTTGCATGACCAAATGAACACAAATCACATAGTAATGGATGCACACGTAAGAATGCACACTTAAGACATCTCTACACATTATTGAATAAGCGTATTTCGTCGATGTCGGACGCCGACCGAAGGCAGGCAGGACGCTGGACCCGATTTCCAGTTGACACTCGTCATGTCATTGTGTAGGGACGCTGGACCCGATTTCCAGCAGGTGCTGCTCTCCACCAATAGATGGAGCGTTCAACGTTGGGGCCCACTTAACGAGGCTGATCCTATCACCTCATTTAGCGGCTTCCCCACACAAACTTTTTCAACGAAAAAAAGAAAAAAAAATAAGCATGGAGGTGCAGACCGCCGCGAAACGACTGGCGGCGGCGGCGGCGGCGGTCATATGTATTCACAAAGCTTGGCACAAAGACGAATTTCAGGCCCACGGCTGATGTATGAGAAAGGTACTGGCTTTTTTTTTTTTAGGACTACGAATCGCTAAACTCCCCCCAAACCCGGCCCTAACTAATCGGAAAGCAGAATTTTGGCCATCGGCGGTAGTGGTCGTTCAGCCGACAGCTTATCAAGCAACTAAAGTCACGTTGGTCTCTGCATGGCTGGTTTGAGAGGTACGGAAAAACCGTCACCATCTCTGACGCATGACCGTTCAAGCTTTCCTGTGAGACCTGACAATCTTGGTGACTATGAATCCTCAAAGAGGGAAGACACAGATCCCAAGTCTGGGCACATTCATTCCACATGGCTGAGTCTTTGGTGCGCCGATTGGCTAACGGTGCCAGTTTCGTTAACCCGTGACGAGGATGACGTCTTGGCGGGTTTGGTACATCAACAATTTCTAGTGCCAATTTAAGGGGACGTTTGTGCTTGTCGGAGCTAAGGATGATATTGAAAGTGGAAAGACCCCGTGGATCGGATGACGATCGTAACGTGGATGCCCCCCCCAGAAAACTGGGGGAACTGGTTAGACTCTAGGAAGAGGACAATGCCCCGATGGTGATGCCCCTGGGGGTGCGCATCTTTCCGATAGTGATGGAAATGGAGGATGGGAAATGGCTGCTCGGCCTCATATCTCCATGAGAGAGTGTGGCCCTGTGTGGGGAGACGTCTCAGCTCAAACCGGCTTCACGACAATCCCTCCACTACAGTAATCCTCAAACGTTTGAAGTACTGGGTCAAAGAGACGGATACTAACGATGTCCTAGTAGCGGTGGTGCTGACAACCCTCTTGTTCCCAAATGGCATCATCCCGGTCCTACTGCTGCTTGACCCAAAAACCAGAAACCAGAAAACAAAAATGTGCTTGACATGGTTTACCCACCAACAGCTCCTGGACCTCTGTACAACTTGCTTCAAAACTAACTATGCATGGATTGCCTGTAGGGTCCTCATCTTTATGCAAATCTTCCTTGAGGATAGTGTCTTAGAACAACACAACCAATGGGATGATCCACCTTGTGTGCTCCCAGTCAAGAACTGTACACGAAGGAAAATAAGTTTATAGGATGCAACAATCGAAACCAGCCCTCACCTTAGTAGCTAGCCCATCGCCAGATCTTGGTTGGACGCCGATTGTGTAGATCAAAGTGGGCAAGACAATCATGATTGAAGATTGTATTTCAGATGTCATCGTCGGAGTCGATGTTGTTGTCGATGGAAAAATTGTTGGTGTTGATGATGTGATCGCGGTTGGCGCTGTTTATGTCGGTAGTGTTTCAGATGTCGTAGACGGAATCACTGTTGTTGTCGTTTGAAAAATTGTTGGAGTTGATTATGCCATCGCGGTTGGCGTTGTAGATGTAGATAGTGTTTCGGATGTCATCGTCAGACTCGCTGTTATTGTCGTTTGAAAAATTGCTGGTGTTGATGATGCCTTCGCGCTTGGCATGTTGATGTAAATATAGTTAACGAACTTGTTTCACATGTTGTCGTGAGAAGCGCTGTTGTTGTCGTGATGAAGATCGTTCGTGTTGATTCTGTCCAAGATATCATCGTCGCTTCTGAAAGTTGTTGCGAACCACTTGAGGCAGCTCTCGCAAACACCTCCCCAGATGTGCTTATTGCCCCCTTATCACACAGATCGCTCTCCTCCTCTTATAGGACCGCATGGCTGGAGGATAAGCGGCAGAGGATGATGGATGTCCTTTGGGAGCTTGAAGAAGGGCCTGATCCACAACTGGATGATCTGCTTGATTGGCAACTCGTAGACTCCTTGATGGGCAATTGCTGTGCGATTTGCGAGGAAGGGAGCGATCTGTGTGATAAGGGGGCAATAAGCACATCTGGGGAGGTGTTTGCGAGCGCTGCCTCAAGTGGTTCGCAGCAACTTTCAGAAGCGACGATGATATCTTCGGCATAATCAACACCAACGATCTTCATCACGACAACAACAGCGCTTCTCACGACGACATCTTAAACAAGTTCGTTAACTATATCTACATCAACAACGCCAAGCGCGAAGGCATCATCAACACCAACAATTTTTCAAACGACAATAACAGCGAGTCTGACGATGACATCCGAAACACTATCTACATCTACAGTGCCAACCGCAATGGCATCATCAACTCCAACAATTTTTCAAACGACAACTACAGCAATTTGGACGATGACATCTGAAACACTACCTACATCAACAGCGCCAACCGCGATAACATCATCAACACCAACAATTTTTCAAACTACAATAACAGTGACTCCGACAATGACATCTGAAATACAATCTTCAGTCATGATTGTCTTGCCCACTTTGATCTACACAATTGGCGTCTAACCAAGATCTGGCGATGGGCTAGTTACTAAGGTGAGGGTTATTCGCTTTCTTCCCGCCCTCTCGCATGAAAATTTTGACGTGCATGAGATGATGCTGATCTGGCGATGGGGTGAGGGGTGGAAGGACGATGAGTTTTATCCGCGGGACTCGGGAGGAAGAAGAGAGGTTGCGGAGAGGGGGTTTGGGAGGCAGGGGTGACTTCTTGGTTTGTTTTCTCTCCCTCCCTCCCTCCCTCCTTTCATCTGTGTTGATCTCTCTTGTTGGGTGAATTCTTCCTCTCTCATGGTACTTGATCTAAGTCCATCTCCATCTCATAGGGTCAAGTTCAATCCTTGGTCGTCATTGGTTAGGGTTTGACTTGGTTTTATGGTCTTTACGTTTAGATTATAATTTTCTTTCAACTATTGTGCTTCCCTATGGTTTGTGTTCGTGTTAACTACTGATATTTAGGGGAAGCTCGGCGTAACTACAACTGAACTACTAAGTTTTCTTGCCCTGTTATTAATCTCTTTGCTGTATTGATATCTCCCCTACTCCTCACCGTGTAGAATGATTGAAGTTGGGATAATTGAGGAGTTTTGTAAGGCAGAGATTGATTGTGCACACAAACAGGGTTAATCCTTCCTCACTCGGGAAGCAATCAATGCCCCCCGACTAGGCTATATTCGTGTTTTGCAAGGAAGCTGTCTCCAGGGGAGCAGTGGCTGAAGCTCTTCCAGCCGTAATGGGAAGAGGCGTGCGTATAAGTGTTGTAATCAACTTCATAATTGAAGTCTTGGGCACTGGGCCTTTTTGTTTAAAAAAAAAAAAGAAAGAAAAAAAGGATGCAACAATAAAAAAGGGACCAACACCCCCATCGCCCCCAGTCTTCCCACGAGCCAGAAGGACAAGTAAGATTGCCTGTGCAGATATCGACATCCGGTCCATTAATTGTAATAGTCTTATTCGAGCATCAGTGGACAAAAACATGCCATTTTGAACATGATGAAATGCCCTATTACGGGCGGATGGCCTGATGCGGTGTGCATCCAAGAGACACATATGCAAGATACCCCCCTGAACACCGCCATACGCTTGCTACTCTGCGCCTACTAAGGACAGGGCCTCAGCAGGTGTGGCAATCAGGCTGTTGTCCTCCCTGAAACTCAGACCAATAAAGGTGGACCACGACAACCAGCATGGCAGATGAGTAAGTCTAAAAGTGACATTTGAGGAAGAGGAATTTTATTTGTGCATGTATGCACCCATTGACCCCACCAGCAGCGTGGACCTGTGACTCACCCTGCACCAGCAGGTGGAGGACGACACCTCACTTATTCTGGGTCGGGATTTCAACACCAGACTCAACCCATCCTTGGATCGTAAATCCACCTCACAATGATTAGACCCATCGTCCCTCTCACTACAGGGTATCAGACCAGACATCTTGATGCTCAAACAGTTGATGGCGGACAGGGAATTAGAGGACGCGTATAGGCTGTTGTACCCCAACCAAAGAGCCTACACATGCTTATCAGCAAGAGGAGAACGCGGCCTCGCAAACTCACGAATAGACCTATAACGTAAGTAGCTAAGGAGTTGGTAGGGTTGATCACTACGGCTGAAATAACAACCATCATCCCGTGCAAATCCCGCGATCATATAATAATCACATCGGGACTGTCCTTCACAGTGATATTCAGAGGGGGGTGGGGTTATATAAATTCAACACCTCCATTCTCCCCCTATCGAGATTCAAAGACATGGTCAACACCTTCTGGTCATACCGGCAAACCTAAAAATTGCAGCTCGGAAACTGAGTCAACTGGTTCAACGAGGGTATTACATAATTACGAAAGAGGGTAAAAAAGTTATTCATCCAATATGCGAGGGACCACAAAGCCATTCTAGACAAACTTATGTGGAACCTCGAAGATTGGTACGAACAGCTCATGGATAACCCGTTACACCGTTTATCCTTTGAGAAGCTCCAAGAAGCATGGGACCACCTCCAGGGCTACATAGAGCAGCAGGCACAAGCTTGGAGGATACACACCAAAATCAAACGGGCACCCACAGAAAGAACAATGACGGAGTCCTTTTTCAACAAGGCAAGAGTCAGAACAAGGGCTAACACAGTCCCCAAACTTAGGCACCCAATGGATGAATCAGCCCCAACTGCAATCAACGCCTACTTCATTGCTGATTACGCCGTCCAATTCTACCGTAATTTGTTTACCGCCTAGACACCGAGTAAGCCCCCTCAAGAAATCATGTTGCTTCCTGCATGCAAGGAAAACATTGTTGGAGGCGGTGCACTCATGTTTGATAACTGTGCAAAGGCAACGGTTGGACCAACCCCTAACCTTCCAAGATATCTGGCAGACTCTGCATGACATGGAGGAAGAAAATTGATTCCTTTCCCAAGGAATTCTGGGTGCAGTTTTGGGACCTCCTTCAAGAGGACCTAATGGAATTCATCCTGGCAGTACAGCGGGAGGGCACATTTGGGGGCATGATTGGTGAAGGGGTCACCACGCTGCTCTATAAGAAAGGGGACAAGAAGGATATAAGGAACTATAGATCTATAACCCTCCCCCTCGTGCCTTACATAATGGTGGTCAAGGTACTGACCAACAGCCTCCTGCCACTAAGAAATGTGCTGATTAACTTCGATCAGACTGGATTTATGCCGAATGAAAACATCCAAAATAACATCCTATTTGTCATCAATAATGTAATGTTGGCTTTTATATGGTATAAATCAGCAATCTGGTCTCTAGAGGTATGTTGTCAACGCTTTTCTTTGTCTATTATATTGTTGTGGCTTCAGCGGCCAGACTGCCAACTTATACCATATTATTGCCAATACCGCATTATTAATCGCTAAGGTTTGTCCCACCAACGAGGTATTTAATCCCTCTCATTTTGTCAGGCTATCCATCGCCATGTTAACCACTAATAACCAGCATATCCCCATTGTTGGGAGGAGGTCCCACTACGGTCAGTCTTACCCCAAGGATTCTAATAACATTTTTCTTCCATACCCATGCCATTGCCCGCTGATGGAACAGAGACTATCCATCACCAACCTTCCGTATTATAGCCCCAGTTGACTTTATCTCGGCCAGCAATGAAAATAGGTGTATGACCTGTATGAGGGCCCGAAGGCTTTCTGCATCTACGCGTCAGAGGACGGTGTGGTCATCTGCAAAGAAAGATGTGACCAGTATCAAGTGCTCGGGGATGTCAAGGATGGACACTTTACTCATCCCGGGGTGAGATTTGATGCATAAGGTCAATATCATAAACACTATGACAAACAGGAGCGGAGCTATAGGGTCTCGTTGGCACACCGATCTTTGGAGGTGTATTGGAGGTGATAGCCTGATAGGTGGCCATTGAGTATAATATTTGTGGTGACAGATCTGTGAAGGAGTCTTTCTTACTGACAGTGGCAAAAAATCGAGTTGAAATTCATCTTGACCAGACACATGTCCAAGAAGTCACAATCAACATGATCATATGTTTTTTCAAAATCAATAAATAAGATGGTCACTTGGACCTTTCGCTGATGGGTAAACTTGATGTTTTTTTTTTTTTTTTTTTAAATAAACCCTGTCCAGTGTCACTAGGCAAGGTGATACGAGCAACCTCCCCTAGTGTGCGGCCTGGTTACTCCAATCTATTGGTGGGGAGCCTCACCTACTGAAAAACGGGTCCAGCGTTCCACTTTCACATTTTATAAGTTACAGATGGTAAGAAGGTCTTTGGCTGTGTAGCACACCGAACATGTTCGGCGCCCCACCGAGCAGCCGAACGTGTCCGAGCGCTCGGCCGAGCGCGAACCGAACATGTTCGACCAAGTGCAAATTACAGGGTTGCCGAGCGCGTCCTCGTGTTTGGGGTGTATGTGGGGTGTATGTGGATTGTTTGTGGGATGTTTGGGAGTGTGTGTGTACGGTGTGTGTGTGTGTGTGTATGTTTAGGAGTCATGAGCGATGCCCCCCAGGGCCCCCCAACCCCTATATATATATAAAAAAATAAATTAAAGAATACATAAATAAAAATGTTTGGGCTCGGTCTATTTTGGGTCACGCTTGGGCTCGGTACCGAGCGTTCGGGTTCGGTCACCGAGCCCGAGCGCGATGCTACGCAGGTCTTTGGCTGCCAGCATTGACTGCCCCAGTGAGACTGGGGGGTAAACTGAGCAGCTTATGCTTTTTTTTTTTTTTTTTAATTGCTGGCTCTTCAGACTATCCTTTTTTTTCTTAAGTCCATGTTGTTGTAGAGGTGGGATGTTAGACGGATGACAGTCACCCACAACACTCGGCCACTCGGTTGTCCAGATGAACCCCTCTGAAGACCCCACTCACCCTTCCTCTCATCTTTTTGCCCTGGCGCACCCCCACCCCCCCGGTCCTACCCTAGTGTTAACCACCCACTGCAGGACCATCACCCATTGCCATCTTGGCAAGATGACCTGACTATCCTAAGTCCGCCAAATAAGCTTTTTCATCATAGCAGCCCTAGATTTTGGTCCATACTCAGAAACCCTTCCCCTTTATCATACCAATCCAAATCAACCAATGCTAACTCAGAGAAGGGAAAAAGGTAAAGAAAAGATTCTGGTGATCTCAGTAAAGCTCCTGGTTGTATTTTGAACCAGTCCTGGAAGGTAATATGTTAGTCTCTCCTACGAGAGACTTCATCCCCCCCTTCCCCTGGCCAAACTATATCCCCCAGTCTCTCCCCTGAGGAGTCCCCCAACCATTCTATTGTGAATTTCAGCAGTAGTTGTTTTATTTCCGTTTTCTGATTAAAAGTTTTTAGTCGTCTTAAAATTAGCCCAATGAGCTCGAATTTCTGTCTGTATAAATTGAATAATGATTTCTGCAAATTCTTTTCCCTCTATTTTTATTTTCTCCCATACATATACACAACGCTTATGCCATAGAGCCCACAATATTGCTTTCCTTCGTATATTAAAACAATTCTGCTAGAATTATGACAACTCTGTTAAAATTGGGTTCCAATATCCCAATCGTTTTCCAACACCACGACCAGTCTAACCTTGTTAATCTGTTTCAGATATAGTCCCACCTTCTTCATATAAGCTTGGCTCCTGGACATTGCAAAAAAATATGCTTTATAATTTCTCTGCTTTTTCTACGTGGGAAGGCAACAACACATATCTGACACCATGGGAGGGTTAAACCTCGCTGCTCCAAAGACGAATGATCTATTAACCAATCGTTTCTCAAAAGACATCTATAGGAGTCCATTGTAATGATGCAAATTTGCCTGGTCTCTCCCTGTACCCTTTACACCATGGTATTACTTTAAGTGCATGTAGGTGAACGTTTAAATGTTTATGACTAAAACATCTACTTTGGGTCTTAGCAGACGGTAGGATGCCTTGACAGATAGTGCCTATATCCTTTTTGCCTTACTTCTTTTTGATGCTTTCCATAGCCATTCAACTGGATCTAATGGTAGCTCTTGAATTGGAAACTCCGGGTGGAACACACGCCAACCTTTCGAGAATGAACAGAAAAACCACTCTAATCCTGTATAAGTTATTTACAGGAAATAAGTCAACATTGTCTTGGTTCTATTGTGATAAAGAGTGGTCCTTTTGCATTAGGAACAAACTAACCAGAGTCTCGTCCTACTGAATATCAATGACTTGTCCTACCACCTTGGTTCCATCAGGTTTGTTCCCACATACGCAATCTCTTGCTAATAAAACTGACCCCTTTTTTAACGAACCTAACCCGACCAGTGGAAAAGAAGTAATGATGAGATGTAATCTTTCTTGTAAGTCATTGACATATTTTATTTCCTTTTTCAACTTTTCTACTGTTTTTCAATTTTTTTCTCCGAATTCCAAAGGTTTCAAACTCTCACTATTGCATTTTTAACCCAACTGGACCAAAGGGAATCAGAACTGATGTACTCCCTCCCATTCGCATCCATAATCCAACGGTTGCCACAAATGGGTTGTCGTAAGATTTCTTCGTATCTTAAAGGCAACACTTTGTTTGGTAGAGGGAAACTGCGCTATATTTTCAATAAGTCTGTCAAAAAACTGTCCAAAACCAGATTTTTCCTAGTTTCCCCTCTAACCCCTTCTTTGCGTGAAAGGGGATATGGTAATGGAATATGCCAATAACGATCCTCCACCCATGTGAGGGGGTGTGTCTCTCTTACTCATATTGGGGCTAACCTACGAATTTGTTCCAAGGCCAGATCGTGCCATAGGAGGTCAGTTACGAAGATCAACCTCTTAAGCCATTGTAAAGACAATGTTTGTGACTGTGTATTTGGATCTAAAATTCTCAAACCTCCTTTTACTTTGGGTTGAATAATATTGTTCCAGGCCACTCTTGGGATCACATGAAGGGTCTCATGATCTCCTCGCCATAAAAAAACAGTAAGTACTCTTTTGAATTCTTCATTATAAGTCTTGTTAAAAACTATGCTACAAATAACGGGTGTCTACACAGAGTGAGTTGGGAGACCCTCACACAACCAAGGTTTAAAGGAGGGTTAGGGATTTTGGATCCGAAAAGGGAGAGTGAAACGCGTTGGCAACATACCTCTGGAAAAACT
>BFEA01000166.1:694167-709625 GCA_003427395.1 Chara braunii | reverse complement strand
ATGTGTGTGTGTGTGTATGTGTGTGTGTGTGTGTGTGTGTGTGTGTGTGTGTGTGTGTGTGTGTGTGTGTGTGTGTGTGTGTCTAGTATCCGTTTGTGAGTCTTTGTGTATGTGTGCGTGTGCGGCGTGCCCTTATGTGTGTGTGTGGGTGTGTGTGTGTGTGTCGTAGAGTAGTAATTTTTCGAAGTTGTAGGCCAGCCCCCTGCCCCCCAAAGTACGGACTTGGATCCATATCATGCGTCACCACACACAAAACCTGCACCCCCTAAGAACTGCTTATGATTTTTTTTCCCCCTAATAAATAGTTAAACCATCACTAGCCCTGCTCGTCGAAATTCGGGGGGACCTGTAGCACAGGTTTATGAGGGCTACCAGTAGCACAGTGGGGAAAGCTGGCAAGCGACAAAAAGTTACATGCATCGAATTGCCGCCGTGATTTTGTTTGCATTTGAAATAAATTTTTTGAATTTTGTAAATATTTTTCCTGGAAAGATCACTACGAAATCTATATACCCTCCCATTTTGGATTTTTTGACATTTTCCTTTTAGCGCGAAAAATCATTGAAGTTGGAGTAGTTTTTTTGTTGACCCGCACATGGTAAAGTGGCAAAAATGGAAAATGAAACGATTTGGCGCGATACTTATTTTGGGATCTAAAATATATATTTTTTATTTTTTTAATATTTTTTTTGGAAATATCACGATTAAATCTATAGGCCCTTCAATTCGCAGAGTTGTAGAATCATCCTTCTGACCGCAAAAATTCGCGGAAGTTAAAAAATGCAACGAAACGGCGCGACATTTATTTCATGATTTTTTTATTTTTTTTTTTCTCGGAAATATCACAACCTAATTTACAGGATTCCAATTTTTCATATTTTTTCTTCAATTCTTCTGAGCGCAAAAACTCACCAAAGTTGACACTCGAAAACTGCGGGATTGGACCCGCCTGCCACACTGTGCAACATTAGGATTTGGACACACAGGCACATCCTGACCTGCGAACTGCCTGGCGTTGGATACACTTCATATAAAAGCAGTGCCCGAAACCACACAGGGACTGAGCTCACCTGAGTGGTATCAGAGAAAACAGTTGCGTATCTCGAATTTGTACGTAGGTTCAAACCCCAACGACAACCATTAGCAGTGAGTTCCATATAATATTAATATTTGTGTGTGTGTGTGTGCGTGGGTGGCGGGCGAGCGGGCGTGCGGGCGGGTGGGTGGCAGGCAGGTGTGTGTGGGCGGGCAGGCAGGCTGGGTGGGTGGTTGGGTGCCACGCAGGCAGGTGCATGCACCCGCCCCCATGCCTTTTGCCGAAAGTGACGAAACTGAGAGGAAGGGGAACAACGAACGCCTGACGAAAACAAAAGGGAAAAAAAGGTTTCCAAAAAAAAAAAAAAAAAAAACGCGACGAAAACAAAAGGGAAAAAAAAATCCCACGACGAAAACTATGAAAACAAAAGGAAGAAAAAGGCCGTGGCAGCGGGAAATGACAAACTGCGAAGGGGAACGAAAACCAACAAAAGAAAAAAAAGTGAAAAACGACGACAAAAAAACAGAAAGAAAAAACATTCGCCTTGCCCGCTTATCAGAAGGTGGGCGTGTCGAGATATTATTCCGCATCGACGCCCGCCGAGTACCCGGCCCCGTGGGCACTCTCTCTCGTTTAGTGGCGCACTGTGAACAATTCGGTACGCGCGCCACTCTGCACGCCTACCCACCCTTGATCGCCTTCATCCGCCGACCCGCACCGAAACTTCGACCCGATTCCAGCGCACAGCGGACCATCGACCTCCCCCCCGCGGCGAATGTTTCTTAAGCGGTAGGATATATAAAGAAAAAGAAGGAAAAAAAGAAAGAGAGATAATCAATCGGTAGGGGTTTCCTGTTTAGGAAAGGTGATATTTGGCCACTGTCTGAAAGAAACTTCAAGAGAGCCTATACCCCTGTTATATTTGAAAGCTGACTTTGTTTTCTGTTTTTTTTTCTTCTTCAAAAAAGACGCCAATGACCCTTAGGGGCTCGTTCGACACTCCTCGGGCCATCCTCGGGGCCCGAGGTAATTCTCCCATCGTCGCCAGAGGAAATTCGCGTCGTCGTTCCACTCATCCTCAGAATTGTTCCCCGGGGACGATTCCTCGGGGGCTTCCGCGGCCAGTTTCATATATCGACAAGCAGACGCAAGGTGGGGGGGGTGAGGTTGGTCTAGCAAGGTGTGTCCGTGCCAACATTGTTGGTCGAGTTCCGGTGGGCGTCGCGAATTCAAAAGTTGGTGTCGTTAAAAAAAGAAAATGGCCACCAAAAAGGCGCGCAGTCCCGGATTCAAATTTTGAAATTCGAATTTCAACAAGTGAGTGATGGCAGCGTGGGCGTCCCTTGGCTGACGGCAGCAACGTTCCTCAGCGGAAGCGTTTGGGTACAGGGTGGCGGCTGCGTGTCGACGGGCACGCCGAACGTACAATGTCATGTACACGTCCGAAGCACCAGACACGCCGTCACACGATCGCCATCGTTGTCGTCTTCACAGGCGCACCTTTGTCGTCAACGTCTACTCGGTGCACTCCGGTCGTCACTCGCACCATCGCTGTTGTGCGCCCCGACGCACGTGGAGTCTTCTGTACTTGGCGACGCCCATGTCCACAGTACCAGTTTCGGCGATGGACATGACCGGGGAGGCGGGCCGTGACACACTGAGCAAGGCGGAGAGGACGACGGTGGCAGCGACCTTGAACTCCATCGTCTTCCGGTGTCAATTGCAGAGGAACGAGGGGAGGATGAGAGCGGCCATTTGCTCACGGCGGAAGAGGACGCTGCAGTCCATGAATGTGGACGGCTTTGACACTGGTGCCATTTGCGACGCTATGCTGCAGGTGTGCTACGCCATGGGGTGTGGACCATATCCCAAAGCTGTAGATCGCCTGGCGCCCCTCCATCCTGACATCCTTCTTCAAAAACCATCTTCTGCGGGCACATCGCAGAACGCTGCCGAGGATGCACACGTGGAAGATAACTAAAAGGAGGAGCAAGAGGACGACCAGCACCAGCAGTGGCAGCCTCTGAAAGACGTCCACCATGAAAGGCACGTGGACGACGGCAGCAGCTAGAAGACAACGGTGGACGTCCAGGAAACGGCGAGGGACAGTGCTGCAAACGGCCGATCGCAGGCATCCACAAAAGAAGGGTAACGTATTCCATCGTGGAAGACACTGCGCAATTGGTAAAGCGGGGACCGCTGAAGTATTCGAATCTGCCGACCGTTGGGCACCTTCCTGCTCGGGGCCAAGGGCAGCGACGCAAGACGACCCCTTTTCGACGTCGCGGAGGCCGGCAGGCCGCCAACAGTCCCCGTTGGCAGACAATTCCGTGACGCCGACCGTTGCCAACCGAAGATGTCCGTCGATGGGCCGCCAGGAACAGCAATGGACCAGCTGCGTCGAAAATTGTCGTCGAGAGAGCTGCCGTCGGCGCCCCGATTCTTCCGGATGCTCGACCTCCGAGGGACCTCGGGAAGTCCCTTGGGGAACGCGTCGAAATGGCTGTAGCCCGAGGAATCCCTGAGGAATCCCCGAGGAAATGTTTTCACATTTTGTTTTCAATTTTTTCCCCGAGGATAAGTGGAACGATGAATTCCTCGGGGGATTTACGTGCCCGAGGAGTGTCGAACGAGCCCCTTGGATATAGATCCTTGCCACATCTTGAATCATCCAAGTTCTTTTCTTTTCTTTTTTCTTTTTTTTTCTTTTTTCTTTTCCGGAGTTATTGAGAGTTGTGAGAGATTTGGAGAGTAGTGTTTTTGAGAGGTTCGGGCTCGCTGCCACACCAACCCTCAAATTACCTGCTCTCGAATCCAAGTACAGAAAGCAGTGAATGAATCTGGCAAAGAGAAATTGGGACTAAGGGCGTAGCCACAGCACTATCCAAATGTGAAAAAGACAAAAATGTGGTGGAAGCATCTGGCCATGTTCTAGGAGGAAGTTCATTCTCATTTTGCACATTTCGAGAGTGGTGTGGCGATCCCCTAATTGACAGCTCTGGAGAGGCCTTGGAGAGCCGGCAAGAGGACTCTTGGAATTGAGTTCGCTGGAGGCTGGCCCAAAGGTGAGCTCGGAGAGGGGCCCCCCAACTCATATCGCTGACACCTCGCAATCTCATATCTTCGGGTTTTCGTCGTAACCAGCGGTAGTGTGGCGGTGCACTACTCTTGAAAACATGACCAGTGTGGTGAGGCCCATCATCACAGAACGGACCGGCCCTAGTTAATTCAGAATTGTAGGTTTATTTTTTTCAAAAAGAAAAGAAAGGTGACGGCCTAGTGGCTGGCCCCTGGTCATTCAGAATTATTATGATCTGGTCATCTGATTGGATCTGGATTTGTACTTGGGTCTATATTTCAACAGTTCATGGGTGTACCAACTGAGATAGGCCCCTTGGTAGAATTGGAGTACTTTTACAAAGAGAAAACTGCAGCGCAGTCAGGGTTTGAGTTTGAAAATGCACTTCAGGCAAAAGACCTGCAGCGGTTTGGTTGAATGTATACAAGCTAGGTTTCGGATCCGATAGGGTCCTGTTGGGGTGTGTTCTGTTCCGGGGAATGCCAGAAGTGCATTTTCAAACTGTTTTTTCGTGGCTGCGCCATGGTTACCCCTTTTACTAATCTGTTTCCGACGAAGTTCGAACTCAGGACTGTATTTCAACAGTTCAGGGTCAGGGGTGTACCAGATGAGCTAGGCCAGTTGGTTTGGAAGCTATCTGTTGGACTGCTGTTGGCCCATTTGTGTGATTCGTTGGCTGTAATCCGTGGAGGCCGTATTAAACACTCCAGAGATTGGGGAGGGCAATAGGAGCACCCGCCCGGTTGGATGGTGTCCTTTTGCACAGTGCATACGCATGTTCTCTGAGCTACGCCACGCCCCCTTTTTGCATTGTATTTTATGAACTGGGCTAGGGACCTCCTGGCCCTAGTGGAGGGGGGTGTTGTGTCCCTTGAGATGTGCTGGTGGAAGGGCCCTGACTGATGCCTCCCAGGATGGAAATGGAAAGAGTCGGTAACCCTAAGGTCACGCTTCGGTTTTGGGAAAAACTCAAACAAAAAGAAGAAGGTTAGGTTATTTATTTATTTTTCTCTCTTTTGGTTGGAGGGTTGGAGAGGCCAACGGCCACTTTCCATGGAAGGTGCATCGGGCCATAAGAGCAGCCTGTATTCAATTGGTT
The DNA here is from genome assembly GCA_003427395.1 of Chara braunii. Taxonomy (NCBI): domain Eukaryota; kingdom Viridiplantae; phylum Streptophyta; class Charophyceae; order Charales; family Characeae; genus Chara; species Chara braunii. Next base: position 704,411 of record BFEA01000166.1, on the reverse strand, counting down.
GGGAAGAAAAGAAAAAAAAATTGGGAAGAAAAGAAAAAAAGGGTAACTAGGGCGCAGTAACAATGGGCCTTGCTGCACTACGCTAGACACATGAAAAATTTCAAGAGTTCGTCTAGCGCTGTCAGACTCCTGGATTGGCATCAAGTGCTGCCGTCGCTGCACTTTTACTCCGGACTCTCGACTCTCGTGAGCATTCTTGACTGTCGGCCAGACACTACAAGACAGGGAAGCGACGATTTGTCCACTGAGACTGGAGGCCAACTCTCGAATTTGCAAACCGCGTGAAGGGACCCGTCGGGCTCGTTTGAAAAAAAGGCTCCTGCAGGCGGGGACTGTGGAAACTTCAAGAGCTCGTCCGATGGGCCATTTCTGACACCTCTTGAAGCACGGGACCAAGAACATTGGGAAGACTGCTGCAGCCCCAGGGTAAAATGGGAATGCCCCGGGTAGAGAGTACAAATTTTCACAGCCCTGCAGAACAAAGGATTCTTTCAGTGCCGCATGTTGTTATGAAGGGACGCTGGGCCCGGTTCCCAGCAGGTGTTGCTCCCCACCAATAGATGGAGCGGCCCAACGGGGAAACCCTCAATCCTGGCGGTTCTCTCACCACCGCCGGGATAGTGGGTTTTCGAAGGCCTTTGTTCAAAAAAAAAAAAAAAAAAAAAAAAAAGAACATTTTTCCACAGTTAGTGCAGCGATGACTCACTCTCGACGTTTTTGAGAGTGAATCTGACAGCTCTTGAATAGAAATCCGGGACGCGGCATCAAGAGTTAGTGCAGCGGTGATGAACTCTTGATTTTTCAAGATTCAAGAGTAGTGCAGCGAGGCCCAATCTCAGTTTAAACCACCAGTACACGGCCTCAGCCTTGCAGCAAAATAACTTGTCACCGCAAGAAGTAAAAGGCAGGCTCAGGGCAGGGTCCGAGCGTCAGAAGGTTTTCAAATTTTTGGGCCCATCTCAAATCGGTACGTCCCAAAACAAAAAACAAGCTTTGGCCGTGATTGCAGTTGGATACACTTTTTGGAGTACTCGTGCGAGTTTGCCCTCTGGGCATACTCACACCAGGACCAAAAGACACAAAATCCCAAAATTTGAGTCATTTTTCGGGTCACATTGGAGAGGCTCGCTACCCAAATGCCTCAAACGGTGACCCTTCTGTCAGCGGCCTGGGGGGCCGCGGCCGGACCCTTTCTGAGACCACCTCCGGAGGTGGTCTCAAATTACCTTTCGTGTTTTTTTTTTTATGTTCGCGAATTGAAGAGAATCGTAGAAGAAGAAGACAGCCCGCCAGCAAATGAAAGTGCGACCAGGAACATTTACGTTGTGGAGAAGGCACACGCGTTATACTGGTGTGAAAAAAAAACTAAAAAATAATCCATCTTTTTGTTTGGTCCTCCCACATGTGACCGGGCGCACTTGCCCTGAGTGCAAAGTGTCAGGGTCGCGACTTCATCCTTTCTGGACGAGGTCCGCCCACGTGACCAATCGGGGACTAAATGCCTGAAAAAAAACGAACCAAATGCCTCAAATTTTTGAGACTTTTGGTCCCCGCAACTTCAGCAGAACGTAGAACACAGGGAGCAGGACTGTCGGACTCAAAAAAAAAAAAAAAAAAAGCCTTTGGCCGCGATTGCAGTTGGAAGCACTTTTTGGAGTACTTGTGCGAGTTTGCCCTCAGTGAGGACACTTCACGGGGAGCAGGACTGTGGGACTCTCAAAAAAAGACCCAAAAAAAAAAACCAACAACGCTATGGCCATGAAAGTCTTTGGATGCATTTCAACGCGCTAGTGTGAGGGCCTCGCCACACCGCACACGAAACGAAAACGAAACTAGTGCATCTGGCCACGAAAGGTGGCAAAATACACTCGTTACTATTTTTAGCAAACCGATGAACCTGGCCATTTTCTGACGGAAGATGCACTCATTTCGTTGTTTGTTTCGTGTGCGCGACCCCCTGAGTATGCCCTCAGCGCACACCCTGAGTATGCCCTCAGCGAGGGCGTTTTGAGCAAGAGGAATTGAGCAAGAGGAATTGAGCAAGAGGAATATGCGCTGCCTTGCTGGCACGCCCAGGAAGAAAAAAACGAAAGGATTAAAAAAGGAAAATCAGCAAGGTTTCCCTCTCCCCCTAATAGTGGTCAGATGCATTCAGGAAAGTGATCATTTGGGTATGGCCTCCATGAAGTCCTTTACATCATTGCTCTCTGGCATGTTTGTTTGTTTCTTTTCTTTTCTTTTCTTTTCTTTTCTCCCTTCAGACAGACGGCGGGCACCTGTGCCACTCCCGAAATCCCCACTGCAGCTAGCCTCATGCAGAAGGCCCGGAAAATAGTGGCGCGCAGTGGGCAGGTAGGTTCGGGATTCTAGGTGCGGGTGTATTGGTGGTTTAAAATCCAGTTCAGGCATCCCTTGAGTACAACACATCCCCACCCGACCCTAAAGCTAAGTTATACACATTCATGATTTTCCTCGGTTTGGCACAACATTCCCCAAATTGTGACTGAAGGGCATTTCAAGCTGAAACCATGACAGCACCCTAGTTTTCCCAAAAAAAAAGCAGCAGCCTTTATTCGATTGGTTGGAGGGTTGGGAAGGGAGAACAAAGAAACAAACATTAAGCATGCACTTGCACCACCCTTTTTCTCTCTTTTTCTTTTTGGAGGTAATTTCTCTTCCACTCTCTCTTGAAGCTCTTATATGATGGGATGCAACTTTTCAAAGTTACTTTTTTGAAGTATTTTCTAAGGGCTTCATTCACACCTGGACTTTTTGGGCTGAGCTCTAGATGTGATTCCAGTCAGATGCGGCCCCAATTGCAGTCAGATACTTTTGGGTGTGAGTATACCCTAAAATTTATCATGATGGTGTGCTTCAGGAGGCCCATGTGACTGAAAGGTACACCCATGTCCTTCGGGGCGTCCGTTAAAGCACCAGTACATGGGCACCTGGGCCGCGGGCCTGACACCTAAAATTCTGGAAGCGTGGAACGAAAACGCGGCTGCCGATCCAATTTGTCAATGGCGGGCCCAGCATTTGACGTTTCGACCTCTTTTTTTTTTTCTTTTTTTTTTCTTTTTTTTGTTTAAATGGGAACAAGGCTCCAATCTATTCGTGGGGAGCAGCATGTGCTGGGAACCGGGCCCAGCGTCCCATATGAAAATTTACAGGGAATTTTGAAAATTTGAGATTCCGGGGCCATTACCCGGCTTTTGGCTTAAGAAAATTGGAGCTACTTAGAAAATTTCTACGACAAGCTTCAGAAATAGGCAAAAGTCAGAAAATGACTCAGAACCCCCCATCCATCCTCTTTTACCTCACTCCGGCAAGACTTACTGCAGCAGAGCCGCCATCTCCACTGCTGTTGTGCCCTATTTCCATCCTACGAGCTAGCCCCCTCACTAGTAGGACGCTTGATATCCCACCATCTACTTCTCCCACACACCTCTTTTTTTGAAAATTCTAAAAAAAAACAGCCTATGGTCTACCCAACCACAGTCCAAACCTGGAAACAGAAGATCCTAACTGAAACCTCCCACTGTTTACACCTCCCCTTCAACAAGCGAAAAAACGTTAAGTCCAAGTGTTTAGTCCTCGTACCAGAACTCGGCTGATCTCATACCCCCCTATGCTAGGGTTACAGAGCAACACAAACTTCCCCAGTACCGGCCAGCCTGATTCAGACGGCAAAGAGTGCCTTCCTCCCTCGACACTCCCGATTAGCTACACGCCCCTAAGTTACAGGGAAAAAAAAACGGCATCAGCTACGTCGGACAACCTGGTTATGCCTTCCTCCCTCGACATAACTCCCCAGACCTCTTGCTCCCCGAGGTTACAGAGCTAAGCCTCCAGCACCGACCTGCGTCGTCCCAACATTGCCCTTCTGACCTACTGACTTAGACAAACGTCCCTTCCCCTGTTGAACCCCCCTTACTACCTCCCATCTTTCAGTTCTAACCTTCTCCTTTCCCCCTTGATGTTTTATCCACAATCTCCTTTGGCTGAGAAACCCCTTAGACAATTACCAAAAATGAGCGTCCATCTTTTTTTGAAACCCATTAGAAAATTTCATACCAGCGCCCACTATTCCCACAGGGAGAGGGGAAAAGAGGGAAAAGCACAACCTTCTCTCCCCATCGAGACTTCAGCGCCTATTGAGGTCTCAGATACTTATAAAAGGGGTCACAAGAGCCAAAGGGATTACTCCCTTCCCCAAAAAAACAACCCCCTGTTTGTTTACTGCCTCCGCGGGAAGGCGCCCCTTCACCTCCCCGCCCCAGTTCTAAACAGCCCCCAGAATACCCCTCTTGCTCCCTCAGTCGCATACAATACCCCCTAGAGTATGCCCTGCAGAGCAAAAGATCTCCCTACCTTCCTGCCCCACCCCGTCCAAGCGGAACGACCCTCTCAACTCTCACCCTGATGACGTCAGCACCCCTTGTCCTCTCTCCCCAACCGCCATAGTTGATCCCGAACACCAGCGTGGCCCAAAAAATGACAAACCCTCAATACCATCCCTACCCTCTCAAAGATCACACCACCCACCTTGTGTAACCCTCGCAGGGAGGGACTCCAACCCTAAGGGAGATATCCACTCCAGCACCTCTGACCCCGCTCTCACAACATCACAGATCAAACTCCCTTGCTAAGACTAATTACTTGAGTAAAAACTGATTGAAAAAACCTACATCGCAAAAAAAAAAATAGAGTCATGCCAACGAAATTTGAATCATGAATTTAATATTGAATTCAAAAAATTCATCGCTCAGACAGTAAATCGGGAATCAAAAGAAGTTTGAATCATGAATTTCGCATCAAATTCATAAAATCAATTGAGATTGAAAATACGCTTCAATAAGATTTGAAAATCCAAAATAGGGAAACAAAATAGGGAATCGATTTTGATGTCCGGACGGACTTACGACTCTGATTCCCAAAACCTAAGGTTCGAGAAATCGCTCAGACAATAAATCAAGAGTAATCAATTGTGTACGAGAGAAACCATAACGATTCTAAAAACAGATCGCGAAATCAACAAGAAAAATTACGAACTACCAATTAAGATCAACAAAATTAGGTCATGCCTCAATCTTGATTATCAAACCTCAGAATCAGAATTATTAGTTATATTTTCTTTACATACCTAAAAATTCAAGGATAGAAAAACGAATAGGTATTAAACGAGACCAAACTATCTAGGAGTCACATCGTTAAGAATCTCGTCAGGGTCATCGCAGGATCACCACTACAAAACGGGGAGAGGAAGAACACAACTTACCCTCGACATCCCTAAACGCACCCCCCCTCTCTCCAAACCTCACCTCCTCCTTCATCGACTGTCAAGCAACTCGCCCGCATGTGGTTGACGACTATTCAACCATCCCAAGGACCGAACGATGAAGATAACAAGACCGCAGCTAGGATTACCATCACAACAAACCAAACCACGTCACGAGACTAAACCGCTGAGCCCGCCAGCCGCCCCTCGCAAGTAGCCCAAAAAGATGAAGGGGTGTCATCGTCGCAGACGTCACCCGCCTATAGAAGACCTGTCTTCAACATCCTTACCCCCACATTCGTCCTCCCTTCCTTCTTGTAATACTCTCCCTCTAGCCCATGAAACCCTCCTTTCTCCCCCCCATGACATTCCTCCTCTCCAACGAGACCATGATATGAGATATTCGATAACACCCGGACACCACTAGCCTGCTCCTCCATGCCCTACGATCCCTCTGAGACTCCCGCATCATCATCTTGTTGTCCTTTCATCTCGTACCCTCATCCTCGCGTCATGCCGTCATAGCGCCCACTGCTCTTCGTTTCCAAATCTTGCCAAGGAGCCTGCATCGCGTCAAACCGTCGGGCGGCGGAGCGCTCCCGGTAGCGCTCCACCGCCGCCCCCCCCAAATTAGTCCTTAAGACAATCCCTTGACGTTTCAACCGCATTTTTTTGGGACGACAAGTTTCGGACTGCAAGGCTGAGGCCGTGTACTAGTGGTTTTAAATTGGAATGATACAGAGAAAATTAGCATGCCTCTGTGCAAGGATGACACACATAAATCGAGCAATGGTCCACCAAAAAAAAAGAAAAAAGAAAAAGAATGGAAAAGCCATGAACTGTTGATAAGTAACTGCATTTGTGGGACGTCGGACCGGGTTTCCAGCAGGAGCAGCTCCCCACCAATAGATGGAGTGACCTGAGTAGGTCCTACCTTCTTAACCTGAAAAAGACTTACGTACCTTCTATATGAATACAACTTACGTACATTATAGAACGAGTTTTAGGGTACAACTTTTCAGAAGTCTGTAGTACCGCCATTGTTTTTATTTTTATCTCAAATTTGGTTGGGCATTTCCCCAAGACCCTCAGGCAAAAGTTGTTTTTATTACAATTTTGTACAACATACTTTGTTTCGGATTTTTAAATGAAGTTTTTTTTAAATTAAAATTCTAAAAAAAATCAGTAAAAAATATTCTCGTTCTCGTTTTTATTTTTTCTCGAATTTGCTTGTGAATTTCGATGAGACACTCAGTCAAACGTTGTTTGTTTTGCATTTTTGTATAACATTTTTTTTTTCGGATTTTTTTGATTATTTTTGAAAATCAAAATTGAAAAAAATCGAATACATAATACGTACCTTGTATTTGAATACGACGTACGTACGTTATATTCGATTGTACTTTCTATTCGCGAAAAAAACATGCGATTTCCAAAAACCTAATTTCCAGAGGTAATTCAAATAGAATGTACGTACGTTTTTTTCAGGTTAAGAAGGTAGTAGGGGGGGTGCTCAGATCACCAGTCCTACAAGCAGACCTGTGTTAGACTGGACGTGAAAGTATATTCCTCCTTCCTTCATCGTCATCCCCATAAACCTGTGCGAAAATGCCATTTCCATCTCTTTCTTCTTTAACTCAGTCCTACAGCGACTTACTTGCGCAGTCAAAAGTGTTTGGCTAAGGGAGGGTGGAGAGGGCAGTGGTGGGCATGGACTCCTTGGAAACAGGAGGCGAACCCGAGGAGTGGGAAGATTGGACGATCGTAATGGTCTTCATAGTGTGCAGGAGAGGAATGTTGCCGCCATGACTGTCTTGCAGGCTGCGGCAAAATTGCCCCTGCAAGTTGCCGGCATTGGTGACAACCTCGCAATCATAGCCGGTTGCGTGCTTCACAATCAAGTTATGCGGTGCGCGGCGTTGGACGTCGCCCAGCAGGAAGCCCGAAGGCGTGGCAGATTGTGGGTTTTGAAACACAACGGTGGGTCGTGGGCTGACCTGCAGATGGACAGGGATTGACATGAGAAGGTATCCCGGAGGTTTTGTCGTTTTCCCCATCCACTCTTCCTCAAACTTCTTGACCGGATAGAATCGCACATTCAGCGACAGTACACAAACCAGAGGAAGGCATTGCCGACTGCTCTGAGGGTTGCGTGTGCGCTTGGGCGTTGGGCGATGGACACACACACACACACACACACACACACACACACACACACACACACACACACACACACGCACACACACACACACACACACACACACTCAGTTTTTGGTATGTTTGTTTTTCCGCCTCTCCCCTACTATTTCTAAGTATTTTTTCTTACCCAACTGAGCACCCTTAAGTACTGCCAAACAGTCGCTGGTTCCTCATTTGGAGTACCTATTGGACTCTTATGGGGGGCGCTCAGTTCGGGATGTCTGTGTTGCCCGTGGATGATGACGGATGCTCGTCGGAGTGTCTCCCTGGCTCAGCTGGTGGTGGGAACCAACAGTCTGCGGGGTTCAATCGCGATGTGAGTAGGTCATGCGCTGCTTTGCTCCATGTTGGACTCAGATGTGTGGACTTTCTCGTTTGCGTCCCACCTCCGCCTTGCTGCCTATCCCGCTTGCTTTACATGTGGTTCTCTACAAGTTGCTGTGTTCGCTGTGTGGTGTGGCCGTGTTCTAGGTGTTGCCTTGCGCTTCGCTGCTTCGCTGTCTTGCTGCCCATCTACTGGTCGTGCCTTCCATGGTTGCTGCTTGCGTGCCTAGTAGGTTGGCTGCCTTGTTGCTGGTGCCTTGTGCTCCGCTCCACGGTTGCTGAGCTTCTGGTCCGCTCGCCCTTTCGTCCCTTGCGGTGTGGTTGTCTTGGTGGTGTCGCCTGGTGCTTCACTGCTTAGTTGCCGTGCTACAAGTCCTGCGTGCCGTGTTGTTCCTTGCAGTGGTGTTTGGCGTTGTGCAACCATGTTGTCTCTACTACGTTACCTGGTGCTCCGCATGGTTGTTGCCTGCTGCTATGTTCCACTTGGGGACAATCTGCCTTCAACAAGGGTCAAAGGGTGCATGACCCAAACCATCAATACGGGCATTCCGCAGATTGTCGAGGGTTCAGCCTCCTGATGAGTTGGTGCAACTCCGACGAAACAATCTTTCATCACCAGCTTTTATTTATATTTGATTTTTTTCGGTCCTTCGACAGTCTTGGGACTTGTTTTTTTTCTGGTCTGTTACTGGGTGTGCTTGTATAGCGGTTGTCCTTCTGCCTCCCCCGTGCCCTCCAATATATGTCCTTGCTTGTCCTCTGTGCTTATGTATTGTCTGCCCTCCCACCTCCCCCTTGCCCTCCAGCCTATATGTTCCTCATACTTTTCATTCCCACTGTATGGCAACCGCTTCATTTGCATGTCTACGACGCACTCTAAAGCGTCTCGGTCGCACCGCATAACTCATTCCATGGTTGACAAACTTCACCGTCCCTGCTAGGATTCTGTAGTGTATCAGCCATTATGCCGGAGCTCAACCAGCGTGGAGTAAAACGGTCTGGCGGTCGTATGAGCACACACCGAAAACACACACACACACACACATACACGCATATACACACACGCGCACATGTGTATGCGTGTATGTGTGTGTGTGCCCGTGGGTGGGTGTGATGCCACCGCAGAATGCAAATGAAAGATTGGCAAATCTCATCAGCGAGATACAACTTCAGCACCGGTTCAAATAAGGCACAAACAATTTCATTTCAAATTCTTGTATATATGATAGCCATCCAAATTACAGACAATTCCATTCAAGTTGTGGCATGTATGAAAGCCATTTGAAGCACAGAAAATTCTCATTTAAATTGTAGCATGTATGAAAGTCATTTGAAGCACAGACAATACCATTTAAAATCCTAGCATGTGTGCAAGTCACTCGAAGCACAAAGAATTCTCCTTCCAAATGTAGCATGTCCGCAAGCCAATCGAAGCATAGGGAAGAATTGAAAATACATTAAGAAAAAAATATATATTCGACAAAATGAAAGCAAAACCATTATCCACACAATTTTTAACGTACATGTTTCATTCATAAAATGTTTTGAGCCCTGGCTTCGCATCGAAATATGTGCTATGCACCCCTCCATACATGCGGGACCACCGGGTCATCATCACAACCGGACACCAAGCAAACAAAATCTTCGTTGAACGTGCTAGTTAATCACCAAAGACAACATATACAACACAAAGGAGATTAATCGACGACAAAAACATCAATGAAACGAAAACGGAGAAGGAAAAAACACGCCTCTCCATCCAGTATGAACATACGACGAAGAAAAACAAAACCCAGACTGCCTCTGAAAACAAATGGCGGATGCATTTGAAAAACCTTCTTCAGCAACTATGTTGTGCAAACACCCACAAGTCAGTGTGCCCAAGGCACTCGTGCCGCACACTTCCATCAATATGGATACACCCTCTCATCAATCGTTATCTCGTCTCCCAGGTACTCCCTTCCTTTAAGTGGAGGGTTGAGCACTTCACGACACCCTGAATGAGTGTTCATTCCCCCGTCATGCTCCATAGCCAAATCAGACACTACATGAATGATCATGCATCCGAGAATATCGAGGAAGGCTCTATCCCTCCCGTTAGGGTTAATGCAGCCGATCTTCGTCGCTTGCACTATGACATCATGGAGCCGCCGCCGCTTGCATCCGACTCCAACCATGAGATACAACGCCTTCAACCCGTTCACATCAACTTCATAGTTGCGCACATTGTGGCGGGTGATGTCAGCTGCGAAATCCATCGCCCTGCCTACAGTGCCTTGCCTATGCCGCATACGCAAGAAGACGACGTTCTGACCAACAATGGTCACGCACAAGGACGGTTTCACATTAATCTCTCTCTCTCTCTCTCTCTCTCTCTCTCTCTCTCTCTCTCTCTCTCTCTCTCTTTCTCTCTCTCTCTCTCTCTCTCTCTCTCTCTCTCTCT
>BFEA01000166.1:679285-691782 GCA_003427395.1 Chara braunii | reverse complement strand
AAAAAAAAAAAAAAAAAAAATTAAAAACATATAAAACAGCAAGGCAAAAGTGCACATTCATGAAATTTTACCAACATTTCAATTTGTTGATTTTCACAATTTTCACCGCTGCCCAAAACAAGCATCTCCAGGAACCCAACAGACACCAAACTTGGCACATACATGCTTGTGATGACGATTGCTGAATTGACCATCTATGCTGACCCATGACTACCAGATATCACTTTTAAAGGGTGGAGATCATGAGAAGAACCGCAAGGAAGCCGAGGAAGACGAAGACCATACTGGCAGAGGAGTACAACTATAAAAAAGATTGTGGCAAGGGCCGCGATGGATACGAAAGGATCGAACTTTGATGTCGTGCGTACAATGCAAACTATAGTAGGTAAATGGGAGTGAGGATGGTGGGTTGACACGGCATGGCATTCCCACAACTATGATGCTTGGACAGTCCGACGGGGATGGACATGTCCAAGCTGATCGAAATGCAATGGTGATGCATGAAGGGTTGGCAAGTGAAGTCGGACGTCAACACCGACCACTGCAACTGTGGTCGGTTTAAGGTGACCGCATGGGATGGACAAATAGGGTCAGCTGCAGATTCCAGACGGGACGATCAGTCAAACCTGCCTCCCAAACGAAGTTGATGGCATATGGATACTGGAAAGCATTTCGTGCTTGTAGAGACGAGTCGTCAGGGAGGATAACGACAGAGGGTGGTGATTAAGAAGGGCATGCTGGAACATAATAGCCCGACTGTCTACCTTGCTCCTGACTTTCATACCGTGCATACTCCACGACGTCCACGTTGTATTATGACAACTCGACAAAGTAATATTATAGCGTTTTAGTGAACGACAATCAATATGTCACCATAAGACAATATCACCATAAGAATAGAAGAGAAATAGGCAAACAACAAAGGGAGGAAGGCAGTAGAAAAACCACGGACAAACCACGCAAGATGAAAAAGTAATTATGAATTCTACCGGACGCGATGGACTCAATGACAAACGAAAAAACCTTGAAAGCGTTGAGTACGATAAAAAAATGTGGCGTGATCCGACCGGTTTCGGTCGGCGCCACCCAGCCTCATCAGGGACATGTCGGTTGTCAGTGAAAAAACCTGACATCGCGATCCTTTTTATCTTGTTAGGCTACGAGAAAAGGGTTGCGATTCGATTCTGAGGCCTACATACATAAACAGAGCGATGTATCTATTCAGAAAACCGAAAAGTTGTCTTTTTCAATAATTATGTTTCTTGGGTGTCTAATAAATTAGACTAAAAAACAAACGAGCGAAGCAATGAGTATGAGTTTTCAAAAGCATCCTTATCATTTAGTTGATCCAAGTCCAGGATGCCATCATGTCACCACATATCATCGTATGCTTACACCTCGAGAGAACCATCTCAAAAAATAGATTCCGCACACACACTAGGACTGAGTTCTTCAAAAGGGAAGGGCAGTCAAGTCGCATTCTACTGACCCCAGTTTGATTCAAGTTCCTTAGAATCCTTTTTGACACTTCAAAACAACATCCTTCCACAATCAAGGCATCCACAATTCGAAACTTAGAAAGAAACTAACTACTCTGCATATAACCAAAAAGACCCTAGAAACGAGCCTTAGTTCCCTTAGTATTGGAATGCTTACAGGACACTTCAAAACACCATCCTTCCACAGATCAAAAGCCAACCATAATTCGAAACTTAGAAAGAACCCAACTACTCTGCATACTAACCAAAAGGTCATAGAAAATGAGCCATACTTCTCCCAACACCTCCGTCCGACAACCTTCCCCAATTAGTTAGAATGGGTACCCAATGCTCCTAGAGCCCTGCAAATTTTCACGAACAACTAACCAGAGCATGGTCGAAAAACTGGTCGGGATATCCATGTCGCCAAAGTTCTACCTTCAAGGTAAACAGGAAGGGAAGCTCGGTGTCGGTCATAGAGGTGAAGGCCTGGTGAAAAAAGGAACCAATCAGGACCATTTTTTGTTGTTTGTTTGAATACGACCTGGAATCCTGTATACTCTGAAATGTCAGCTTCTCTTCTGCCCACATCCTCTAATTCTTGTGCATCAGCATACATACTACACTCGTTTGATCTTTAAACACCTTCAACACACACCCGAGAAAATCCCAAGTCTGGACATTATTTGTTTGTTCTAGCGAAAGGTTCTCATCATAACAAGTAGAAAAACGGTTGATCAACTTCAAGGTTTTCTCATGCGAATCGAGTACTTTCTCATCATAGATGGTAAAGATAGAGACATCATCCATCAGACGAAAACTATGAAACAAACGTCGTGACGAAAGAGAGAGAGAAGTTAGGAAGCATAATTCATTATAAGTACGGAATAAGAAAGTTAGATTCGGGTTGGACGATTTTCCGAGAATTCCAATATGCTGTCGCAGAAGTTGTCCTCCAGCCATAACGAATGTGTTCTTAAGCTAAAAAGTCACGTAGCAAATAATATTCTGAAAGGTAAGATGTAGCCAACCTTCCTCCTTTTTATCTCGGACCATCTTAACGTCCTTACCTGTCCTTCGTATGACTGCTGCCCAACAACCTTCGCATGTTTAGTAAGCAACAACCCACGTCAGGGCTCGTAGGATAGATTGGTGAGGTAGATTAGAAAAAAATTCTTTGATGTCAAAGGAAACTTTTATTATTGACTGATTTTTCTTAATCCCTTTATTGACTCATGGAACACCCTAGATCAGATATGTGGTGGTACGAAGATTAAAATTAAATTCTGCCCTCAGTTTCCACAGCATATGGTTCACCACTCGTGAAATGGTATGCCCACCTGAAGCCGAGCATTCCGAATAAGGGGGACAAATAAGATGCCACTTCTTCTCATCTTTGTGCTTCAGAAGGCGATACGCACGACCAAATTTGCCATCCGTCTTCCACCTACCCACCTTGTTTAACCCTAAGTTATTGTACTCTCCTTTGCAGCGATTCAAGACCACTTCCTCCTCCTCCTAACAGATAGAAAATGATTGGTTATCGAGAAACAGTTTGTTCATTCCCATTCGATAGATAATTGGACAGCAGACAAAATAATCTCTCATATTATGGTCCAAAGGGACACAAACCAATCCTTGCAATCTCTTTCGTTGCTTAACTACCATATCGATAATAGAAGACTTCACATCAGAAGAATGATGAGAAAATAAAGAATTTAAACAACTTCAGAGCTCAGAATTCGAGATAAGATCGATAAATGGACTCAAAGTAGAGGAGAGACATGAGAATGAGCCAAAGAATTCTAGAAGTTGTTTGCGAAGTTCTGAAACAGAGTGACGAGACAGATGAAAAAAGTTTTTTGAATTAAGTATTACAACAGGAAAGGACTCAGTATTGCTGAGACGAAAGACAACATGTCCATCAGAATGGGGAAAGGAGGAATCAACTTGTACACATCCACATTCGACTACTTCATCTCGGGCAACCCTTTTATAATTGTAAACAATATCCCCAACCGTGTGATTCTTACACCAGACTTTATACATCCGACGGATCAATAACTTTTTCCATACAACGGAGATAGACAATCCTTGGACGATTTTGATGCACAACTTCCTGACCGCCGCTTTGCAAAGGAGGTTATTATAAACAATACGAATAATCAGTCTTTTCCGTAGTTGAACATTAAACCTGACATTGGTTATACGATAAAAAATAAATCTCAATCGAGCTCTTGTACGTTTCTCAAAGAAATTTAGATAGCAGAATAAACGAAAATTGATTGATCAAGCTTCCAAGTGTACAAATCCAGTTGAGAATTCGGTAGTTTTCAACAGCAAGGAACGACTCATAAAGACCGAAACAGTATGGAAGGTAAGAACAACTCCACCCTTCAGCCATCCTCGACAATGACGTAGTTGGTTAATACTGAACTCACAGGAAATTGTAGAAGTCCCGTAGCATCTTTTTACCACCTTCCACGAATCAGTCAACGAGCTACCGCCTCGACATACAACCACACACTTCTGTTCACCAACATCCAAACAATGTTTGAGAATCTTACCCAAACTCAGTGATACCTTTCCTAAACTCGAATGAAAAACAACCAGCGACCTGTCCGTAACCGCTTTCGGTTTATCACAGCCCACTTTACGTCTCTTCTCCCTCAATCGTTCACGCAACCCCCTCCTTCGCCTCTTTGACTTACGTGGTTTATCCCGCACATTCAGAAACGACGACTCAGAGAGGTTCTGAATGAAAAAATTTTCACAGATGTTAAGGTCCTCGATTGGACTTACACAAACAGGAATAGCTACATAGTTATGAACTTCACTTCTCCTCAACCAACAATAGAGTTTCTCATTACGACATCTGTCATTAACTACCGAGGGGTTACTGACCCGATAAACGTGTTCATTCCAACGAGTACAAATATCTCGACTAGTGCTACCAACGTAGACATGCCGACACCAAGGAGAAATAAGCACATAAATCAATGGGCCCTTACAGCGATTAAAGTCAAATCCAAATAAGAATAGACGAGTCAAAAAGTCAACCAACTTGCAACCCCAAGGTATCTGTTGGGACAAGATGAGACTTACAACCACGAGACATGAAACAATGTTCAACACTCTAAACGGAGGAGATCATGGAAAGACTTGCGAATTTTACCACACCATCTTGCCAATTTCCATAGAAGCGCCGCGTTCGGAACAAAACCTAAGAGGTCGATTCGCATCCCCCAGCGCCCGCGAGGTCGACACTGCCTTCCAACGAATCATCCGGAATTTCTTCAACGTGAATTCCAACCTCGAACGGATCGAAGGCTAGGGCCACACGTTTACTAACAATATCCTCCATCGTACGATCCAAAGTAGTGTAGACAACACCTTCTTTTTCACAAATCTTGATGACAACATCTTTCTTTAAGGGCTGCAACACACGCTGATTGTCGTTGAAAAATACATCTCGATTGTTGATCGGAACCTCCACAGGTCGTTTGCCCTTGATTGTCTTACTACCCGATGCGTTTGCCGCCTCTTCCAGTTTCTCTCTCAGATTGGTAGCCGGAGCCTGTCGCTGTTCCATCTCCAGGCGGCCATCTCCTCCTTCAACCTTTTGACTTCTTGCTCAGCTTCTTGTCTGCCGTTCAATTCTTTGGCACGTAGCTCCTTGAGGGCCGCAACGTCCTTTGCATGACAGGCCTCCATCTCCGCTGTGTGCAAAACTCCCGGAGACTTAACGGGAGTACAACGAGGTCGACCTCTGGCTTGGGTGTGTAGGGCCTACCGCGATGGCACCCCTTTTGTTGCCGGGCTGAAGGGCCTCGTTTTTCCAGTTCTCCGCTCTGACTATCGCTTCGTCTCGCTCACTCCTCAACATGCGGATCTCCTCCTCCACACGTGCCAATCTCTTATCAGTCTCCTCCTGCGCCCTTCGATGGGCTGCCTCCTGTTCACGAATGTGCCATGCAGTCTTATCCGGCGTAGCGCACACGTTACCTGTCACCCCAACATTGAATTGCATACGTCTCAGGTTTTCAACTTCCGACTTCAACTTCTCCATATCGTCATTCTGAACCTTACTCTTTTTTCCCATAAGTGCTTCACACAACGCATCCATCCTTGCATTCATTGCATCACCCAACTCCTGGAAATCTTCGGAACATTGCAGCAGTCACCATGGCCATCATCGAACACAGACCGGGGGTTGCCGTCTGTCCTTTTCCAAACGGATGCTTTGGGTGACTTTTGGCCGTTCCGTTGTCCGTTGCACGGAACAGAACTCTGGTACCAACCTGTCCCCCCCTCCCCCCCCCTCCCATTTGTGTGACAATTTTGAAATGGGCGTGCAGTCCACACTGTTTGGTGGTTTGGACCACCGGACGTCCGCCTGCTGTTTCCTGTGTTGGCTAGAGAAAGCCTCCAGCCACCCTACCCTTCCTGTTTGGTCGCTGCGACCGACCCGCAGGGGTTTTACGAGGGCACCCTGGGGCGCGGGCGAAGTGGAAACACGTTGCAGGCTGTGAACTCTAGAGTCGAGTGCTTTCTGATGGCTCTGGAAGGGTGTCTTCGTCAGTACAAGGCTAGAGTCAAGTGGAGACAGTCGTTACTCTCGAAAGTTCAAGAGTCTAGAGTAGTGGAGCGAGGCCCTTAGACTGAAAGATACCCCAATTACGGCTATAATGAGTGCATGGTGTTTCCGATAAAAAAGAAGGTGCCGTGAAGAGGGTAGCTCGGTTGGTACGCACATGAACTCTTGAAATGCAGATCAGAGTTCGAACTCTAACTATACGAAGATGCGCTAGATGGACGAAATGGATGAACGAAGTACAATACAAATAACACCGCCAACAAGCCCAGCTCAGTTGGTACACCCCCCAACTGTTAAAATGCAGACCCAAGTTTGCAATGAGATGAACAGAGTAAAACAATTCTGAATTACCTGGGCCAGTCAGTTCAAAGCTAATATCTCAAGACTGTCGCCCTTTTTTTTTTTTTTTTTTCAGAAAAAACAAATAACTCAGAGTTACCGCAGGCCGATCAGGACGATGAGTCCGCTATCTCAAGGCGGTCCTCCTTTCTGTTCTGTGATTGCAATCGCGCCTGAAGTATCTCTCGTGAAGAGAGGCTGTCCGTAGATGCAGAGAGATCGACGCCCAGTTCCTCCTGCTCCGTACAGGTGGGACCTCACCCAAGATTCCCCAAGATCCTTCTGCTGTCAACATCTCGCTCACGCTATGCTCTCGTCAAACGACCAGCGACCGTCACTTTGGGGGTCGCCACACCACTCTTGAAATGTGCAAATTGAGAATGAACGAACTTCCCGCTAGAACCCTAGAACATGGCCAGATGCGCCTGCCAATGTTTTGTCTTTTTCGCTTTTTTTTTTTTTTTTTTTTTTTGGGCCACGTCCCACTAGCAGCGTTGAGCTTCCTCATCGCCTGAATGTGGACGTGTTTTGTGGAGATGTGCGGTTGAGGAAACTCAACGCGACTTCTGCACATCTCCGCGAAAACGTCCAGATTCAGGCGTTGAGGAAACTCAACACTGCTAGCGGGACTCGGCCCAGGGTTGCTCAGGATTTTATTATTATTATTATTATTATTTTTTGGTGGAAAGCTCGTGAATTTCCTTGCAAAATTCATGGGACGAGGCCGGGGACCTCTCAATTCAACCGGGAGCTCAGGATTAGACCTTCGAGGTACATGTGGTTTTCCACAGTCGCGCAGCCAAACTGCGACCGGTCTCCTCTGCGCTCCTCAAACGAGCAGCGGACCGCCAGTTCGGCAGTAACCGACTGCCGCCAAGCCCCAACTACCGGTAGGCCGGTCGCTCAACGGTAGACAGGGGACGTCCTTGCGGTTCCCAACAGTCGCCCAGCCAACCGCGATGGTCATCATCCATTGACGTCCATTGACGTTAATCTATTTTTTGTTTTCGGTCGGGAAGCCTCGCCACACCACTCTCGAAATGTGAAAAAAGACAAAATTGTGGCGGGCGCATCTGGCTATGTTCTAGGGGGAAGTTCATTATCATTTTGCACATTTGTTGACTGGAGTGGCGATGCCCATAAGCAGGGCGTGTGCTCGAGATCCCAGCAGAAAGTGGGCACGACAGGAAGGGCCTCGCTGCACTACTCTCGACATGCACAAAAGACAAAAATCGTGCCGGTGTATCTTTCCATATACTACGGGGAGATTCACTCTCGATTTGCAAATTTCGAGAGTAGTGCAGCGAGGCCCGAAACCTCCACAATGACGCCAACCCCCGACTACACGACAAAAGAAACAATAACGATGTAAATGTAACGTAAAATGAAGGGACACACAACACGTTTCATCCCACCCACTCGTAGAGTGAGAGAGGGGGTTGCGCTCCCACTCGGAGAGTGAGAGAGGGGGTTGCCCTTCTACCAGTCTAGGGTAATTAATGGTTATTACTTAATTAGGGAAATGGACCCTAAATTAGGGTAAGAAAATATCGCCTGTGAAAAAGAAAAAACCGAAAAACGAAAATATCACCCTGTCGAGCGCTCTCAACCCACCATCATGTCATTCATGGAGGTAATGCATGCATGGCAGTGAACTATAATAAGTCAATCAATCACACACATTGATGGTCGTCTGTCGTTGGCGGACGCTAGCCGGTGGACGCGGTGCGCGAATTGGGGTTCATCTTCCGCACTTTGGCGGAGTTGCGCTTGCGCGCGCGCTCGTTCGTCATGAAGTTGGGTGCCCGAAGGGTCGAATGATTTATGTGGATAGCAGGAGGAAATAGTGGGTTTGTTCTGTCTCCTCGTCTCTTTCTCTGTCCCCCTCTCTCTCTCTCTCTCTCTCTCTCTCTCTCTCTCTCCCATTCTCTCTCCCCCTCCCTTCTCCCCCTCCTCTCTTTCCTGTTGATGCGTCGCTCCGTTTCTCGCTCATCGCGCTCTGTGTCTGTCAGCGTCTTCTTCTGAAGCCGCGGGGGAGCAGTTCTCGTCTGCCCTTGCGCCAGCTGCGCGCGCTTCTGGCGGCCCGCCCCGCGCGGCGAAGTCGTTGGCTTCCGTGCGGAAATGGCGTCGGCGATAGGCAGCGCGTCCGCGGCTGTTATTATTAGCGGCGCTGGCGCTGGTGCGCAGTCCTTGTCCGCGTTGGACGGATCGCGCGCAAGAGCTACAGGCGGCAGCAGTAGCAAGGCAGCAGCGGAGTCGGCGGTGACCGGATGTCAGAGGGCAGGAGGAGTGTTACCTCACCCCCTCCCCCGTCATCGATTGAGTGCCACGCGTCGCTCCCCCGTTGATGCATTGGCCAATCAGAGGCTAGCGTTCGTGAGAGGCAGCAGCAGCAAGTCCTGTGCCGTCGGCGGGAGTGACGTCATCGCGGTGGGTTCGGGCAGCCAGGTCGGGATGTCCCCGCCTAATCATCAGTCCTCCTCCTCCTCCTTCGACGTGGTGCAGTGCATTGCAAGCGAGCCTGCAAGCAGCGTCGTCTCGGAATCCGATCTCCCATCTATCCCTGTCGTACCTGCCATGGATGAGGTTGCAGTCGCGTCGAATATAAAGTACCACGCGGATTTGACACCGTGTTTCGCTCCAGCGAAGTTTGAGCTTCCGCAAGCCTACCGCGCGACGGCGGAGAGCGTGCGCGACACTCTTGTGCGGCGATGGAACGACACGTACGCGCACTTCTTGAAGGTGGACCCCAAGCACACTTATTACCTCTCAATGGAGTACCTGCAGGGTCGTGCGCTTCTGAATGCCGTTGGCAACCTCGGGCTGTCGGACACGTATGGTGCGGCATTGCAGAGGCTGGGCTATGAGATGGAGGACGTGGCATCGGAAGAGCCTGACGCGGCTCTTGGTAATGGAGGTCTGGGGAGGCTAGCGTCCTGTTTTCTGGATTCCAGTGCGACAGAGAACTACCCCGTGTGGGGGTATGGCTTGCGCTACAAGCACGGGCTGTTTCATCAAGTGATCACCGAGGAGGGGCAGAAGGAGTACGCTGAGAAATGGCTTGAGAAGGGCAATCCGTGGGAGATTGTGCGGTACGACATCAGCTATCCAGTGCAGTTTTTCGGCAAAGTGAAGGAGGATGAGAATGGCAAGAAGACATGGGTCGGCGACGAGTACGTGAATGCTTGCGCGTACGATGTTCCCATCCCCGGGTACAACACGAAGAACTGCATCAATCTGAGGCTCTGGTCGACTACTGTGCCCGCGGACACCCTCGATCTTGCCGCTTTCAATGCGGGAGAGCATGACAAAGCCGCTCGTCCGTTATTCAATGCGGAAAAGATCTGTTCCGTGCTTTACCCTGGGGATGGGTCGAGGGAAGGCAAAGTACTTCGGCTGAAGCAGCAGTACACGCTGTGCAGTGCCTCTCTGCAGGATATCGTGGCGCGCTTCAAGGCGAGGGCAGGGCCTGGGAAGCCCGTCAATTGGCTGGAGTTCCCTGAGAAGGTTGCTGTGCAGATGAACGACACTCATCCCACTCTGTCGGTTCCTGAATTGCTTCGTATCTTGATCGATGAGGAAGGTCTGGATTGGGACACGGCGTGGAAGATCACACAGGGCACGTGTGCGTACACCAATCACACGGTATTGCCGGAGGCGCTGGAGAAATGGCCGTATGATCTGTTCAAGGAGTTGCTGCCTCGCCATGCGCAGATCATTGAAACCATCGATGAGTCATTCGTCGAGTCTGTGATCGCGGCATCGACGTCGGAGGAGCGGGAGGAGCTTGTCGAGAGGATTGCAAGGATGAGGATCTTAGAGAACATGGAGATAACACAGCTTGCGGAGGAGGAGGAGGAGGATAGCGAGAGTGAAGACGAGGGGGAGGAAGAGTACAGCAGCGAAGAGAAGAAGAAGAAGGAGAAGGAGAAGGAGATGAAAGCTGCTGAGAAGGAGGAGAAAGTGAAAATGTCCAAGGAGGAGAAGAAGGCTGCCAAGGCTGCGAAGAAGGAAGCGAAGGCCAGGAAAGCCGAGGAGAAGAAGAAGAAAGTACCTGCCCCGGTGATGGTCCGAATGGCTAATTTGTGTGTCATTGCGGGGCACACCGTGAATGGCGTTGCTGAGATTCACAGCGATATCGTGAAAGATGAGGTCTTCAACGATTTTTATAAGATGTGGCCCGACAAGTTCCAGAACAAGACCAATGGCGTGACTCCGCGCCGTTGGATTCGATTCTGCAATCCGGAGCTCAGCGAGGTCATCACAAGATGGCTTGGAACAGAGCAGTGGGTTGATGATCTGAGTCTGCTGTCGGGATTAGCCAAATTTGCCGACGACAAGAAATTGCATGCAGAATGGGAGGTTGCGAAGACGGCCAGGAAGGTCAAACTCGCGGCGTATATCAAGAAGATCACCGGGATCGCGGTCAATCCCAATGTGATGTTCGACATCCAGGTGAAGCGGATTCACGAGTACAAGCGGCAGTTGATGAACATTCTCGGAATCATCTATCGTTACAAAAAGATAAAGGAGATGACACCTCAGGAGCGGCAGAACGTCGTGCCACGTGTCTGCATTTTTGGCGGGAAAGCGTTCGCCACGTACGAGCAAGCGAAGAGGATCGTGAAACTCGTTGTGGATGTCGGGCGTGTTGTCAACGCCGACCCTGAGATCGGTGATCTGCTCAAGGTCGTGTTTGTGCCTAATTACAGTGTGTCGGTGGCCGAGATGTTGATTCCTGCGAGTGAGCTGTCGCAGCACATCAGCACGGCGGGGATGGAAGCCAGCGGCACGAGTAACATGAAGTTTTCGATGAATGGCTGTGTGTTGATCGGTACACTCGATGGGGCGAATGTGGAGATTCGTGAGCATGTAGGAGAAGAGAACTTCTTCTTGTTCGGTGCGCGTGCTGAAGATGTGCCTCGCTTACGACGGGAGCGGGCTGAAGGCAAGTTCGTGCCGCATCCGCGCTTCGAGGAGGTGAAGGCGTACATCCGATCTGGTGTGTTTGGCGGTGACTATGAGCCCCTTCTGTGGTCATTGGAGGGGAATGAGGGGTATGGAAGGGGAGATTACTTTTTGGTTGGGGTCGATTTCCCTGAGTACCTGGAAGCTCAGGAGAGGGTAGACCAAGCGTACAAGGACAAAGAGGGGTGGGTGAAGATGTCCATTCTGAACACCGCCGGAAGCGGGTTCTTCAGCAGTGATCGGACAATCCAGCAGTATGCTAATGAGATCTGGAACATCAAGCCCTGTCCTGTGCCATAAACGACATACAGAGAGAGAGAGAGAGAGAGAGAGAGAGAGAGAGAGAGAGAGAGAGAGAGAGAGAGAGAGAGAGAGCGAGGTGGGGCTATCTTCAATCAGGAGTTGAGGATGGTAAGGAAGCGCTGACTTGTGTTGAAGTGTATAGCCGAGACGGGGCTATTGGGCAATTGCGGCTTTTGCAGCTTGGGAGGTAGATTAGTGTGGTGGATTTGTGTTTATGAGGCCAGAACGAGGTTAGGTTGTGTTGAAGGCGTTTCAAGTTGATTGATTCCGCATATTAAGGAGAAATACGTTAAGTTGATTGATTGAAGTAATCAGGTAGGTTGTTGGGCAGGACCATCTGTACGCGTAGAGTATGTACACTTTTCTGTGTCAGGGGTGGGAAATTGGTCCTCCTTTTATACAAGAAAGAAGCTTGGTTGTGAAGAGGAGAAAACCCTGTATGAAAGCTTGCTAGTACAGTCGAGGAATGCGGTTATTGTGTGTACAGTAAGAAGACAAGGGGCGTCGTTGTTTATACTCACCACATGCACACAGAAAACAAAAAAATGGCTATGTATCTTTCCATGTTCTAGCGGCAGATCCACTCATCTTGCACATTTCGTGAATAGTTGTAGTAGAGGGAGGCCCATGTTCTCAGCTCTCCACGTTAGCGGGCGTGCCGGCAGTTAATCCCCTTCCGTTGGGTTGGGCAATCAATGCTGACCGGTCTATACCTACTAAGCATGTGTGTATATCCTTTTTCCCCGTGGGTTGTTTTAGTCATCAACTGTGGGGGGTCGGAGGGCGGGGGAATGGAGGTTTAGGAAGGGGGG
>BFEA01000166.1:661999-673411 GCA_003427395.1 Chara braunii | reverse complement strand
TGTTGATACGAGTGAGAGAGAGAAAAGAGAGAGAGAGAAAGAAATGGAGATAGAGAGAGAGGGAGGCGGGGGCCTACCGGAGAGAGACACAGAGAGAGAGAGAGAGAGAGAGAGAGAGAGAGAGAGAGAGAGAGAGAGAGAGGCTGAATGACAAAATTGAAATATGGGTCAAATTGAGGCCGCAGCCTATTTCACAGTTGGCATGATTTTTTAAAATTTATTTAGCATTTTTCCTGGAAAGATCACAACAAAGTCTACAAGTTCTCCAATTTTCAGGTCTTTTCACGTGTTCTTTTGAGAGTGAAAACTCACTGAATTTGGAGTACTTTTTAAGTTGGCCCACACATGGTTGAGTGGCAAAAATGGAAAATGTGCCTTTTCGGTCTAAATGATTTTTTTAAAAATATTCAGATTATATTCTAATATTTTTCCTAGAAAGAACACGACCTCATCTATGGATTCTCAAAATTTCAGATTTTTCTGTGGGTTCCTCCGAGCACAGACAATTGCCAAAGTTGCCTCTTGCAAAACGCCTCCCTGTTTTGAGAAGATGGGCCTCAACGCCTGGGCCTGAGGGCCCTTCTGCAGTTCACATGCCGTCACTTCGTTTTGGGTTCCGCTTCCACCTGTGGACCCGTCCAACGCCCCCCACTTCTTTTTGGGGTCCACTTCCACCTGAGGACCGGTCCTTCCTTTTTCCAAAAGTCCCGGCTCTACCAAAGCTAGCTGTAGGTAGTCCGCAATTTTGGCAAGGACCGGTCACTCAATTTTTTTTGCCCCCTAAGAACCCACTTTGCGTTCTGGTCGCCCGCCGCCAAAAATGCAACACCTTCACACAGACACCGAACCCCACTAGACCGCAGCCTTAGGGCTGCGAACAATGATTGCTCGACTGAGCATGTATCACTCTCTCTCTCTCGCTCGTGTGCGAGCGCGCACACGCCTTTGGCTGTGACGAGTCGCAGGCCGCTCGCCGTTGTCCATTCGCTGCCCCTCTGGCGACCACCACTGGACCCATTCGTCTTCTTCACCGCCCACTGCTGGGCGGGGCTTTGCCCCTGGCTCCGACGGCCGTGCCTATCACCTGCTGGCCTGACACCACTGCCCGGGTCTTTTGTTTCCCACACTTTTGCGGGGGACCATCGGGTTTCGCCTCTCCGTGCCGCACCCCCTTCCTGTCGAGTTCCCCAACCTGGGAACTGGCTCTCGCATGGTGCATCACGTGAGAACCGCTGACACCATCGCCTGGGTCTTTTTGCCCCAGACTTTCAAGTGGGACCGTCGGGTTTCACCTCTGCCTGATGTGCCCCCCCTCTCTGGCGACCACAGCTGGGCCCGTTCGCCTTTGCCACCGCCGACTGCTGGCCGGGTCTTTTTTCCCCGGCTCCAACCACCCGCGCCTATCCCCTGGTGCCCCGACACCGCCACCCGGGTCTTTTCGCCCCACACTTTCGCATGGGACCATCAGGTTTCGCCTCTGCCTGCTGCGCCCCCTTCCTGCCGAGTTCCCAAACCTGGGAAGCAGCTCTTGCGTGGGGCATGATGCGAGATCCGCTGACACCGCCGCCCGGGTCTTTTCGCCCCACACTTTTGCGTGAGACCGTCGGGTTTTGCCTCTGCCTGCCACGCCCCCTTGCTGAGTACCCCAACCTAGGAACGGGGTCTCGCGTGGGGTGTTTAGAGACCTGCTGTTTCCTTCAGTAGCATGTGGATATAGATAAGATAGACCAGGTGAGAGACCCAAATAGACTTTGTCTTTGTAAAAATGGGGACAGCGCTGGACGCTCAGGGCATACTCACACTGCCAACCTTTTTTTTTTTTTTTTTTGAAGCCGAAGGTGTTGTAGAGGCCAAGGACCAGACCCGCGGTGATTGCTGGTGGCGGCAGCCAATGGTTGTCCTGACAGAATAGGCCACCTACCCTACCCATCCCCACGTTAATACTCCCAGCCCCCCCCCTGTCCCTACTATCCTACATCAGTGTAGCCAGCACTCAGGACCATCACCGTACCCGTATCGAGGGCAACTTGGACCAGACATCAGTGACAAGCACCAAGGCTGGGCCGACCTCCCAGCCCTACCCAGCAGAATTACCTAAGCAAGGCAGCCCAGCTCCCGCAGACACATCCTACCGTCCTTCCCCTAGATTACCCAAGGCTACATATAGGCGGAGCTCAGACTAGCCTGAGCGAGTTATATCCCTACCCTACCCTAGAGCTAAGCCATGCGTGAGTAGACCCCGTCATATACCTGATAGACCCCCCCAGCCCAGTATCATAGTTGCCTGTATATATGTGTGTGCCCAGAGGCTATGTATGTTTGTATGAGCCCATAGGGCCATGTTTTTTGTGTCTGCCCGAAGGCTATGTGTGCTCTGTGTAACCATATAGCGAGATGTATGTCCCGAAGGCCAGATATGTGCAGTACTATGTAGAGGGAACTATGTGTTCGTTTTTTGAAGAGATGACAGGCCAAGCTGGACAAGACCCCCCCCCAAAGTCCCCAAGCCAGACTCGTACCCGTGATCTATGACATGTGACCTGAAGACTCTACCATTAAAGTGACAATCGCAAATGACCCCTGTGTGTTATATGCCAGACTGGGGAGATCAACAGAACAACCACCAGCAACAGCCACAAGCAACCCACGCAGTGTCAAGACCCGACATTTACAACACCATGGACAACCGTTGGGTGGTGCGCAGGCGGTGTCTGTATAAGCTTTAAATTTAAACTTACCGTAGTTCAGCTCGTGTCCAGCCGTGCGTCATTCTAAGTTCTAACGCCATCCCGGTGTCCACACCGGCAAGGCTGCAATTGAGTTTTGAACCCGCAACCTGATACCGCAATGCACATTTCCATCCGGTGCTCTAACCACTGAGCTACATCAATATGGATGATCCATCTCTCATTCTGTCCTAGTCTATTATTAATCTTATTATTAATCTACCTGCTCTGGCTGTGTACTTGTTCCTTTTTGCCATACAAGAGGAGAGACTCAAGTAGTCTCTGTAAGAATGTCGAGGGCGGAGA
The DNA here is from genome assembly GCA_003427395.1 of Chara braunii. Lineage (NCBI taxonomy): Eukaryota > Viridiplantae > Streptophyta > Charophyceae > Charales > Characeae > Chara > Chara braunii. The sequence goes on along the minus strand of BFEA01000166.1, from coordinate 670,379 downwards.
ACGCTTGAAGACCAATTTGTGAGCCGCGTACCTCTGTTCCAGGCCTTCTCTCCGCCGGTCAGTCTGTTTTAATTGCGTTGTAACCGTTGTTCCTCTCGCTTTGTACCTTTGTCGTATCCTACTCCATTTTAAATTATTGTTTTGTTTACCTTTCTTTTCTTTCTTGGTTTCCTTAACATCTACTGTAGGTGATGCCTGTGGTGATAAGATCATCCCCAGGTACCACCACCCCAAGATGTTTTTTTTGAAATTCTTTCTTCTTCTTCTTCTTCTTTTTTTTTTTTTTTTTTTTTTTTTTTTTTGGAGAACACACGGCTCCGATCTATTCTCCTCCCATATGAATACGTTGTCGTTTACCTTTTAGATATCATCATAGAACCGACCGGCCCCGACCCCCAGGCAAATCAGAATCATCTCATTCTTTTCATTTTAAGGTATCTCGGTTCGACCTTGGGTTTGTATTTCAACAGTCAGTTCGGGGGTGTACTAACTGAGCTAGGTCCATTGGTAGTTGTATCCCTTTTTTTCTTTTTTTCTTTTTTTTTCCCTTTTTGCATACCTTTTCCATTGCTGCTTGGATTCTATTTTTATCTCCCGTTGATGATCCGTTTCCAGAAGGACCTGTGCTATTTTCGTCTCCGTGTTCGTCTTGCAGTTACTTCTTCCTTGTTGATGGAACAAGAGGAACAAACAAGGGGGATCACCGACGGGCCTAGCTCAGTTGTTACACCAATCATGAACTGTTGAAACACAAACCATAGTTCGAACGCTGTTGCAATCAGAAGGACAGAATAAATAATCCTGAACTGAACTACCTGGGTTCAGTCAGTTCAATGATGCTATCTCAAGTTTTCTCAAAGGGCGTCGCCCGGTTGCGGAAAAAGGAAGAACCAGGGGGATCAAAATAGACTCATCTGCAAGCATAGTTTCCTCTCACAGGAGTAGGTAGTGAAAGGCAAAAACAGAAGTTGAGAGAAGAATACAGAAAAAAAAAAAAAAGACACTCATCTGAGTCCATATTAATGTGGACGGCGCTGGTTGTCCTCGAATATAATACAATTGAGATATCATCATCGAGATCTCAAACTTCGAGGACAACCAGCGCCCTGTGAAGCCATCCATCTCTGTGATGGTTGTATATTCTTATCTCTGTTCGCTCTAGCTACTCGCAATGTTGTTTTTTCATTATTATTATTATTATTAATTTATTATTATTATTATTATTATTATTATTATTATTATTATTATTATTATTTAAGGGCGACCGACAGCCTTGAGATATCATCATTGAGATCTCAAATTTCGAGCTCAATTGGTTAGGCACACAAGCGGCACTCAAGAGGTCGTGGGCTCGAACCCCATGGCCGCCTGTGGCAAGCTTCGTGCCAACCAACTGAGATAGGCAGCTGAATCCTCCCAGTCGGTATTACTAAGGTCTTCATCCAACACGGGTGGGTGTGAGTCCGAGTGCGAGTGGGTTGCGTGTGGTGTGTGGGGGAGTGTGGGGTTTAGAATCTTTAGATAGTACTGTGACCCGATGGGGGTGGGGGAAGATGAAAAGGGAGGCACAGTTACTTTTACTGGCAAATGCTAGGTCCTTGCGTTAGCCGCCGGGTCCCCACGGGCGCCCCAACCCTCCACCCTAAACGGTAGGCCAAAGGGGCAAACATATGCCCCATTACCTCTCTCCACCGAGGGAGGGAGGTAACCTCCCTTCACCGAAGAGAGGTAGAAAGCTATGCTTGCTGGGGTCCCCTCTATAGGCTTCGCAGTAGTGGTAGGTCGTGACCAGCCCCAGGCAATTCTGAATGATTTTATGCTGGTCATCTGATTGTATCTGGATTCACACGTAACATAGGGCAGATTGAATCCTCCGCTGGAACATGGAGAGATACATTGGTTTAGTCAGTGCAATGCCTATCTTCTCTACTATTTTCCTGTTTTTTACTTGCCCTCGTTTTTGTCTTTTGTGCATGTGAAGAGTAGTGCAGCGAGGCCCATAATTGCAAGAACAGCAATCGTAGGTGTTATAGAAAAGAAAGCTGTGACAAAAGTAGGAGGAACCCTCGTATACATGATCAGGTGCCCACATATGAAAAGGGAACTGCAGTTATTTTCCATAAAAAATCCTACAGCCAGGGTAGCCGGCATTCAGTTCGGGCCGAACCCCCGAACATTTGGGCCCCTCATGTTTGTCATTATTTTTTGATCTTTGCCGTTTATTTCGCAAAGTGCGCTCTTTTTGTCCATAGTTATGTGACAACATATATATGTATCGATGAAGATATATGCGCAAGTATCCCACGTGCTGTTTCGAGTCCATCGATTTAGTCTCCTTCCCAACTGCTGACTGTGTACACAGAATCGTTGAATCTGACCTGCTATTACTGTAGGATTGTCTGTAAGTAGTGTAGGCTCTGCAGCTCAGTTGAAAGCGATGAGACAAGTGTGCGGTAGTCGGGAGAAGGTGGTTAATGAAGACTTGAAAGTATCATTTAGGTGAGAATACAGTATATTTACAATGGTTTGGCCAGGGGGAAGCTGATTGATTTTTATTTTGGCTAAAAGGGGGACATAGTAGCTTGGAGGGATTGATAAATCTGGCAATCCTAGGAAGGATTGAAGAGGTTGTTTTGCTCCCCCTTTTTTCAGGATTACTGAAGAGATATTCGGTCACCCTGGGTAGACTGTGAGGMCCCCGGCCTCAATCTCACTCCACGGACGAGCCGGTGAAAGTCTGACGAAACAGTCTGGCATAGTAATGCTTTCTCGGTGGACTTATGTATAGCGAACACACAAACATGACAACACACAGACACACGCACACACGCTTTGTCGTTGTCGTCATCATCAACACGTTCATGGTCAGATCAGCCATCACAAAGGCCTCATCGGTGGAGGCATTTAGGGTCAAATCGGCCGCTGTAGAGGCCTCTTCGGCGGAGACGTTCCCCATCTCCACTGCTGTGTCCTAGACAGCAACCTCGTTTGTACATGGACAGCATAATTATTGTGCCCCTGGCATCAGAGATTGCTTCGACACCATGCTTGTAGCAGTACAGAACGATGTCCTCGTTCCTAATACACACTTGCCAGGAATAGTACATAAGTCCGATGCCACAATGTGTGCACCAGACACGAGATGTAGCCACGTGATCAATTTGCATGAGTGACAACCACCCTGAGTACAAGTGTGCGGCTGATCAGCTTCCGCTGCTTGCATCTGATCCACCCACTTCTAATCCACCTTGCCCCAGTTGCACCCCCACTCCAACTGACAATGATCCACCCTCTGATCATTTGAGTGGAGCCCCCACCTGGAGATGCTCATTGCTCTCTCTTTCGAACGCATGCTAGAGCCAACAGAGTTAATACACCCAGAGAAACAGGTGAGTGGAGCCCCCACCTGAAGGCAGTGTCGACGACGGAATGACCCTTCCCTTACCGTGCAATCTGCAGGATGAAATGAACCTCCTCCTTCTGCCGCGCAATCTCATTGTGCTACAGTGAGGCTGCTGTGTATAGCCTCACGCCGTTAATGAGTGTCTCTCCGAGATTACAACGACAACCCCTACACTGTTTCCTCATTCGGCCGTGCAATCTCATTATGCTACAGCAAGGCTGTTGTGCATAATATACCGTTAATAACTTAATGAAGTTAATGTGTGTCTCCGTGGCTACAACTGCAACCCCTAGTACACCGTTATTGATTTTGCAGATATTGTCCGTTGGATAGACAAGGACCACCGTTTCTTTTTTTTTTTAATAACAAAATAGTAAAATACACAGCCCCCGGAGACAGCTTGAGGTGCTGGTAGGAGCAGACACCTCAAGCTTTCGGGGGCAGAGGCTCCATAAATTGGTGGGGAGCTGCACCTGCTGGGAAACGGGCCCAGCATCCACCGTAGTCTGCCCAGAGGATGACAGTGCTGCACCTGGCGTGAACACACAAGTCCATTGAGTGGCATGGGAAAGAGTAATCTCTGCGTAACCAAAGCAGAGGATGTGTGCTGCTAGTGGCCGCCACTGGCAAACATGACCGAGTAGTGCTTGGGTAGTAGAAAATGTGTGTCTGTTTGGCTGACTGTTGTGCGTCCAAGGTATCGTCTCCCAAGTTTGCTCGTGTGTGTTCGTTTCTGTCTCTGCGTGTTTATTTCTGTCTTTATGTGTTTGTTAAACTTTGTTTGAAATTGTTTCTTTCTGTGTCCCAACGTTGCTTGTGTGTTTGTTTCTGTATCTGTCCCAAGCTTGCTTGGGTGGTTGTCCGCCTCTGTCCCGAGTTTGCTTGTGTGTTTATTTCTGTATGTCCCTAGTTCGCTTGTGTGTACCACTTTGGCCTGCCTTAGCTGGTAAACCCATGGACTGTTGAATTACAGCCTCAAGTCTGCTTGTGTGTTTGTTTCTGTATCTGTCCCAACTTTGCAGGTGTGTTCGTTTCTTTATCTGTCCCAATTTCGCTTGTGTGTACCGACTGGCCAAGCTCAGCTCGTACACCCATGGACTGTTGAAATACAGACTCAAGTTTGCTTGTGTGCTTTTTTCTGTATCTATCTCACGTTTCCGTTAAGTTCGTGTTTGTCCCTATCTGTGTGTGCTTGTTTCTGTCTCTGTCCCAAGTGTGCTTGTGTGTTTGTTTCTGTCTCTGTCCCAGGTGTGCTTGTGTGTTTGGGGCTCGCTGCACTACTCATGACTCGTGAAAAAAATCAAGAGTGCGGCATGAGTTGTCAGAGTCCCGAAATGGCCTACAGTTCGGCCGTGGCTGCACTTACTCGTGATAGTCCTGCTCATGAAGCACTCTTGAGACGYCGGCCGTTGTCGTAGAGCGCAGTGCAGCGTGGTTTGTCCGCCCAGACCCAGGCTTGCTCTAGAAATCCCGTGCCCTTTCAAGAGACCGTCCGACCACCCTTGCAAAAACCAAGGTTGCAGGCAGGAGAGCAAGAGTGCTCTAGATGAGTTTGTCCGACGGCGCCCTGACAGCTCATGAAATGCAATTTCACGAGCGACAAGGCAAGAGTAGTGCAGCGACCACAACTCTTGACGTTTGCAAGAGTGAGGTCTGACAGCTCTTGATGCGGTTTCCAACGGCCAATTCACGAGTAAGTGCAGCGATGCGCACCTCATGAAAAAGCACATTTCATGAGTAGTGCAGCGAGGCCCTTTGTTTCTGTCTCTGTCCCAAATCTGCTTGCGTGTTTGTTTCTGTCTCTGTCCCAAATCTGCTTGTGTGTTTGTTTCTGTCTCTGTCCCGAATCTGCTTGTGTGTTTGTTTCTGAATCTGTCCCAAGTTCGGTTTTGTGTACCAACTGGCCTAGCTCAGCTGGTACACCCACGGGCTGTTGAAATACAGACTCAAGTTTGCTTGCGTGTTTGTTTCTGTCTCTGTCCCAAATCTGCTTGTGTGTTTGTTTCTGTCTCTGTCCCAAATCTGCTTGTGTGTTTGTTTCTGAATCTGTCCCAAATCTGCTTGTGTGTTTGTTTCTGCCTCTGTCCCAAATCTGCTTGTGTGTTTGTTTCTGAATCTGTGTCCCATGTTCGGTTTTGTGTACCAACTGGCCTAGCTCAGCTGGTACACCCACGGGCTGTTGAAATACAGACTCAAGTTTGCTTGTGCGTTTGTTTCTGTATCTGTCCCAATTTTGCTTGCGTATTTGTCCCTGTCTCTGCGTGTTTGTTTCCGTCTGTTTGCATTTGTATCCGTCTTTTGTGGCATGCCCACCTGTGCATGCATGGCCTTGTGTTTGTGTTTGTGTTTGTGTTTGTGTTTGTGTTTGTGTTTGTGTTTGTGTTTGTATCCGTGCCTGTCTTTAGTTGTGTTCCCTGCTTGTCTGATGCGACTATGTGGATCCATGATCAGTGTATTAGATCATAAACACACCAGTTACTGAATGCGAAAAGGAGAAAATGTTTTTTTTGCGGCTGTATGTTTCTATGCTTTTGCAGAGGATATGTGGGTGTGACGGGGCCCTTACTCATGCAAAGGAGAAAATGTTTTTTTGCGGCTCCATTTTGCCACATTTCCGGCATGGGTGTGACGGGGCCCTTACTTATGAGCAGTCATAGCTTGAGAGAACATGCTCCGAGCGATGATGGGGAAGAGTAGGCTTTGGTATGTGGTTGGTGCTGCCTTTTCTGCTGGTTTGCTCTGCCCGCTGATTTCCTGCAGGCTCCTTTGCCTCTCTACCGCTCGCTCTTTCTCGCTTTTTCTCTTTTTTTCAAGTTTTTGTCCATCTCTCTTTCCCTCTTCCCTGTCTGGTGCTATTCACCAAATGTCTAAAATGCGCGGAACGCATCTTCCGGTAGGACGTAGAAAGATGCGTCCTGACGTAGTTTTTGTCTTTTCAGTGTTTTCACATTATGCGTCCTGACATAGTTTTTGTCTTTTCAGTGTTTTCACATTTTTTAATGAGTGGTGCGGCGAGGTCCATAGTCTGATCGAATGATGTCGGGTAGTGGTGTCTGCTCTTATCAGCACTACTAACACTGGTGGGGGGGTATTTTTTAAACTTTTACTAAAAAAAAAAAAAAAAAAAAAAAAAAAAAAAAGTGTTGTCTGACGTTTATCGAGGGGGGGATTGGAGACCAACTTGAAGAGGAATGTGAATCTGAATTCGCGGATGTCGATTCTTTCTAAGCCAAAGACAAAGAAGAATGGAGAAAATGATAGCGCCGTTTGAAATTCGGCAGGGTATAGGGCCTCGCATCGCTACTCAACAGTCTACACGCACATGGACGGTTACTGGATCAGGTGCATTTGGACGAGACCAACATTTTATGAGATCCAGATAGATATTAGAGTTTTATAGTGCTGTGTAGTGGAGCGAGGCCCAGGCCCTAGTTGTACCACTCGCCATTCGCCAAGACTTTGAATGCATCTGGACAAAGCTTTGTCCAGGTGCAATTCAAAATCTCGGCAGATGGCGAGTGGTGCAACTAGACCCCCATACTCGATGTCTCTCTTCGCAGCCAAGGTGTTTCTTTGATCGCCTGCAGCGAAGCAATGTTTCTCAACTACCATCTAGCCCCAAATGGAACGTAGTGTTATCGTCGACCTATCTGGAGCGCACGTTGCCCCCAGTACAGCTAAAATGACTGGGCGTTCTACTCACGGGAAGACAGTAGAGAAACTGCATCTGCACAGATTCTGCAGGCTTGGTAAGTTTGTATGCAGATCGGAAAAAAAAAAAAAAAAAAAAAAAAAAAAAAAAAAGTTTGTAATACTTTGTATGCAGATCTCTTTTTCACATTGCGTAGAACATCTGACGCGCACGTCACCTTTGTATGCAGATCTCTTTTTCACCTTGCGTAGAACATCTGACGTGCACGCCACTTTTTTCTTTTTTCGTCCTTGTTTAAAAAGGTGATGATATCCTCAGTGAACTGACCGGTCCCAGGGTCCCAGGTCCCAGGTCCTGGTCCCAGGTCCCAGGTCCCAGGTAATTCAGAGTCATTTTGTTCGGTTCATCTGATAGGATTAGAACTTGAGTCTGGATTTCAACAGTTCAGGGGTGTAGAAACTGAGATAGGGCCATCAATATAACTTCGTTTTTGTTTGATTTTCATATTTAGGTCACTGTGGTGACTGTGCCCTCCCTCCCATGCCTTTATAGTATATACAGTTTGTCACAGACCCTCGTTTGTTAAGGGCAACAGCCTTGAGATATGAGCATCGAACTGACTGCTAGGTAATTCCGAATTGCAGTATTTATTCTTCTGCTTCGAGTGGAGTTCGAACTCAGCACCTGTTCTGTGTTTTTAACAAATTCAGTCCAGGGGGGTTGTACCAACTGAGAGCTTGGCCAGTTGGTTGTTGTTGTGCTTGATGTCACAAGGTGTTATGAAATCAGACTGAGTTCTGTCTCTGTGTTTCTGTGTCACTCCAGGCAACATTCTAAATGTATCTGGACGATTGCAATGTCCAGATTTCAAAACGTCCTATCAGTCTGGATGTACCTGGTCCTTCCAGCAGTCCTGATACATGTAGAGTGTTGAGCAGTGCTGAGTGTGCGGCCCTCTGTCAGGTCCAGTCTTTCTTCGTTTGTGTTCGTGGTGCTTTATCTGGAAGCGGTAGGCTTAGCAGCAGCTGCTGGTCTCTGTCTCTCTTTTTGTGTGAGTGTATATCAGTTACTCTGCAGAGTCTGCACTCAATAAGAAAAAAAAAACATGCTTGAACAAATGATTATGATTTGTTTCCTTGTGTGTTGATGCTACATTTAGAAATCTGTAGCCTCACCGGGTGCTGCTGCAGCTGCTCTCTGTGAGAGCATGACTGTACATTGCTCTTTTTCTGCCTGCATCTCTCTCTCTCTCTCTCTCTCTCTCTCTCTCTCTCTCTCTCTCTCTCTCTCTCTCTCTCTCTCTCTCTCTCTCTCTCTCTCTCTCT